>OZ038450.1:3318845-3567574 GCA_964036195.1 Sphaerolaimus hirsutus | reverse complement strand
GCAAACTGCATCACAAGAAACAATTTCACCAAACTTTTGCATGCAGCGTGAGCTGTGTCAAAGTCCTGCAAACATTAAAGATACAAAAAGCTCACGCTGCCATGCAAAAGTTTGGTGAAATTGTTTCTTGTGATGCAGTTTGCTGTGTTGATAGCCTATATTATTAGCATTTGTGTACATTTCCCTTGATATACATCTTTTGATAGCTCAATCAGAAAATGGCATGGTATATGATATATTACTTTTGTGAATTCAAAAGCATACACATGGTTAGGTGCAGTGTCCACTTTTTGTTGGCTTTAGCCATTTTTTATCAGATATACTTCTTTTTGAGGGCCACAGGCCCAAAAGTATATAAGTTATTGCAAATCAAGCAAATGTCAAATGTGGCAGTGAGCAATACAATCTATAGTCAAGAAGAAGCCAAATACTAAGATTCAAAAGATTTTCAACCTAAAATTTAGAATCTGAAAGTTATCACTTGACATTTATGACTTGAAATTACCCACTTGACAATAACTTGACATAAACCACTTGACATTTATGACTGAATGGCATCACTTGATATTTATGACTTGACATGAACTGCTTGCCATTTTTTCACCTGATAGTTTTCACTTGACATAAACAACTTGACAGGTATCACCTGAAAATTGTTACTTGACATATTACTTGACATTTGACATGACATTTATCACTTGACATTTCACTTGACATTTCACTTGAAATTTATCACTTGGCATTTGACTTGACATTTCAATTGAAAGTTATCACTGTATATTCACCTTGACATTTATCACTTGACATTTGACTTGACTTGACTTTAGACTTGACATTTATAACTTGACATTTGACTTGATATTTGATCACTTGACATCAAACTTTACATTTGACTTGACATTTATGAGTTGACATTAAACTTGACATTTCACTTGAAATTTGTCACTTGACATTTGACTTGAAATGTGTCACTTGACATTTGACATGACATTTGACATTACATTTCACTTGAAATTTATCACTTTACATTTGACTTGACATTTGACATGACATTTATCACTTGACATTAAACTTGACATTTCAATTGAAATTTATCAGTTGACATTTGACTTGAAAGTTATCACTTGAAATTTGACTTGATACTTTATCACTTGATATTTTATAACTATCTATCACTTGACATTTATCAATTGACATTTCACTTGAAATTTATCACTTGACAATTATCACTTGACATTTATCACTTGATATTTGACTTGATATTTTATCACTTAATATTTTATCACTAGACATCTATCACTTGACATTTATCACTTGACATTTGACTTGACATTTATAACTTGACATTTGACTTGACATCAACCACTAGACATTTATGACCTGATAGTAATCAGCATGCAAGGTCACATGCTCAGTATCACATGAAGCAGTAGTTCAGGCATGTTTGCGCATTTTACACAAAATAAGCAAACTTGAATAACTTTTGTAAATCTGTACCAAAATTGCCAAAAATTGGCTCATTTGAAAGCTCTAGTCATGGCACACATCAACAAATTTTTTTTATTGCCCCATTTGTATTCAAATTTTAAATTTATTGAGTTTTGAAAATTTCAAACAGATACCGTACCAAAGTGGGCGGAGCCTGTGGAAAAAAATCCCGAAAATAAGAAATGGCATCATATTCTCTTTCAAATGAGCCATCAACCATGAAAATCGGTCGTGTTTCAAGGAAGTTATTGCAGTTTGAAGATTTTCGGGAGAACAAGAACAACAACAACAACAAGAACACTACTTGAAAAAGAAAATGCGTAATAACTTCCTCCGAACTCAACCGTTGGATCTGAAAATTTGCATGGTGGTACTTTTCGACACGGGCTTTTTAATGGTGCAGTCGGTGCTGCACTAGCGCATTGCGTTCCGAAGTTATTGCGATTTTAAATTTGCGATTTCCGCATTTTGGTGTGTCTGACCATATTATGGGTGGGTCGCTTGCGCCCTCCCTCGGCAGCGAGGGATTACCCGCGCCCACCCGATTGATTGGTTATGAATGGTGTTGCTGCTGCTGCACAAAGATGTTTGCCGTATTTCTTCTAATAGAGCGGCATTCGTCCAATAGAAGGGCACCTCCAATATAACGGCAGTGGTAATTTTTTTACACTCGCGCCAAAAATTGAACTTCAGCCACTAATAGAACCGCAAGTAAAAAAGTCAACGAAAAAATGGAACGTCTATTAGAAGAAATACGCTAGGTACATATTCAGTATATACCTACACTACATTTTGTATCTGGTTTGTGCAGACAGAAGTGCGATGTCGCCCCGCAACAGAAAATTGCCAAACTGCAATATCCCATTTGGGAAGAGCCTCAGAAATGACTTAAGCCTACGGATGGATGTATATTCACAGTATTTGAAATATAAGTGATAGAAAAGTGTGCCCCGATCGCAGCTACACGGAAACAATCCCTTCAATCTGACACCGCGGCCCAAATTCAATTTTGCCCCGCGCCGCAAATGTCTCTCGCCCGCCCCGGATATGACATGACACGCGTTCTCTTGGGAGCCAAATGGACGAAAATTGCGGTCCCGGCTCAAGTTCAACTTTGATAAAAATCGCTCGCGGATACATTGATGATAAATTGGGAGACAAAAATGAAACAGTGATTTCTAAATATAAAAAGAGTGCAGTTAATCAAATGTCTGGCGCGGCCGAACTCATCAGCAACGGCAGTGCGCTCGTAGTTTGGCTGTTCCGAAAGTATCAGGACACAGTGAATAGATGCATTTTTCTATGTGTAAATTACATTTTTCTCAGTATTCATATTGTTTGCTACCAAATATAAAATAACATTTCAGTCACCATATATTTATACAGGTAGTCTAAAACGACCTACACGAAAAACTTTAGTCAGAATAACCAGCCAATCTGCCACGAGAATGCATAAAAATTGTTGATAGTGTTTATATAAAATTTAAACTTTAGAGTTGAATGATGTTTCATAAGTGAATCTTTGCAAACATTTGAATAACGAAAAAATCACCATCAATAGCACCGATAGGGAAATGTACCAATGGCCACCAATGGTAATCTGTATGTGAAATTGCCTGCCTGCGCGCAAAAAATTAACAAAACAGCTTGTATTCACATAAGTACTATTTTTGGGATGTTGTTTTAAAAGAAACAGTTCCAACGCTTGTGTTCAAAAAAACATTCTTTATTTTAAAAAACCATTGAAAAAATTTCCGGCCATCCCTAAGCACCCCAATCAAAGATGTCTCAGCAAGTATCAGAACCCACCGTCCGAGTACTTTCTGAACAAAGACCAAATACGTGGCAATTGAATGAATCTTTGCACTGCACCCATGCAAGCAGAGGACCCAACCCAGACAAACGGCACTCAGTCGGAACAGATGAAGAGCCGCAGTGCACAATCATCTCATTTCTCACCCCACCCATCCACACCCATATAAAGTGTACCTATATCAGTAAGGCCTGGAGGCAATCCCAGACCCTGTAAAATTCCCTGTACAATGTCAAATTTCGTGCTAAGTCTCGAAAGTTATGTAAAAAGCTCTGGAAAATGTTTGCAGGGCATTTTACATGACATTTTACATTTTACAGGGTCTGGGCTGCTTCCTGGAGGCAATTCCGCACGTTGTCAAGTGCTCTTCCAAGTTTCAAATAAACTTTCGAATTCAAAACGATCTTTTAAATGCGCGCCAAACTTCAATTAGAACTTGACACTTATTGCTTCTCCACAGAGCATTTCACATGGCAAATTTTATCACTTGACAACGGTGGAATTGCTGCCGCCGCAGCACAATCATAGACCTCACGATTACGGAACAGCACATAATGTGCAGCATGCCATCATAGGACAGACAGTGATACAAGCTGAAACAACGTGGGATGGTCGCTGACACTGCGGCACATAATGTGGCCGCATAGTAGAACCAGTTACTATACGCTACACTATGTTGTAGGGCTTGTAAGCCACCCTGTAAGTTTGAGATTTTTTTTGCGTAGGTTTCAACCCAGTGCGGATGTCAACTTCTCGAGTATGCATCATGACGTCATGGTAAAATGACAATCGTTCCAAAAAGAAGGGAAAAGATTTCATGGAAAAATATTCCTGGCTTATACACGACTTTTTATTTTTTATATTTTTCTTCTTTGTGATAGTGCGCGAATGAGTATCTTTTGCTATGTTCATATTTTTGAACATTTTTTCTGTCGATCTCACGGCCCATCCCCCGAGTAGACAGGCCGGGTAGACAGTAAAACCGGGTAGCCATCCGGGTCGGGTCTCATTCCCAGCGCTACCCTCAGCCAGCCGGGAACCACTTCACTCTATCAGAGACAATGCCATAATGCAATACGGCCGGTCTACCCGCCAGAGCGATGAGCACCATAGCGCATGCAAAGTAAGTGCGGCCAATCTCTCAAAGTGCCATTCAAGTGGCTTTAGCAAGTGCTATGAAAAGCGCGGATCCAATTTTCGGACCGGCCGCCAATTCGAATGGAAGAGTAAATACAAACAAACGGAAAATGGCGGATATTTAGAGGGCAATGGAGAGTTAAAGTCTACCAATGAGAAGTGCGCAAAGCCGAATGCTACCGTATGGTAGATGCATTTGTTGTGATAATATATTGTTTCACGCGTTTGAATTGAATTGGATTTGCCGTGAACGGCGGATTAGCAATGGCGGAAATTTTGCGAGAAAATTTGCCGCTAATTAGCTTTTGATCATGATAGCTAATCACCCGCAGAGACACCTGGTGGCAGTCCCAGACCCTGTGAAATGTCAAATGTCATGCAAACTGTCAAAAGTCATGGAAAATGCCCCGCAAAGTGTCAACTCGGTTGCCACTTTGCAGGGCGTTTTCCATGACTTTTGACACTTTGCATGACATTTGCTATTTTACAGGGTCTGGGACTGGCACCTGCATTCGATTAAGAACTTTTCCGTCAATGTTCTCGGATGCATGCCATCAAACACTTCATACAAACACCAAAGCACAATGCGGCGAGCAAATACAAAT
This sequence comes from Sphaerolaimus hirsutus, assembly GCA_964036195.1. Taxonomy (NCBI): domain Eukaryota; kingdom Metazoa; phylum Nematoda; class Chromadorea; order Monhysterida; family Sphaerolaimidae; genus Sphaerolaimus; species Sphaerolaimus hirsutus. The sequence goes on along the minus strand of OZ038450.1, from coordinate 3,562,531 downwards.
ACAATACCATTTGTATCCGCGCGTAGCCCAACAAGAAATATTGCCGCCGCCAAACACTAGCGCCAAATCTCCAGAAACCGGGCGATTTATGACTTTTTACGCGTACGCTACAAAAGTGCCCACGACCACGGTACTCCGTAATTTGAACTGAAGTCTGATGAAAAATACCGTAAAAAATTCACGCACCATTCCAAACTGGCGCATGCGGCGAGTTGGCAACCAGTCAACGTCGATTCATGGAGCACCGGCCGCCGCGGCGGCACAAACGCACCAGCTCTAGGTATTTTCCAGCTAATCCTCGCGAGCTGCGCGGCTTAAAAGTTGTTGCGCGACGCGACGCGCGACTGCACGAATGCACGCGCGAAGCTGCAGTCGGACCGGCCGGGCGGCGTAATCGATTGAGCGCACGCGCCGCCGCCGCGCCGCTCGAATCAGATTTGGAATGTCGCTGCCGCTGGTGCGACGCGACGCGCGGCCGCATTGCACTGCATTATGGATGTCAAAGAGGAAGCCGCGCCGCGGCGGCGGAAAAGTCCGCTCGACCCGCTATTGACAGCGGCGTAATTTTTTTAGAAATTATCTGGCAAGCGATAGACACTTACTTTTGAGTGGAAACGGCCCAAACTATAAAATTTAGTGGAGTAAAGTGTCAGTTCCCAAGGCAGGTGACACTGTGGAAGAAAGTGTTGATTGGGCAGCGAAAAGTGCTGGTCAGGTTTCGACGTCTGTTATCTGACTCGAACCAACGTTTGAGGGGGGGGGGGTGCCCGACACACTCATCAGCGATGAAGGCACCCCCTGCCCGCCCCAAGCAAATCCTCAGTCACATGTAATCCGGGAAAAATAGAGAACTAGGTACGTTATTCAGCTTTTATATTTTTCCTTAAAAATCTGGAAATAGTAAATTTCCATTAAAGTATAGTATCTTATTATCTTAGTACACTCGGCGGACCGCAAGCTATGCATTTTTCTGAATAAAACACTCCATCATGACGTCATCATTAATAAAACAAAAATAATTCCAGCAAAAAACGAAGAAAAAAACATTTCGGGAAAAAACATTCCTCGTTTGTACGCGACTCCGCCTCTTTATTTTTTCAATATTTTTCTTTTTGTGAAAGTGCATAGGTACATAAGTATCCAGCTCGCGCGTTATTGACCAAGACATAAATAATTTTGGGCGCATACTTTGCGGTCCGCCGAGTATACGTAGGTAAAGTATGCTGCCCCAGTGTATTCTCAGCACAGGCTGGATTTTCCGGCCAAGCAAACGCGGTAAATGCAAAAATACCGGGGGACCACTAGCATCGCGGCACGTGGAATTAGCTGGCAACACAGCCGACCAATGTTGCCGCATCATCGGCGTTTAGGTGCCTTAACATTGAGAAAAGAAACTTTTTCCCTCCAGGGGGCAGTCCCAGACCCTGTAAAATGTTAAATGTCCTGCAAAGTGTCAAAAGTCATGGAAAATGTTCTACGTTTGCCATTTTGCAGCGCATTTTACATGACTGTTGACACTTTGCATGACATTTGACATTTTACGGGGCATTTTACAGGGTGTGGGATTGGCACCAGCACGCTGCCACGCTCGGTGGAAAACATTTACGAGAAATAGAGTAAACGGGGAAAAGTACAGCGACGGTGTATTTAGTGTGGAATTAATGTTACGTCAAATTAAACGGGTGACATGCGACTTGAAAGGTGCCACACGGGATTAGTTCGGTGCCACATGCCGCGGGCATTTTTACGCGTAAAAAATATCAGTATGACGCACGATCGTGGATTTTAAATATGATCTAACTGGAAAAAAATCACAGAAAGTCAACACCTTCCAACATGGCAGCGCAATCGGATGGTGCGATGATACTTCATTGACCCGACACAATTTTGTCGGGTAACCCGATAGATTCGCCATATTAGTAATAAATATTCTTCAGCGCTTGCTTTAGCGCTGTTCCGATTCGTAGCCATGATTCGGGCATCCCGACAAAAACTGTCGGGTAGTTAAGTTTCATCCGCAACCGAAGTTCGACTGGATGGCAGAGTTGTACAAATACTGGTATTTTCGGAAAACGTAAACGTAAACGTAAATACCTTTTCTAAATTGTGAGTATTAATACTGAAAACGTAAAATACTTTTAAAATACACGGGTAAACGTAAAAAAAACGTAAACGTAAAAATTTCTTTGAAGTGCACAACCCGTGATCAGATGCATTGAAAAACACCTTTGTTTTTCCTATTTCAAGCATTTCTCTGCTAATACGATCATATTTTTGCTTACCTATGTTATTAATCAAACAATTAAGCAGCTAATTGGCCAAAAATATAAATTGTACTTATTGTATCAGAAAAAAGTTCAAAAATGCACTGTTTTTGTGCATTTTCCATACGATTTTTACGTTTTCTCTGGTACCCGGGTAATTGTGCCAGGAAAACGTAACAAAACGTAATGGTATTTTCGGAAAACGTAAACGTAAACGTAAATATAAATACCCAAATAACCGGGTATTTCAGGTAAACGTAAATACGTTTTTCCAACTCTGCTGGATGGTGGTGGCAGTCACCTCCTACAAGACGCAGTCCACGGTGGGGTTGGGAATTTGTCGGGTTCGGGTATTGGTGTCGGGCACTCGTATCGAGTATTGTTGTCGGGTATTGGTGCGGGTATCGGGTTCAAGTCGGCCAATAGTCTCGGTTTCGGGTTTCGGAATCATAAATGCACGCTGTCGGGTCGGGTTCGGGTCGGTTCCCAACGCCAATTGCACTGTTCATGCATTCGGACCCACTGGGACGATGCGCAGTGCGCTGCGGCTGCACAACTTTATGCTGACAGATGACAAAGTGCCTCCTAGTGCAAAAACCGACCGGCGTGACGCCATTTTCTCATATTTTTCGGATGAGAAAGGACGCTAAAAAGTGAAAAATGGCCGGCGTTAAAATTGGATCCCATGTTCCATAACTAGACGTTTGCTGGCATTTATCACAGATTCCGGGGACGGGGGAATTTCGACGTGCGACGGTTAATCTTTCATTCAGCGTCGCGTTGAAATCAGTGAAACATTTAAAATTCAAGAGGCATAAACATCTTGGCCCTTTCATAAATTTTATGTAAGTGACAACCCGATTTTACTACAGCTGTTGAGCTGTCGCAAAATCAAATCAGACATATTCTGAGATTTATGAAACAGTGCGAGTCGAAAATTGCGGTTTTATGCCGGTTGAAAGTAGTAAGGTAAATATGAATATGCGTAGGAAGTTATTTTTTTGGAAATGTTATTTTTTGAAATAAATATTGAGAATAAGTGATTCAGACGTTGTTTCCAATTCTTAATGCATTTCGATAGCAAATTGGTCAAAAATGTGGATAAAAACTTTTTCACAAAAAGGGAAATGTGGGTCAGGTAGTGGGCCGGCGCCAAAAACATTATCACGTTGGCGCCAGCGCCAGTGCTAAATAAACTGCCACACTACCCGTAACAAATATAGGTATAATAGGTAAAACAATTTACCTACATGAAATACAGCACCACACCAAAATCACTGGCGCCATTTCCAACACTACTCCACCTAAACCGACAATTCAATTCAAAAGAAAGAACATAGAAAATAGGGAGTAAGAAAAACGACGCATTTGCAATCTGGTCGCGTCGAATACCGCAAAATTGGTGGGGGGCATGAAGACAAAAAAACTGTCCCCAAGTCATATTCCACGGCCAGAAGGGAACGAGCCGTTCTCATGCATTACGTTTTTGCACTTTGTCGGGCCAGATTCAATTAGAATGTAGGGCGCAAGTGAGGCGCCCTACACGGGAGTATGCGTTGAAATTATGCGCTTATGGAGTTGGGTGAATTTTCTTTAAGTTTTTGTCCATGACACAAATTTGTGTGACATTTTACATGACGTTTGACACTTAACTTGACACTTTACAGGGTGCGAGGCTGCCAAATATTAGTCCTGTATACCGCCGCCATACTGGTGCCAATCCTAGACCTTGTAAAGTGCCCTGTAAAATGTAAAATGTAATACAAAGTGTCAAAAATCGTTTCCTATTTTCCATGACTTTAGACACTTTGCATGACATTTCACATTTTAAAGGGCATTTTACCTCGTCTGGGCTGCCACCTGGCCACCATTAATCGACTAGCTACAACAAAACGAATAGTGCCGTGCCATCTTCAAACCGCACAATTTCAGCGCCTTAAATGCGCCTTACGTTCTAATTGAATTTGGGCCCTGGTAAAAATTGCGGTGACACACACGCGCACGGATGTAATACGTATACGCGCAAACAAAAACAGTCACCACACTAAATGGAAGTAAAGATATTTAAGAACCAACTACCTAACAAAACTTGGGCGGAAGTTTCTCAGTGCTGACGCACAAGGAACTTTGGAGTGAAATGAGCAAAATTAACCATTCTGTCTAAAATTAGTCATATAGAAAATTTGCAAACGGTAAACTCAATTAGGCAGAAGCTCTTCAGTCAAAAACGCAATGAATTATTGGACGGAAAAACAGGTCAATTGAAAATAAAATAAAAATGAAACTGAAAAAATTAACCAATTACATGTAAATGCGTTCAACCGCACAGAAAGTCATAATAAAAATCTTGAAAATAAACTGGAATGGCAGTCATTCATAAACAGTTCACCCAGGAATAATCTTAAGGGTCAATGCCCCAGTGAAATCTGAAAACGCGCAAATCTCCCCAAAAATGTCATTTACGCAGTTACAAACTCAACATTCCACCTGACATTCGGCGACCGCAAAAGTAAAATTGCATTGGAAAATGTTTAAAGATGTTCGGAAAGTTATAAACGCGAGTAAATTCGATTGAATATACCGACAACAATGAAAAGAAACTTGGCAGCGGAGTAAACGCGAACAAACTCTTTTCACTCGGGCCGATCTTGTACATTATAGTAAAGTGCGCTCGGTCGAAACCAAGTGATAAATTTCAAATGTAACTACACATTACCGAAAGTGTATACAGAAAATTCATAACTTGAATTGTCACTTCACACTTAACAGGACATTGACAATCTTTTCATCCGGAAATTTACATCCAATTTGAAAGACTGAAAATGCTTAGGCCAATGCGCGCGCCAGCGAAAGGTGCCGCAACCTGGAAGGCGGCACCGGCATACAGCTCAATTAGACCGACAACTTTATGGCGCTGGAAAATAGCGCCAAAGAAAATGGCGCCAGAGTGGCGTTGCAGTGACAGAGTTAGGTATGAACGCTTCAATGGTATCAATGGCGCTGGCGCCATGGCGCCATTTTTTATGGTTTCAAGAGCGAAACGGCAACCGAATTCAGAGTTCAAAGCAGCAGCAAAAGGCAACATTACGTCAGCGAATGTTTAGCGGCGCAGAGTCAAAACAACAAATATTTACTTACTACAATCGATCTAGCATAGCATAAAGTGATGATGGCCCCACACACACTAGTTGACATCGACATCAAATGTCAACTGGTTCCGATCCCAATTCAAAGTTTGCTGAGAATCCAACGAACGACGTTCAAATGCAAGCTTGGAATTGAGATCGGAACCAGTTGACATTTGGTGTCAATGTCAACTAGCGTGTGTAGGGTCGATCAGGGCACTTTCTAAACACAAAAATTGTTGTGCTACAGCGCTAAAACATATGGCGAGAGCAAAATGCATATCGCGCTATAATAATCAAAATGAAGGCACCGGGAACCAAACAACACAATAAAACAGGATTCACGGCATAAAACGCTAAGAAGTTTGGCCTTGATTCATTGCGATTCATACACACGAGAGGTTTTCAGCCATTCTCAAGGATTCCAACCCAGTAATAAAATACAATCTAGTCGGTGGGTGGAGCTTGCGAGCGTCTTCGCGGCACACGAGCGCTGCAGTACGAGCAAAATACTCAGGCAACACAAAGGTGCGCGGGGTGCAAAATAAGTTTTTTTCTGACCAAAAAATGTAGATTCGCGACGGATTAAACTCATGGGATCTTTTATAAAATGCCTACCGTATTTCCTCGATTTACCCCAAGGTGTTTTTGAGCTGGGGAGAAAATAACCCCCCATCGAAATACCCCCCGTCTGGAATTATGTACATGATGTATGCAATGTACATGATGTATATGTTGGTCACAGCTTGCATCGCAGCTACACGAGTACTAATTAGTGATGGAAAAAGCGCCAGGACTTTGGCGCCAAGCGCCAAAAGCGCCATGGCGCTTTTCCGAACCCCAGCGCCAAGCGCCAATGGCGCCAGAGCAAAATGGCGCCAAGCGCCAAAAGCGCCATGGCGCTTTTCTAGACCACGGCGCCAAGCGCCAATGGCGCCAGAGGATATTGGCGCCAAGCGCCAATAGCGCCAGCGCCAAAAAATTTTTTGCTTCTCACGTATGCAGCCATGCCAATGCACTGCTATTAATTTGTTTTTGGCGCAAGATACAAGTCAACTGCAGTCACTTTTGTTCTTTTTGTCTTGATATTTTGCAGCTGGGTGTTTGGGCTTAAATATAGCACACCATCTGTAAAAAGTGCTAAGATTTTTTAGGTGTTTTTTAAAATTACTTTTGGAATTTAGTTGTTTTTCCCAAAAATAATTTTCAAATGAAGTTTTCAATTTTTTTTTGGAATAATTTCGATTTTTCTACAAGAATATTGCAGTTTCGAGTTTTGCTAGTCACTTTTGAACCTAGGATTTTGAAGTTTCAAATTTTGGATTGCCAATGTTGGAATGGCTTCAGAAAGAGAACCCACACCCTGTAAAATCAAGTGTCAAATGTCAAGAAGTAAATGTGGTGTAAAATGTCAATCAAAATAAAAAAGAAAAGATTTTGATTGAACTTTTGACATTTCGCATGACACTTAACAAAGTTGTATTTATGAAATATTGGATGATGTTTATCACACTACTCAAGGACGTACGCAGGGGGGGGGGGCGGGGCCCCCGTTCCCGGGCCGGACAGAAAAATTTGCCAGAAATGGCACTTTTCTGAGCGGAACTTGTGGGCACTTGAAAATTTTTTTGCGCGCAAGCGCGCAAATCCCTACCCCATTCTTAAATATGTATTTTCAGGTGTCAAATTGCATTAGAAAAGTGTCCAACAGTGCCAAAAGCGCACCTAGTACCATATAAAGGTATAAATAGATACCTATATGGTAGACGTTGGCGCCAACGCCAACGCCAATACTGCCATGGCGCTGGCGCCTACAAATGGCGCCAGCGCCATGGCTCCATTCCTTTACTATAGGCCAAATTTTAGGGGGGGGGGCGCCGCCCCCCCCCCGTTCGCCGGGCTCCGTATACAATCCGCCCCCCCCCGCTCAAAAATCCTGCGTACGTCCCTGACACTACTATCAAATACTTCACACTTTTCAGGGTCCTTTGCCCTGCTCGAACAAAACTGTAAGGAACGAGCTCAGTATAACGATTGAGCTAAAACCTATGTGAAGAGTGTTACGAGTCCGATGAATAGTCACATCAAGTCTTACATATTTCTGATTAGATGGGACAAATGGTGAATACCCATGCAATCACAAGGAAATTGTTCATAAAGTAATCAAGAATAGGGAATATTGATCTGGGAATACACTGACAGTAGCACATATACTTATGTAAATTATACTTAACAGGTCTTTCTGCATAAAAAAATGATGAATTTTGAGTTAACTTCTTGGCGCTTTTTTGGCGCTTTTGAAAACACTAGCGCCAAGCGCCAATGGCGCCACGGCATCATAGCGCCAAGCGCCAAAAGCGCCATGGCGCTTTTCCAAACCCCAGCGCCAAGCGCCAATGGCGCCACAGCAAAAAGGCGCCAAGCGCCAAAAGCGCCATGGCGCTTTTTGCTTTGGCGCTAGCGCCAGGCGCCAGCGCCAGCGCCAGGCGCCAGCGCCATGGCGCTTTTCCATCACTAGTACTAATTTGTGTAGCGATGGACGTTGATATGTCCAGATATACATACTATAAAATAAACCCCCTGGGGGTAGGAAATACGGTATATACAGTACTTATTGTTAATAGAACGACATACCTCCAATACAACGGAAGGTCTTGAAGTTTTTCACCCACAAAAAATAGCATGGCGGCCTTTGATGGGACGGCAGGTAGAAATAATGTTAGAAAAGTGCCAAACACGCACATATGCCAAAAATGGATGGCAAGAACATTCAAAGCGTTTGAAGTTATTCTCCCATTGTTTTCATGTTTTGTTTTGCTTGAAATGATGCTCTGATATTCATGTTCTCTCAGCATTAATGTTAAAAAATGAATAATGTGCAAAAAATTGCTGAAAACTTAGACCGGCAGCCCCCAATAGAACGGCAGGCAGAAAGGTGAAGAAAAATATGACGGCGCCTTTCTATTAGAAGAAATACGCATGGAAGCCAGACTTATGTCAACTAATAAATTAGGACTTTTGTGATAAAGCGTTTTGTGCGGAAACAGTCCACTATTTTTTTGGAGCTAGTCGAGTGCAGCTTCAAAAAAACGCCGCTGTGGCGAGACGGAGCTTTCACAAAAATAATAGCATACAGAAAAAATCACCAAGCGCCAAACCCTAAGCGATATAGACTTTTGGCGCCTAAAAAGTGCAGAGTGAACCATAATAAAATCTGATGCGAAAGAGTTGTTTTGAACAGTCTCAGTACGATATATTTGATTTGCAGAAGCGGGAAAAGTTATGGGAAAAGTTCCAGCGGGTTTACATGGCCAGGGAGCTTACGTCGAATTATTAAACAACATTTGCACTGATTCGAGACGGGACTTCAGCTTTAACTGTTGGTTTACACATCGGTCCCGTGGAAGTAAACACTCGAAATGCGTGGCCGATCAAAATCCGAGAATCTATCAAGGCAGTATCTATTTCCATTTCTATAAATTTTTACTAATAAATCACATTTATTTACTAGGAGACAGGGGTCTCGAATGGGGGGGGGGTTGGGGGGGGGGGGTTACCCCCCCCCCCCAAACCGCCCAGCTATCTATCTATCCCGGTAGCCGCTCAGCTATCTATCTATCCCGGAGGCAAAATTTTGGGCTACTACCCCCTAACCCCCCCCCCAAATCGCTCAGCTATCTACCTATCTGGAGCGATTTTTCAGAAACTATACCCCAATTTTCGCTCAAAATCGCTATTTTTCATACCTATATATAGATTTTCACCTCCAAAATCACTGGTTCATGCGTCTAACTGCCTATTTTCAGCTATTTTAAGTACTATATGCTCTTGTATACCCATTTTGAGCTATTTTACACCTACTTTTAGCGATTTTTCTCCCTTTTCTTCCTTCTATGCCCCGAAAAAGCCTATATATCGAACCACCACAACCCCCCCCCCAAACCCCCCCAGAAAATTTTTCAGCTATCTATCCCTCCGGAGGAGCGATTTGCTATCTATCCAACCACTCGGAGGGTCAAAATTCAAGATACCCCTGCTAGGAGAACGATAGTGGCACATAATGATGAGTGTTGTGACAATAAAAACCAACTAAAAGTATGCTCAGTCTAATAAGTAGAACTATGGTATGGTTCATCATACTAGGGTGTCAACTTTCCGTTTTCCGTTTCCGTCTTTCCGAGTCTTTCCGTTTTTTACTTTTTTGCTTCCGTTTTCCGGAAGCTAATTTTTTTACCATTCTGTTTTTTCGTTTTCCGGTGGCCAAATTTTTTTTACCTTTCCGTTTTCCGGCAGATGAAAAGTTTTACCTTTCCATTTTCCAGAAACCAATTTTTTTTCCTTTTCGTTTTCCGTAAAAATGTTTTTTTTCACACCCTAATCATAACACGATATCCACTAGTTGGCAATAAGAACGGCGTAGGGTTCAAACGGGACCAGTTTTTCGGACCAGGACCAGCAATTTTCTTATGTCGGGACCGGGACCGTGGCTGGGGGGTCGGGACCGGGACCGGGGCTGGGGGGGGGGGGTCGGGACTGGCTTTTTTAATTGTCGGGACCGGGACTGGGGTGTCGGGACCGGGACTGGGACCGCCCAGTCCCGATTTTTTTGCCGAACCATGTACCGGGACCGCGGTCCCGTTTGAACCCTATGCGCAAGCTCATAAAATTGAATGTGCAAAACCGAAGTTGCTCGTCGTTGGTATATAAAATAATTCAAGAACGGGTAAAAGGGCAATAATTCACGAAAATTCTTTTGCACAGTTATAATTTTGCAAAACTTCCCATGTCACATTATACGTATGTAAATCGTGAATAGAGCATTACCTATTTTACAAATTATAAAATACAACGCTCATGTCATTTCTTTTTTACACCAGGCACAATATTGCAAGCAGTGGCACGACATTCACCGCAACTTCTCAATTAATACGACCGTCGCATTATTGCTTTGAGGACATTTTAGGGGTCACACTATTGGAGAGGTCGCATTTATAGAGAGGGTCGCGTTTTATTTGTTATATGTATATTGTATATGTTATCCATGAAATTCAAAGTAATGTCACCAAAACTTAGATTGCTATTATAACATTATCTACCTACTTTTCAATCAGGGGTCTCCGATAGGGTACACACATCACAGGCAAAAAAAACAACAACAAAAATAGTATTTAGCTTTGAGCAATATTAATTACCACCATCACCTTCACTTTTGCTAATCCTTTTCTTACCATGTCGTTTGTTTCGATCACGAAAATGCGGATTTTTCTCTGGTACCACAACCAAACTTTTCAATTTCTGCTGAGGATAATCAGTTTCGTCCAATGCGTAGGGATTTGGCTCAGTGCCAGGAATTGGCGGGGTGTCGTCCTGAGGCAAAAGGGGACTTGTTAGGTTGTTAAGGTATTTAAACTTTTTAAAGATATCAACATGTGTTGTATAGTATAAATTGTTGTACATGTGCACACGTAAAAAGTGCACACGTAAAAAGTGCACAAAAAATGCACTACCAGTTCACTTTTTGTGCCCTACATAAACACATGGACTTCTGGTGCCATTCCCAGACCCTGTAAAATGTCAAATGCCATGCAAAGTGTCAAATGTCATGGAAAATGCCCTGCAAAATGGCAAACGTACGTTCGCTATTTTCCATGACACTTGACACTTTACAGAGTCTTTTACATTGCCCGGGACTGCCCCCTGACCTCAGTTTCAATGCTGTCCGGGTTTTCACCCTTCTCCTCATCATCATCCCTCAACAACACAAGTGAGCATTTCTCTGTTCGCGCAGATTTTTCCCCTTTACTCGGCACTGGTTCTATACCATCATCCGCGAACTTCGCATCTCCATTTGGCACCGAGCCAATGGGTTGTATATCGCCTTCGCGTTCAACATTACTCGAGTTCGGCAGCGGTGAATGAATTTTGGCATGCTTCCAAGTGTGACCGGGGTCGGGATCGGACTTTTTAGGGAATGTTTTCCGACGCTTGCGACCGATTTGCACCTCGGCGATCACTTCGATGTCGTCTGGATATGGAAGACAATATTGTAATATATATTTGTACGATCAATCTAATTATTAACCTTTTTAGCACACACTAAATATAAAACGTTTTCTCATCCAGAAATCGGAATCTCAGCCGCAACCACTAAGTTCCGATAAAAATCAATTCCCCGCTTAATTCCCGGAAATTTACAAAGTCGATGAATCTGTTATATACCTTTGAGTTTACTGGAATGATCAGTTTGTCAACTAGGTACATTTGATGGTGATCAAAAATAATTCATTGTGTTCGTTGGAGATTGTAAACTCAAAGCGTGTTGCAAAAGTGTCAACAGGTTTAGAAATCTCGGCTGTCAACAAGTGCGCGCAGCACCATTCAATCAATCACAAAAGTACAATATTCTCAATAAAAACGACAAAATACACACCATCGCTGCTCAACACAGCCATCTCTTTGCTCTTTTTCTCTTGTTTGCCTCTCGATTTCTCATCACCCACAGAATCCCCAGCCGCTTTTAACAGCACTTTTTGCATCAGTTCATCAGCATCTTCAGAATCTGAATCAATTTGAATGACTTCATTTTCTCCGGTAATTTTTTTTGGCGCCAATCCAGAACTCGCGTGCAAGTTGCTCGGCCTGTAAAGTATTTTATTTTGCTTGAATCGTGTACATGTATACAATTTGAAATTAATACTAGCACAAGTAGCGAAGTGTGCAAAATTGCACCGACACTGATCAATCGCCGGGACATGAAATGGCTAGTCCAGATATTTGGCCCGTTTGAACCCTACGCATAATTCTGATATGATTTTTTGAACGATGTTTTCTAGGACGGGAATCGTGGAGCACGGGTGGACAATTGCGCGCAGTGAATTCCGTACTGTCTAATGGGTCAAGTCGATTACGCATGTAAAACCATCACGCATGTAGACCCATTATAGACACGTTATACCCGCAGGGGTAAGAAAGGGGGGCGGGTAATGCCACCCCAATCTGCCCAGCTATCTAACTATCCCAGAGGCAATTTTTTGGCTCCTTTCCCCTGAACGCCCCCCCCCCGCATATTGCCTAGCTAATCTAGCCAACTGGAGCACTTTTGAGAAATTTTACCCTAACTTTCACCCAAAATCAGTAATTTTCATACTTTTGATAGATTTTACCTTCAAAATCACTAGGTCATGTGTTTTGTTATTTATTTACAGCACGCCTGGTATAACTAAATGCGTGATCGGTTTACATGCATAATGGCATAGGGCCCTGTCTAAGGGTCTATATAATATCCACTCCCTTTTGTTTGAGTTCGAAATAATTCTCAATGATGCCGCAATGAAGATCTCAGAAAGTATTTGAGACGTTACACCTAATATGAAATGCAGGAGGATTTTGAGGTCATAACATTATTTAAACGCTACATTTGGCACCAACGCACGGTGGGGCTTTCGGTAGTAGTAGTGGTTAGGGTTCAAACGGGATTGATTTTTCGGGATAGGGGTTGGGTTTTTTGGGATTTCGGAATCGGGATTGGCTTTTTGAGATTTCGAGATCGGGATTGGGGCTTCAGGATCGGGATCCCGTTTGGTCCCTAGTAGTGGTTAGGGCGCCCGTGTTCTATAGGAGAGGTGCGGGTTCGATTCCCGCCCGACCCCGTTGGAAAATACAAAAAGCGGCGCAAACTCTCACCCGGGCTGTTCGGGGTCGAAGCCCTCGGCCGAGCCGAGCATCAGCGGCGGCACGGGCGGCGGCTGCAGGACGCCCTTGGGCGGGGGCAGCTGCATCTTCGCGTGCCTGGTCAGCCCCACGACCGCGTCGATGGCGCCGAACAGACGCAGCGCCTTGAGCACCCGCTGGTTGGTCTCGTCGGTGAGCTCGTTGCCCGACTGGAAGCTCTCGGCCGAGTTGTCGTCGCCGGCAATGTTCGACTGCGCTTGTTGGCGCAGTTCGCGCCGGTGCTCGCGCAGGAAGCGCGCGCGTTGACGTTCCGATTCCAGTCTGGGTAAAGTGGTAGATTTGAATTACTCATTTATTAAAGTATCATTTATTTATTTATTATTTTATTATTTATTAAGTATTAATCATTTATTAAGGTATTAGATATCATGACGCTTTATTTCGCATTAAGATTTTCCAGTGGGCGCCAGAAATTTCTAGAAATGTTGTCGGAATATACAGAGCAGCGATAATCATTATTCATGTTCACAATATCGATCAGCACAATCGCATACCACCCCCGTTGAGGGTATTTTCTATCCCCGATCGCCATTCCGAGAAATAGGAATGTCACCGAATATTCAGTACCGTCCAAAAAAACTATTTAAACTTTACACAGCCGGGCATTACACCATAAACACCAATAACCCACCTAGCCCGATCTCTCATCTCGTCAAATCTCTTCACCAACTCCCTTCTCCTACTCAAGCCGACACTTTCAGCCACCACTTGCACATCGCTCCCATCCCCCTGTTGCCGTTGGACATCGGCGCCATGTTGTTGCCCACCGGCACCGGAGGGCAGTCCCAGACCCTGTAAAATGCCCTATAGAATGGTGAGTGTCGTGTAAAGTGTCTTAAGTCAAGTAAAATACGCTAGAAAATGGCAAACCTACGTTTGCCATTTTCCAGGGCATTTTACACATTTTTAGACACTTTACATGACACTTTCCAATCTACAAGGCATTTTACAGAGTGTGAGACTGGCACCAGGCACTTCTAGCTCGCTGGCACTTTGGTCGCCGCTCACTGTGCCCGCTGGCTGAGAATTGGCTGAAATGTCTGAACTGTCGGCTGAATGGCGTCGCCGTTGGCGCGGCGTGTTTTGACGGTGATGCGATGTGGGTTGCGAGCCGCCGGCTTGCGCCTGGATTTTGGATGTGCGATATTATAAAAAGGGCGTTTTACTCGGTGAATTCAGTATCATCTTGCTAATTCCTACGTAGTTCGGCAATGGCATTTCAGTTTAGTTGAATTTTACTCGGAACGCATTGAGCTGAGAATAAAATGATCATTCGACTTTTCAACCACACGCTGTCCTATTCATCCAGTAAAATCAAATCGCATTGCCCATTGAAAAGCAACCGCAACAAACCACTGGTACAGCCTGGGTACCCACCCTGGCATAAGTCACCAAAGAGTCATAACTTTCAATAGTTGGACACTTTAAAGGTACCAGAGCGAAACACTTTAGTTCGTGCACAAAAGTTACAGTGTGGCCACCCAAAATCGATTCGAGCCGGTTGAAAAACTGTGCGGATTCCAAGGGACACAAGTGTAGACATTCCATTATGGTGTTCACGTGCAGTGCTTGCACATGGGTGGATGTGCCCTGGGGAAAATGGGAGATTGATGTCGATGTGAGAATGGAAAAAGATTTATGCAAGCTGAAAAACTTCCATATGACAGTCCCGCACCCTGTAAAGTAGGGTCAAATGCCATGCAAAATTTCAAAGGTTCAGAATTAACCTTTTTTTATATTTAAATTGACATATTCCATTGCTTGACAACAATGACAAGAAATAAACCAACACTCAAAACTGCGCTCAACTCCCTTCTTATCCAAGTTTCCAACCGAAAAAGTTCGGTACTGTCTTTCCGTCTGCTATACGCCCTGTTCAAGTTTCGTCGGCGTGCAACAGGTTCTGTGTCATTTGGGTCCACTGGGATTTCGTTCGCTCGCAAATCACGATCGTAAACTAGTTGGCGGAATGCCAAAGACCCGATAAATTCGCCACGGGGGCCATTTTCAGCTGTTTCCAACAAACGTTCGTACCTGAGCGGCGTTCAATAACAAGTTTTTGGCGGCTATGGGAACAAATATTAATGGAATTTCCTTCTTTTAATGGGTTTAATACGAGCGCAATCGGGATCAATTCCGCAAGTGGAGACGTAAATATAAAACGAATTTAATGGTGAAAAGAAAAATGTTAAAAGAAGAGTAAATTTAAAAGTGACAAGTGAAATGAATGGCAAGTGAAATGTTAAATGACAAATGGTAAGTGACAAGACAACGCTAAAAACATTTTTTGACTTTTTACTAGCCATTTCTTTACTTTTTGCTTTTTGTTTTACTTTTTCCTACCCCCCAACCCACATAGCAACACAGTTCCGATCCCTCTCCACCTGCTCCAGAGAATGTCTCATCAAAGGGTCTCCTATTTCTTCCTGACTCCCGATTTGGTCTCCATTCTCCGCGCCACATCTAATTGTCCTCAACAAATCCACCCTACGTTCCCGATCGGCTAATCTAGCGCGTTGTTCAGTTAAATGCCTTCGAAGCTCCAAGATTTCCGTGGAGGGTGGAGGGTGCGCGCGAAATCTGGCTTGGGGGTTGGCTAGGGCGGGTAGGGTTTCCCTGTGTAGGGTGTGCGGAGGTTGGAGGTTTCTGCAGTGTAGGGTTCAAAAGAGACCGCGGCCTCGGTCTCGGTTTGGACGAAATGTCGAGGTTTTTCGGTGTCAGCAGCCCTGTACATCAAACACCCCTGGACATCAGCGCTCATAGCACATCTACAGGCACACAGAGAGCCGCAAACACCACTGTTCACAGACACCGCATACTGTTTAACCTCGAATGTGTTCAAAGCTTATATACTAGTTTACTAAAATCAAAGTTTACATGCAGTAAACTCTAGTGTGCACAGCGCCATTGGGTGTGCCATGCTGCAATGACAAAAAGTGCTCTGTGCGACAGCGATAAAGTGTGCGCCATGTCAAACGGCGATAACAAAAGCAAGCCTGTGCATCGGTGAACCATGGGCAGTGGCGCCCATGGGTTTTTACGGTCCTCTGCGCGCATGTCGATGTGCTACGAGCACGGATGTCCAGGGGTGTTTGATGTCCAGGGGTTATTCGCCGGTTTTTCGTTCTCAGTTGCGAAAATATGACATGTCGGTCCCGGTTACGAACTAGGTCACGCATTAACTAAAGCGGTATTTACACTGCATTTTGTGTCGACAAAAAAAAGAAGACAAAAAGTTTCAAAAGTTCGAATTCGGGCATGTCGTTCACGACTTAAAAACAAATTACATTTGTCGGTTCGGTTTTCGTTTTGAAACCGAACCGACAAGTGTAATTTGCTTTTAACTCTTGAACAACACACGCAAATTATCTGCAAATTGCCATGTGTGTACACTTAACTAGTGAGTATACTTCAGTGCCTTACCTTGCAGATATGGAACTTTATTCCGAAATTTTGGAACTATTTCACTCGTTTTTTTTTGTCGGCACACGAAACCGTGTAAACGCCGCTTAAAGTATTTCCTCGAAATACCCCCCGGAGTTTATTGTTTCAGAGTGAGAATTTTGATGGGTGAGGGGGGGGGGTAAACGAGGGGGGTATTTCGACGGAGGCCTTATTATTTCGCCAGAATTTTTTTGAATTCACCGTACTAATTTGTTGTTTGTAACGTACGCAAACGTAGAAAAATGCAACAATAAGCAACATGTAAGAGTCTATAACTTATATATAAGTATGTGGCTAAGGTAACACAGTCAATGTTTTAACGTAGTTCTGTATTTCCCGGATCAGAAACAGCAACTTTTGTCATTCACATTCTCTTTACACCCAATTTGGGGAGGGGACATTTCGAGGGGGGGGAGCTAATTAATTCGTGGTGTTCATTTTGAGGGGGGGCTTATTAATTCGTAGTGTTCATTTTGAGGGGGGTATTTCGAGGAAATACGGTATCTATGAAATACGTGATTTACTTAGATGGCTCGCATCAAAATCTCACTCAAAAGCAGTGGCCGCAGTTGCGATCTGAAAAGCTCAATTTTTGTAACCCCATCATTTGTGTAAGCGTAATCAAATTTCACCTGAAACCATCCTCCTGCCTGACCAGCACCAACATATCCCCCTTGCAAAGTGGACAATTTCTCCTAGTCTTGGCCCACTCTTTGATGCAAAATCGACAGAACGAGTGAGTACACGACTCAACACTCGTTTTGTCCTCAATGGCGCCAAGACACACTGGACATTTCTCGGTTTTGGATTCCTGGCTGTTATCGTTGGCAGTTGGTGTTGGTATCATTGGTTTTTGATCAGCGTCGGTTTCCATCGCGGAGAATCTGGCAAGTGCGGCAAAATTCGGAAAAAAATTGTCTGGGTGAATGGCGCACCGCACACTGCAAAGTGTAACGGGAAGTTCGGACGATTTTTGCATGGGTGGAATTAAAAGGCGGAATTAAAAAGAGGGGTGGAATTAAAAATCGTCCGAACCGACCCAAATTTCAGTAGTTTTTTAGATGTGTCGTAAATAAAATCGTCCGAACTGACTTTATAATTCTGCCCGGGCGGAAATTAAAACGTCCGGACCCGATCGTTACACTTTGCAGTGTGCGGTGCGCCGATTAGTAAAAAAGATTCAAGGGCTTCGTTTACTGGGGATCCGGGCATCTTCAATGATATAAGGGGGATTTCCATTCTAGACGCTCCAGTTGTTTTGGCTGACCCCCGCGCTGCCATATTTCAATGCGTCAACTGGAGTTCAAACCTGATTGAATTTTTGGGATCGGGATGGGTATTTTTGAATGTTCGGGATCGGGACGGAAATTTTCAGATTTTGTGATCGAGATTGAGACCGCTGAATACCGGAAATTATTGGTACTTACTCGGGATAGTGATCCCGTTTGGACCCTAGCGTCAACGCATGAATTATTTAACTATCACATCGTGAGATTCCTCGAATTTCATCATCAAATCAAATTTCAAATCTTCATCAAGATCATTAAATTTTGTAGAAGCTTTAAATAATCAAAATTGGAGTGAAAACGTGCCCATAACCGAACGTTGTGGAAATCGCAAATTATTCTTGAAACTTGCATTTGCTCAAGCGGTTGCAAAATCCACACGAAAGGGGTAGAAAATTTTCAGAAGAATCGAGTCCGCAGACCACGAAAATGCAAAAATAAAATAAGACATTTTACGCTACTTTCGACAACTATCAGGGGTCTCGAATGGGGGGGGGGTTGGGGGGGGGGGTTACCCCCCCCCAAACCGCCCAGCTATCTATCTATCCCGGAGGCCGCTCAGCTATCTATCTATCCCGGAGGCAAAATTTTGGGCTACTACCCCCTAAACCCCCCCCCCCAAATCGCTCAGCTATCTACCTATCTGGAGCGATTTTTCAGAAACTATACCCCAATTTTCGCTCAAAATCGCTATTTTTCATACCTATATATAGATTTTCACCTCCAAAATCACTGGTTCATGCGTCTAACTGCCTATTTTCAGCTATTTTAAGTACTATATGCTCTTGTATACCCATTTTGAGCTATTTTACACCTACTTTTAGCGATTTTTTTCCCTTTTCTTCCTTCTATGCCCCGAAAAAGCCTATATATCGAACCACCACAACCCCCCCCCCCAGAAAATTTTTCAGCTATCTATCCCTCCGGAGGAGCGATTTGCTATCTATCCAACCACTCGGAGGGTCAAAATTCAAGATACCCCTGACAACTATTTTTCAGGGTCCGGGAGTTGCGTCAAGATACCGCGTGCCAGGCGCCAGTCCCAGACCTTGTAAAACCCGTAAAATGACACGCAGTGTTCGCCTTTTCCGGGGCATTTTACACAATCTTTGACAACGCATGAATTTTACAGCGTCATTCACACTACTACATTTTACACGTTAAGGGCGAAAAAACGCGCGCAACGCACTTATTTCCCGGAGGAGAACTAGCTTCGACCCGGTCCCACAGCCCCTGGAAAGTTTCCATCTGCACCCAGGTGCCGCTCTGTCGCCCACTTGAGTTGCTCATCACAGCTTTGCTTTGTGCCGCCGCTACACGCTGAAAAAAGGGCTGACAAACGACACTTTCTTGTCGGTCGATTGAAAAAATTGATTGTAATTTTGATTGGGTAAAAGTGGTGCGGAAACGTTTGGGTTGAGAGAACACCAGATGACCACTTCATGGGTTGGTCGAATATAATCCCACAATCCAGGGGTAGGAAAGGGGGGGGGTTGGGGGGGGGTTACACCCCCCCCAAATCGCCCAGCTATCTTCTATCTATCCCGGAGGGCTCTCAGCTATTTATCTTCTATCCCGGAGGCAAAATTTTTGGGCTACTATCACCTAACCCCACCCCCCCCCCAAATCGGCCAGCTATCTACCTATCCGGAGCGATTTTTGCGAAACTATACCCAAATTTTCGCTCAAAATCACTATAATTCATACCCTTTATAGACTTTCACGTCCAAAATCACTAGTTAATGTTATCGCCTATTTTCTACTATTTTTAGTACTATATGTTCTCATATACCTATTTTGAGCCATTTTACACCTGTTTTAGCGATTTTTCTCCCTTTTCTTCCTTCTACACCCTAAAGAGCCTATATATCGAACCCCCGCAACCCCTCCTCCCAATTTTTTCCAGCTATCTATCCCGAAGGCCGCTCAGCTATCTATCCAACCCCCCGGAGGGCCGAAATTTATAATACCCCTGCCACAGTCCATCACTATCTCGATGGGACATTTTCTGGCTTTTACCTAGAAAAATCAAAATGATTTTATCCCATTCGATACAGGACTGCATGCACGTTCTATCTGGCCACTCAGCGCTGTAGGGTTGGGAATTTAAAAATTTGCGGTTCCGGTTCTCGGTTCCAAAAAATTTCGGTTCGGGTATCGGTTCTCGGTTCCTGAAAATTTTCGGTTCCGGTTCTCGGTTCGGTTCTTAAACTCGGTTTCGGTTCGGTTCTTTCGGTTCTAAAATGATCAAAATTTCGGTTCCGGGTAATCAAATAACCGGGTATCGGGTAATAATCGGCTGAACAACAGAAAAACAATATACCGTATTACCTCGAAATACCCCCATGGGGGTTTATTATTTCGGCAGCAAAATTTGAGGGGGGTTAATTCGAGGGGTTTTTTCATATTATTTCGTCAGAACTTTTCGTGAAATTCACAGTAAAGAATACGCTTTTTCATACACAAAAACGGTAATAAACGTGAGAAAGTAGGTCATGTACTCCTATAGCCCAAATATGACCTACTTTCTCACGTTTTTGGAGTACATCTGTACACAAATGAGCGTAAGCAGAATATAAGGACCTTTTAACCTATGGGAGGGGGGGTGTGCGCTACACTCGTTCCCAGTAAAGAAAATGGGTGTTTATGGTGTGCGCTACACTCGTTCCAATAGTCCCCCCCCCCACACACACACAAAAACTTCCATATAAAAAATCTGACGCAAAATTAGGTTACGGTAGCGACACAAAAATATCTGACGCAAAATTAGGTTACGGTAGCGACGCAAAACCCAATCTTCCCCCACACTACCCTAAGATTTGGATAAGACGCAAAAAAATACGACGGAATAATATACGACGCAATTCTCGCGTCGCTACCGTAACCCTTCTTGCGTCAAGTCAACAATTATGACGTCATAGGGACATAAGTTTCCAAAAGTGGGACATAAGTCTCACAAAACGGACACTTTCCGGACTTTTTCCTACCATAAACACCCATTTTCTTTACTGGGAACGAGTGTAGCGCACCCCCCCCCCCCTCCCATAGGTTAAAAGGTCCTTATATTCTGCTAGCGTATAAGTGTAGCTGCAATGCAAATTAGTAGAAATAAATACATCATGTACATTGCATACATGATGTCCATCATTCAGGAGGGGGGTATTTCAAGGGGGGGTTTATTATTTCCCCAGCCCATTTTGAGGGGGGGTTAATTCGAGGGGGGGGGGGGGGGTTAATTCAAGGGGGGGGGGATAATTCGAGGTAATACAGTACCCAAGTTTACATGTGTAAGTACATTGGTTGGATATTTCACACCACAGGAGCATATCACACTTATTATTTCATGGTAGAATGCAGAAATCAGAGTTGTTATAATAATACTGGTATTTAAAGTGTAAAAGCAAACATATACGTTTTCTTTACTTGCATACTTGCAAAAAGTACACGAGTAAATGAGTACTGGTATTTTTTTCTGGAGGAAACGTGAATGTATTTATGTAGTACGCAAGTGAGTATGCGTATTATTTTGAGTACAAACATAAATAACTTTTGCCAACTACGGTTGAAACTGCCACAAAACCAATGCAAACTACTACCAGTGATAATGTGTATATTGCAGCGACATTACACCTTACAATGAAATCTACCATATCCCATCTGAATAAACGAACCTACATAAAAAATTTCATCATATTTATCAAAGCAATTTGATATGATGGAATTTTTTATGTTTGTTCTTTTATTCAGGTGGGATATGGTAGTTTTCATTGTAAGGTGTAATGTCGCTGGAGTATATGTGAAATTACACGCTCCCACGCAATCATTTTGCAAACAGATGAATTTTGCAATTTTGAACACGCACCAAGATGTTCAGCTGCTGTTCAAAGGTTTAGATGTAGGTGTTGAAAAAACGCTGTTTAAAAACTTGAAGATTCCTAGAAAATTTCGGTTCTTTCGGGTATTTACTTCGGTTCCGGTATAAGTGCCGGTTCTTGGTTCCGGTTCGGTTCTCAAGCTCGGTTCCGGTTCTCGGTTCCAAAATAGTGCTCGGTTCTCGGTTCCAAAATAGTGCTCGGTTCTCGGTTCTCGGTTCGGTTCGGGTCGGTTCGGTTCCCCAACCCTACAGCGCTGTCCAAAATTTTACAGCTATTTTTTCTCCATTTAGCGCCATCAGAAGACTAAATAGCTTCCACCGCAGAATCGATATCTACCTGATACCGAACTTACTCATCCCAGAAATCGTAATATACATAGTCGCTACAACTTTGTCCATGAAAAATTACATTACACGTCGACTAATGTAAGTTGCGAATAAGGTGCAAACGGGACCAGTTTTTCGGACCGGGGCTGAGACCAGAAATTTTCTAATGTCGGGACTGGGACCGGGACGGGGGTGTCGGGACCGCACCAGTCCCGACTTTTTGCCCAACCATCTACCGGGACCGCGGTCCCGTTTGAACCCTAGTTGCGAAGTGAATTTTTAATTTAAGGTGTCAGAATCAGCCTATAATTATTTTATAGGTTGATCAATTCATATAAATTTGAATTCTGGCGAACTGTCAATTAAAAACGTCTAATGATGTCAATTGAAAAGGCGCTAATTATCGTATTACATCGAAATACCCCCATGGGGGGTGATTTATTTTGTCAGCAAAATTTGAGGGGGGTCAATTTGAGCGGGGGGTTTATTCAAGGGGGATAATTCGAGGTAATACGGTATGCGCGTAAGTGCATCCTACCGTAATCTATTTGGCTGAATTTTATTTTACGCGGCTGTTTTTCGCTCAATTTCAACTTTACGTTCCGCACATGTCAAATATACTCATTACATCTCAGGGACACAAGTTCTTAGGGACTCATACCACAGGGGGAGTTGTTCGAGGTGTGGCTTATTCGATGATACATGAAATGTTTAGATTTCGGAAACTACTGGACACCCACAAATTTATGGCAGGTTGTCTGGTGGGTAAAGAAAAATAACTACGCATAATTGCATTACACACACATATCGAAACACTGATAGGAGTCTGTCGAAGTTTGTATAGCATCCTTGTACAAAACCGGGAGTTTCAATAGTGTAAATAGGGTTTTTAGATTTCAAAACTTCTAAAAAAAACAAGCGCCAAGAAACCTCCACAACTACTGCACTGTAAACTACCAAATATTTTCCCACGTGCGGCAAAACATTCATCACTCCATGTTTCACCCACCAAACTTCGTCGATTTCTGGCACAGTGCCAAGCTCCTACAGAGTTCCGGTAAAACCGATAGCAAGAATCGGATATGGAAGGCACCATGCTGAATTTGTTGAATTCAAGAAAAATATTGTTCGGGATTTCAATTTCATTAGGCTCCGAATGATCGAAAAAAATAAAGATTAAACGTTTGAACCCGCCGCTGCGATAACCAAAGAAATACACATTACGAAATATCCTGCAATCTACAATTAAAAACAACACAAAAACAAAAACAGATTAAAACTACCATTGCACAAAAAATTATTACCCCCTCCCCTAAAAGACAACAGCGACAACTAAACATAAATACCACTTCAGTCAGTATGTGCAGTGTGAATCTCAAATTTCTGCCCAACATAAATTATCCGACTTTCAGAGATACTCGAACACATGAAAAACGCCCCGGCAAACCCAATTTCCAGCAGATCATTTTAGGTTTCTTTCAAATATAACGCCGAATATTCATATACAAAAAATACGTGGCTAAAAATCCGGTCCAAAGCAGCTATATCGAGCTACCAAAAGATTACTTTTTAAAACCCAATCCACGAAAAAAAACAAGAAAAAAATATTTTTGTCATTACTCCAGCGCACTGGAACAAATTTAATCGAACACAATGGTTCAGCTGCGGCGACGTTTCGCATTATCTTGGCGGCGGCGCTTCGAACGGGAATCGTCGGAAGATGCGCTTCTGTAAGAAGGTGTTTATTAGGGTTAGCTAGGGATCGCCGGGTTTTTTAAATTTTTTTTAAAAAACTTACCATCGAAACCGTTTTTTTAAAATCTTGGCCAATTTTTTTTGTACTAAGCACTAGATATTTTGCAACCCCCCACAAACACAGCAAAAAACTCCACCCAAAACCACTCACCCCTCACTATCGCTCCTATCCCTCCTGCCCTTGTCCCGCTGCCCTCCAACGGGGGAATAACTAGGGCTGCCCCTGCCGCCGCCCCCAGCCCTCCTGTCCCTACCCCTTGGGGAACGAGAGCGCGAGCGGGACCTGGACCGGCTGCGGGACCTGCCGCCGCCGCCGTTGCGATCGGACCCGCGCGTTTCGGACTCGCTGGAGAATACCCGGATGTAGGAGGATTCGCCCTGAGTTGTGGGGAGGGTTGATAGCAGTTATACACCAGTTACTTTACACCCTTCACACGTGGTTCCCGCTGGAAGCGTGCCAACCATTTTTTACGCATGCGATTTTCATAAAAGTTGAAAAAAAGTTATCGCTAAGTCAACGTCATCGCAACGTTAACTCATTCACAACAATGATTTTCTTCATCTTTTACACAATAATCGCATGCTTTATCATAGTTGGCACACTTCCAACGTGCGACATAAATGAGTGCGAGGGCAGAGTATCATGTCCGCCGAGTATATTAGGTCAGGGGTCTCCTAAGGGAAGGGGGCTGCCCTTCCCAAATCGGCCAGCTATCTATGTATCCCGGAGGCCGCTCAGCTATCTTTCTACCCCGAGGCAAATTTTTTGGCTACTACCCCCAAAGACCCCCCCCCCCCGAAATCGCTCAGCTATCTATCTATCTGGAGTGGTTTTTGAGAAACTTTGCCCCAATTTTCGCTCAAAATCACTAATTTTCGCATCTTTTTATAGTTTTTCACCTTCAAAATCGTGCTTTCCGGCTATATACATGGTTATATACCTATTTTTAGCCATTTTAAACGTACTTTTGGCTACTTTCAACTGATTATTACTTTCTGCCTTCTTAACCTTGAAAAAACCTATATAATGTGCCCCCGCCAGCCCCCCCAGGAAAATTTTAAGCTATCTATCCCTCCGGAGGAGCGATTTGCTATCTATCCAGCCCCCGCGAGGGCCAAAATCTCGGAGACCCCTGCAGGGACGTAGCCAGGATTTTTGAGCGGGGGGGGGGGCGGATTGTATACGGAGCCCGGCGAACGGGGGGGGGGCGGCCCCCCCCCCCCCCTAAAATTTTACCCCTGTTATAGGGGAATGGCGCCATTCGTAGGCGCCACGCCATGGCGCCACTGGCGTTGGCATTGGTGCCAAAACAGCAGTATACGTCCAGTGGCGTAGCCAGGATTTTTGAGCGGGGGGCGGATTGTATACGGAGCCCGGCGAACGGGGGGGGGCGGCGCCCCCCCCCCTAAAATTTGGCCCTATGATAGCGGAATGGAGTTATGGCGCTGGCGCCATTCGTAGGCGCCGCGCCATGGCGTGATTTGCGTCGGCGTTGGCGCCAATGGGTATAATATAAGAAAAAATTTGTACCTAGATGTCTGAAAATTTGTACCGCATTTAGTAATTTGAAGCGGTATTTATACTACTGCGACGTACATAACAAGAACAGATATTGCGAGGAAAAAAATGCGCGCTTGCGCGCAAAATTTTTGAAAACAACCTACAAAATCGGTATAGAAAAGTGGCATTCTCGGCAATTTTGATGTCCGGCCCGGGAAGGGGGGGGGGGCGGCCGCCCCCCCCCTGGCTACGCCACTGTATACGTCTGTATTTTACAGGCATATACAGCGACATGGACAGAAATTGAGTCCATTTTCACTGGCTTTTAGGCCGCGGAGACTGGTCAGCCAAAAAGATATGTTGTTAAGGGAGAATGCGCGCTTGCGCGCAAAAATTTTTCTAACTGTCGACAAAATCGTCGTCTGAAAGTGCCATTTCTGGCACATTTTTTGGTCCGGCCCGGGAAGGGGGGTGGGCTGCCCCCCCCCCCCCGGCTACGTCCTTGGACCCCTGTATTAGGTGCTTTTACTTGATTTATAGTTTTCTTCAAATGAATGTGAGAACAAATTCCTGCGATGCGAAATAGGGCTCAAACGGGTAGAATTTAAACGGAATTCCGATAATTTTCGAGATTCAGCGATCCCGATCCCGAAGTCCCAGAGTCTATCCAAATAAAATATGTTAATCCCTAAAATTGTCTTATCCTGATCAGAAAAAAATAAACAGAAAGATTTTTTGCAATGAGAAATGTGAATGGAAACCTTCAGTGTGCATTCTGGCCCACTTCTCTTTTTTATTTTTTTTGTTGAAAATTAGGGAAAAAAACCCCCTAAATTCTATAACTTTGTCTAACACCCCGACCCCTAAATTGAAAAAGGAACCCCGTTTTTTACGAAAAACCGATCTCAATTGAACACCACAAACCAGAAAGACGTTTTGAAAACACTTCACACCTCATCCAAACAAAAAAAACCCTTAAAGTGCCACTTCAAACCCACCCCCCCAAAACGCACTTTATGGCTCTTAAACTTGCTATCATCCATCTCTTTGAGTGCATCCTTCGCGTCCTCTTTGCGCCTGAACTCGCACCAGCCGGTGCCGTCGCGGTTCCTGTCCACGTCCGCCGATGTCACTTCGCCGATTTGGGGCATGTGGTCTTTGAGATCTTGCCAAGAGCCAGTTGGGGGGAGGCCTGAGGGGGGGGGGTTAATTGGGTGTTATAGTGATGTGGGAAGTGGGGTGAGAGAAATATGAGCGTAGGTTAGGGTTCAGACGATATATCGTATTGAATATCGATTGTTTTTTCATATCGAATATCGATATAGAAATTTTTTTACAGATAACGAATATCGATATCGAAAATGTCTATAAAATATTAGGGTTCAAACGGGATTGACTTTTCGGGATCGGGATTGGTTTTTCGAGATTTCGGGATAGGGATCGGGATTGGCCGGGATTGGGGTCACGGGATCGGGATTGGCATTTTTTCGGGATCGGGATTGGGGTCTTGGGATAGAGATTTTGGCCAATGTTCTGGCATCCACAGTTGTTCATAAAGGTCTAAAAACACTGTTGGATGCCAGAAAAGTGGCATAAAATGGAGGGCCTGTGCCTCTGTGCATGTTTACCCGCTGTGCATGTCAGGAGTATTCAAGACTTTGACCCTCCAGGGGGTTGGGTAGATGGCTAATCGCTCCTCTAGAGGGATAGATAGCTAGAAAAAGAATTTTTTGGGGTTTGGGGGTTCGTGGGGGTTCATTGTATAGGCTTTTTCATAATGAGGAAAAAAATAGAAAAATCGCTAAAAGTAGGTGAAAAATTACTAAAAATGGGTATATAAGCACATATACTACAAGAAATAGCTGAAAATAGACAATAAAACACATGAACTAGTGATTTTGAAGGAGAAATGGT
The DNA here is from genome assembly GCA_964036195.1 of Sphaerolaimus hirsutus. Lineage (NCBI taxonomy): Eukaryota > Metazoa > Nematoda > Chromadorea > Monhysterida > Sphaerolaimidae > Sphaerolaimus > Sphaerolaimus hirsutus. The sequence goes on along the minus strand of OZ038450.1, from coordinate 3,535,310 downwards.
ATGAAAATGAGTGATTTTGTGTGAAAATTAGGGTCTACATGCACAGCGGGTAAACATGCACAGAGGGCCTCAGTCAAAATGGACGCTGGGGGTTTGTGTTCACATTTTGGCATGCAAAAATGTCATTTTTTCACTTTTTATTATTTCCACTAATTTTTCCGGGATCGGGATCCCGGACTTTGGAGTTTCTCGGGATCGGGATTTGAAAATTTTGGGGATCGGAATCGGGACTGCTAAATCCCGGAATTTCACGGGATCCGGGATCGGGATCCCGTTTGAACCCTATAAAATATCGAATATCGATATCGAAAAGTCATATCGTCCTCACCCTAAATTGTATATTTGTCCATGTAAATGAATATATGGCACCAGATATGTCAGTAAAAAGAGATTGGATATTTCACATGAACGACTCAACCCAATTTTATTTACACATTACAGTATTGAGAAGAACGCTCTACTAAACTACCCAGGTAAATGTTAAAAAATGAAACTATTTACAATAGACATCTTAAATTACACAAGCTGCAGTGATTGATTACTTTGTAGCCATTTAATTACCCTTGAAACAAGCGGTTCAAAAACGCTTGCCACGCATAAATGCACATGCCACTGCAACATACCGGCCAACAAAGTAAGAGGGGTGGTTCCATTCCTTCCGGATACGGGTTACAAGGTAAAGGCAATCCCCGAGATCCGATGTCAAAATGATAGTCTTTTCCAAGCTACTTCCATTCCGATATTCCATTTACTATCCGTTTTGTGAGGCGCCGGGTGCGGGGATATTCCGAAGAATTCCGAATGACGGACTCTCTAATCCGGGTAAATCCGTAATCCAATCCGATCGGATCCAATCCACATTTTTGGAGCCACGCCAATCTACACCCGGTGCGTATTAATGCGCACACATTTGCACATGCAAAATGGCCGCGGAAAATAATCGGTGCGCGAGAAAAACTTGCGACGACCAGAGGGCATTCACAGACCATGTAAAATGTCAAATGTCATGCAGTGTCAAAGGTCATGAAAAATGCCCTAGAAAATGACGTTTCACATGACTTTTACACTGTGCGTAACATTTAACATTTTACAAGGTCCGGGACAAAGCACCAGACCGTACGCCGTTCATCGCAACCTTCCATCGCACACCAACGATCATCCAAACACCCTTTTGCACATGCAAATGCCCACGCCCTCGCACATCCTCACCGCTGACATAGACCCTGCAGCCAGGGAAGCCGCCTCCTCCCCCGCCGCCGCCCCCCCTGCCGCCTCTGAAGCCGCCGCGGTCGCCAAAGTCGCCGCCGCCGCGCCGCCCGCCCCCTCCGAAGTCGTCCCTGCCGCGCACGGCGAAGCCGCCGCCGCGGCCGCGCGGCACGCCGCGCGAAAACTCCACGTGCAGCGAGCCGCCGTCCACTTTATAGCCGTCGCGGCCGCGCACCGCGTCCGAGGCGTCCCTGGAGGTGGGGTAGGGTGTAGTAGGGTTCAAACGGGATCCCGATCCCGAATCCCGAGAAATTTCGGGATTTTGTGGTCCCGATCCCGAAACCTCAATCCCGATCCCGATCCCGAAATTTGAAAAAGCCAATCCAAATCCCGATCCCCCAAAAAATGCCCCAATCCCGATCCCGGAAAAATTCACAGCCACAAAAAGTGCCAGAAATGGCACTTTTAAAGGACGATTTTGTATGCAGTTTGCAAAAATTTTGCGCGCAAGGCGCATTTCCCCACCTCCCTCTACATATCTGTTCAATGGGCCTGGACACCACTACAAATGGACTTTATACAGCGCCCATTACCATAGTTTGAGGTTAATACACAGGTATATATGGTAAACAGTGGTGTGAATGACAATGACAGGCAGCCCATTGACAATGACAGGCGTAGTGCCTAAATGAACCTATTGTTTTGAATGCCAATTTAATCCAACGTTTCTGGCATCCATTGTTTTTGGTGTTTTAGGTCATTTTGTCAGGGAAAATGTCAGGGGAAAAACCCCTGAAAAACAATTTTTTGCAAGGGGGGCAGGGGTTTAGTGGATTTCGACCCCTCTGGGGGTTCATATAGATAGTAAATCGTTCCTCCGGAGGGATAGATAGCTGCAAAAATGGAGGGGTGTTCAATATATAGGCTTTTCCAAGGTATAGAAGGAAGAAAAGGGAAAAAAATCGCTAAAAGTAGGAGAAAAACTAAAAATAGGTAATACATATGGTACAAAAAAATAGCTGAAAATAGGCAATACGGAACATGAATTAGAATTTTGAATGTGAAAAACTACAAAAAGGTACGAAAATTAGCGATTTTGAGCGAAAATTGGGGCAAGATAGATAACCGGAGGGTAACCCTCCCTACTAAACCCCCGGGTGTAGGTTTTTTTTGAATGTACACTTTTTGTTGTTTTATAAAAAAGAGAGCCGTGTTTCAACTGTGATTCTATACAAGGGCTGGCTTTTTTTAAACGTGACGTGTACTTTCCGAAAAATTATCAGAAAGAGGAACGATTTTTACACGAACGTTTGAAAGTCACGTTAAGCAGATGATCGTTAAGTTGAATAGGTCCACAAAAACATTCACGGGTAACTCAGCTGTACACAATACTGGACCACAAAACATTCCTTCGGCGAACCGACTTTTTTCGCATATTCATCGCTACCGATTCAATGTTCTTTAGACAGACAAGCGGATCCACTTATACATAGTGTGCGATGATAAGCCACGATAAGCATAAATATTTATGAAACAGCCCCCCCCTTAAATTCTTTGCCCGGCAGACTTACATCCCAAAAACATCACAAACGAAAATTATCTCACCTGGCATCGGCATATTCAACGAAAGCGAAGTGCGGCGGGCCCCTCTGATTTTTCAAGTCGATCGATTCAATTTTGCCATATTTTCCGAACAGATCTTCAATATCGCGATCATTATATCCGGCTGGCACATTGCCAATGTAAACTCGGCACTGCGCACCAGATCCGCCGGACATTTTGATAGTTAACCGTGCGGTTGTTGAAGGAATTTTGAGTTCGCTGTTTTGATTTTGTGCGATTTTTATCGATTTTGTGACGAGTGGATACTTTTTTGTGTCTTTTTATAGGAAAGTTTGCGTCGGGAATGTGATAGTTTGTTTACTACGACGTCACTAGTGCATATCAAAATCGATTATTTCCAAGGGTCGAATAAGAATCTGTTTGATAAATAAATGTGATAAATTGATAAATCAGCGATTTAATTGAATAATATTACATAGTACTAGCTGAACATCCGCAAAATTCTTACGATACATAACTATCACAACAGTTAAGTGATAATGGTTAACCATCGTAAAGAGATACGGCGCAAGAAACGTAAAGAAATGTCAGATAACGTGAAAACTCCTTACCACGTATTCTCAGACAAGTAAATATCTTGCAACAATTCTAGTGACAGAATAACAATCAGAACCGTTACTTCTGCAGTAATCATATCACACATCGCCGTATAAAATTTCGATTAGGAAAAACTGCGTGCAAATAAAAAGTAGCCAAATCTGTGTTGGTTCACACTGAAAACTGGTCAAAAATAAAATGAAGCATCTTTTCAGCTAGCTTTTTAGGAGCGTCTCATAGTTTGAACGTGGTACGAATAGCCGGCAGCTTTTTCATGATTGTGCGCCTCTGAAACGCATTGATGTTTGATTGATGGGTCGCTTTGAAGTCGCCGCCGCGGCCGCTTTACCTTGGATTCAATGCCGCCGGCAAAATGAAATAGCCGCATGGCTTTGTGATTGCAGTTTTAAATCGAAGCTTAATAGTTTTTGGACGAATTTTTCGGCGTTTTTGAAGTGTATTGAATTGAGCATTTTGCTTGATCTTTGGCAATTTTTCGTTGTAGCAATTTGTATGGCAATACGTTGTATTACATTAAATGCTAAGCGGCTGAAAAACATTCCATTCTCGCCTCGTTTCTTCCTACAAACATTCAACCTTCACAAATCTCAACACCACACATTCCATTCCCAGATCCCTGCCAATCACTCACCACCTATCCATCGCATCCACCAGCCCTACACCCTTTTGGCACCCTGCCAAAATGAGTGGTCAACCATCGGGCAGCGGGCAGGCGCCAGTGGCTTTCACCGGGGGTGGCGCGGGGGCGGGGCCTAGCGCCAACGCCATGGCCATGCGGCACCAACAAGTGCAGATGTGGGCCCAGGAGCATAATATGATCGATTCGGGCATACATTCGAGTGGGAATAACTCGGCCGCGCCCAGTGTTATGTCTGGTGGGTTGCGGGAGGGTTTTTTAGGGTATGGTAAGGTTATTGTTTGGGGATTGGAAAGGTGATTTTTTGGATTTCCGGCTGACATTGTTGCTACTCGATTAGGTAGCGATAAATTTAGTGTGGGCTATTTTATTTTAAATTATCTTGGTCTTCTGGGTTTGTTTAAAATCATCTGGGTTTAAAGTCTTATGAGTCACACGTTCTTTTTCTGCTTGCTAGCACGTGGGAAGACGCCATAATAAAAATATGGTATAATGAATTTCAATTCTACAAAAAATTTATCTGGTTACATTGATCCCACAATTAGTAACTTGTTAAATAACTTTTGACCTGATTATATTCATAAAAATACAGCAACATCATTATATTGTCCACTGACCACACACTTGCACAATAAAAGAAGTACCATATTGGGATGCTTAGAATTTGAAATTTGGACAAATTATCTATATTATCACGCGTTAAGTGTATACAGGGCCCACTCTTTCACCCTGTAAAGTGTCACCGTCTGCATGGCATTTCATTTACATTTTGCATGTAAATATATTATAGTTTATACAAAAGCTATTTTTTTGTACTGTACATTGATGCATATTTTGTCATTTCTGTGGTTTGCCAACATTTATGATGATCATTGGCATATGATACTGGTTATGTTTCACAGTGAAACAAGTGACTTTTTGTGTGGGTTTTTTAAAACAGTTTTGATTGTGTTATGTCAGATATAATTTGTCGAGTGTCATGTAAACTGTAAAAAAAAGCCGGGTGAAACTTCTGTCACATCAAATTACCACCACACGTTTTTTTTCACGCAGTCATTTTTTAACGAATAACAATACTGAATCCCAGCGTCAAAACCTTAATCCTAAATATTACACAAACATTTTCAAGCTTCAAACAAGGCTAAAATACCTAAAAGTCCCCTAAAAAAACACAGGCGCGACCAGTTTACACGAGGCCTTAATCAACCAGCCAGCAACGAGTGTGCCCTATGGAATGCCCGCCCCCTCCTCGAGTGCTTACCCCCCGGGGGTTTACCCACCCGTGGGACAAATTACGCCGAACCATTTAAGGAATTTGATCGAGTTTATGAGCGATTCTGATCCTGTAAGTTGGGGGGGTTGGGGAAAGTTTGGCGTCTGTTCTGGTTTGGCTGGTGACAATTAGGCGAGTTCAGAAGACGAAAACCGTTTGCAAAGTGAGTAGTCAAATTAGAAGTGATCTGATATGTGAGAAGTAGGGATGGTCGTTCATTCAAAAAAATCCTTTTTATTGTAAAAAAACACATTTTTTTATTATAAAAAAACCAGGTCGTTAAAAAAAATTCGGCCATCCCTAGTGGGAAGTAAAATGAGAAGCGAAAAGCTAAGTAAAGTGAGACGTGAAATGAAAGTCAAAAGTTTACTTCTCCACTTGCGGGATTGTCATCAGGTCTGTATTTTTTGGCGAATTACAAGTGAAAGTACAAAGTGAAAAGAAGCTCCCGTAGCCCAAAACATTCTTCAATGCTAAAGCCTACTTAATGAGTCGCACTTAACTTGCGCGTCTCATAAAATACGCCTGTAACTCTTTGCATGGCGTGTTAAAAAATCTTTCACAAAATAAGCTCCGCCCCCTCAGGTAGTAGTGGAAAACGCGGTCAACCTAGTAGTGGAGATCTGCCGCGGCGGACCTCAACAGTTGTCCAGTCTGTGCAACAACGCCGAACTGATGCGCACGTTGGCGGACATCGGCAAGCGGATGGACCGGCCCGTGCTAATAAAATACGTCGCGAGCGCCTTCTATCAGATGTCCACGCAGGTCGATGGGGTGGTTGCGCTGCAACAGCATGTTATTGCTACTCTTGTGAGGTTGTTGTCGTGAGTTTTGGGGGGTTTCTGCGTGTGATTTTTACTGTTTTTTACTGTTTTGTGAAATACGTATTTGTTTATTTGCAAAGAAGTCGACGAGTTAAGTGCTTCTGCGTATTTTTGGCTGTATGCATTCTGCACAAAATGTCTTTAACCAATTATACCATCAAGACATAGTTTAAAATTAGACTTTCTTTGTCATAGTTCCACACAGTGACAAAAAATCTGTCAAAGAAGAAAAACGGTTACAGAAAACCCGATGCTTTCTTGCATTCACAAGATAACTTCAAAATAGAAAGTATGCTAAAATCGTAACTCAAACTGGAAACATTAACCCATTATCCCTCACATCTCCCAGTTTCGGTCTGAGCACCAGCGACAACACATCAGTCGACCCGGAATCTCGCACATCGGAAACGGTGCGGCACTACGCATTGAGCACGGTGCACAACCTCCTTCAGCACGCCAATCACCATCGAACTGGAGTTGGCTCGGTGCCAAGTGCCAAGGAAGAGATGGTCAGATTTGATGCGCACAGGGTCGTGCTGAATATGCTCACTATGGATCAACAGGACAAAGTTCTCGCTGTTTTGGTTGACTGTTTACATCATTTTGTCACTGGAAGTTCGGATGTTAGAGTGAGTTGTGATTTTTTGTTGTGAAATTGATACGTTTTTCATTTTGATATGTTGTTATTTGGGAGCTTTTAAAAAAACGTTGTTAATTGGTTGTTAAAACAATTTTTTAAACGGTCGTTAAAAAACATTTTTTGGCCATCCCTATCTCACACTTGCATTGTTTCCTCTAACATGTTATCCATTAATGGATATTTTTTAATTCAAAAAAACTTTCAGCACGCGATACTGACGTGCGGCGGGACGGCCGCGCTGGTGCAGATAATGAAAGAGCGGGAATATGAGAAATTGTTGTGGATCACGTCTCGTTTATTAGTCAGACTCAGTTCGCACGCCGACCACAAGGCAACCATTATCAGATTAGGTCGGTTATTTTCAACAAATTTCATAGGGTTTCGCAGGGGTCGAAAAGGGGGGCAGGGGTTTAGTGGATTTCGACCCCTCTTGGGGTTCACATAGATAGTAAATCGTTCCTCCGGAGGGATAGATAGCTGAAAAATGGAGGGGGGTTCAATATATAGGCTTTTCCAAGGTATAGAAGGAAGAAAAGTGTAAAAAATCGCTAAAAGTGGGTGAAAAACACCTTAAAATAGGTATATAAACATATATAGTGCACAAAATAGCTGAAAATAGGCAATTTGAAGGTGAAAAACTATTAAAAGGTATGAAAATTGGCAATTTTGAGTGAATATTGGGGTAAAATTTCTCAAAAATCGCTCCAGATAGATAGTTGGACGATTTGGACAAATTTTTTGGCTACTATCGCCGATCAAGACGCCGTTTCGATCGATGTGAATCGGATGTTGTTGTATAAATATACTTGTTGGCTTGATGCCAAAGTTTTTGCCGTTTCAGGATCGTCTCCCATTGGATCGTGAGGTCTCAGTAGGGGGTATGTGCTGCAATTACAGCTCAGTGTAAAATTGAAGAATAAAAGTCCAGCACGAGATTGATTACATAAAAGTAGATGATTATAAATGTCGCCAACTTTATGTTTCCAACTGATCTTACATTGGAATTTCACTGAAAAATTGAACACTTTGGAAATGGTCTGCCATGCATGTAGAGTTTTGGACATTATTTAGAGATGGATTATGACTGGATACACTTTTACGTGATCAATTTCGCTGTAAATATGTTTACTCTAATTAATGCCAGCTTACATGTGGCCAAATACTCACCCGGCTGAAGCCCCACTGATCATCCTGGACGCTTCAATATGAAACGATCCGGAAACGGCAAAAACTTATGCGTCAGACCAATACGTCTTCAAAATTCAAAGTTCTAAGAAGTTTTTTTTTCGGAGAACTTTCGAATTGTGAACTATGCTACACTTTTCAATTTAAATTGAAAAAGTGCAGTTTATTTCAAAATGTTGAACACCTTCCCTAACTCAACCCCAAACAAACTCCGCCCCCCACAGGCGGCGTGCAAGCACTGGGGCGCCATCTAGCGCACGCGTCTGCACGCCTAGTCAACAAGTGCATGCAGAACTTGCTAAACCTATCCGACGAGGCTACGCAAGAGCCAAATGTTGATGAATTACTCAGACATGTAGTTCGATTGCTAGGCACCACTGATCGAGTTCTAGAGGCTTATTGTGTGGGCACACTGATGAATTTGACTTGTAATAACCAACAGAATAAGGTTGGTGGTGTAGGGTTTGAACCCGACTGACTTTTCCGGAATTTTTTTTTAATGTCGGGATTTTGACTTGTACTCTCTTTATCTGTATTGGCGTTCAGAATTTCCGGGATCGGAATTTAGGCCAAAAAAGTGTGGGGTTTCTCCTGATCTTTGACAAAAAAGTCTAAAACGCACATGGACGCCAGAGTAGTGACAATAAAATGCACAATGCAGATTTCTATTCTTCTCAGCAGGGGTCTGCAAGATTTTGGCCTACGCGGGGGCTGGATAGATAGCAAACCGCTCCTCCGGAGGGATAGATAGCTGAAAAAAATTTCTGGGGGGGGGGGCTCGCGGGGGCAAAATATATAGGCTTTTTAAGGCCGAAAGGGGAAAAAATCGCTAGTAATTGGTCAAAAGTGGCTAAAAGTAGGTTTAAAATGGCTAAAAATAGGCATATAGCTGGAGAGCACGATTTTGAAGGTGAAAAACTATAAAAAGGGGGCAGCCCCCCCCCCAGCCCCCCCCCTAAGAGACCCCTGCTTCTCAGCAAAAACGAGTGATTTTTTCATCTTCGCTTTGGAATTTGCAATTTTTCGTGATCGGGATGGGGGGCATTTTGTCGGGATCGGGTGTGGGATTTTCGAGTGCCTATCACCCTCACACAACACCAAAATTACCCCCCCCCCACAGCGCACCATAGTGGAAGAGAAGGGGGTCACAGCACTAGTGCGCACTTTGCAACTTCACTGCGGCACAGAAGCGGGCGCCGACATCGTAGAAAGTGGTCTCAGAGCTTTGAGACATTTGGTGAGCAGACACGAACTGGCTGCCAGGGCTCAGGCTGATTTGAGAAGTGCCGACGGGTTTCAGTTGCTCGCTGATTTGCTGGAGAGTAGACAGCCGGTGGCTATTAGGTTTGAGGGGGGTTTTATTTGAGCGGTGGTTCAGTGGTGATGTTTGAGAAACGTGGTTTATTTGAAGAATGTTGGTATGAGGATAAATAAGTGTGAACATTCGTGTGTCAACTTTCCGTCTCCGTTTTCTGTAAAAAATTAGGTTTCCGTTTTCTTGCAGCTGAAAAATATTTATCTTTCTCTTTTTAGGGTGCCAAAAATTTGTGACCTATCCGTTTTCCGTCAAAATTTCACACTCTGAATACGTAAGTAAATCTAGTGTCGGAAAAATTAATTTTAAGAGCATTAAAAAAATCGAGTGCCATCCCTACATAAATCCACACAGTCGATAAATTCTCAACGTTTCCGTCCAAAAAACCCTCAAAAACCACCCTTCAACCTCCAGATGGACACTGGACTTAATCGCCAATATCGCCGCCAACGACGAACATGTACGCGCGCTGGCCGAACAACCTTCCCGCGTGCCGCCCGGTCGCTTGGTTCTGGTCATTGTGATCGGCGCCCTGGACCAGGTTGGGCATTTAGTTGACCGTTTTTTCCCTTTTGATTGTCGAGTTTCGTTGTGTGGGGAAAATCGATGTGATTTTGCTTGCCAGTTGCCCAGTAGAGATCTGTACTGAATTTCGGATACGATTAATCGGACTACCGGAGAAAACGTGTTGGAAGCTGTCCAACGGAACCGCATTGAATCGAAAATCGGCATGATAGGTATCCTACACAATGCGGCTATACACGCAAGTGTCAACTGGTTTTCACGTCAATTCAGATTTTAGTTGACTGGTTGAAGGACCATTTCGCAGTGCTCGTGTGGCAATGTCGAAAAAGAATTAATATTGCGTCGTGCATTTGAACATCGTTCTGTGACCCGTCAACTAAAATATGAATCGATACCAGTCGACCCAGTTGACACACGATGTGATTGTCAACTAGTGTGTGTAGAACCAGTGAGTCTCAATGCCCAAATTGAAAAATCTATTCAAAAAATAAATTTGGGAAAACGACCAGAATTTTCACTGCCCAAAACGACACGGGTGTCAACTAAACCCCCCACCGCAGGCGTTCGTGCACATCCAACAGTTCGGCGAGCGCAGTTGCGTCGGCTCCACGCGCGTCGTAAATTTAGCCGCGTGCACGGTTTTCGCGTTACAGCGGCTGGCCAGATATCCCGAGGCCAGAAATTTCGTGGTGAATCAACAGCCGAATGTCATGCAGACTTTGGTGCACATGCTCGCGTTTGAGACGGAATCCCTTTTGAGATTGGTTCTGGGCGCTTTAGTGGAGCTGCTTCAAGAGCCCCAGGGGCTGGTCGCTCTGAGACATCATCAGCCTTTGAGCCTTCTGAATGATTTGGCGCATTCTTCTAATGCGGAGATTGGTTGGTTTTTGGTTTGGGGATTTTGGGGATTTTTTCGGCGGGATTTTGGTGGGAAGCATGCTTCGCTTAGCTTCCATGATGTCAACATTTCGACATTCGGTAACTATGATTATGACTATGATGATTTCGATGTTTTCAAATTTTGAAGGGCGATATGGATAATAAGTTGATGAAAATTGATTTTTGGCAGAAATCACCTATTATATAATGCTATCTCATGGACCACGGCCATTATATGGCAAAAAACTCAAAACGCCATCTAAAACTCAAACACCCAACCAATCCCTATTAAAAAAAACTAAAGTAAAACCTTTTCTTACAAATACACCATTCTTCACCCAATTTCCCCACTCAGCCAAACTATCCCGTCAACTAGTTGAGCAACTTTCCGGCCCCATGGGTCCCTCCGAGGCCACATCATCTGGCACCATGGCGCCTGGCGCCGGGCTCGACTGGTGCGGCGATGTGTTCGGTTCTGGCAACGTGCCAGCTGATGACCACGATGCCGACATGCAGCTGAGCGACGTGCTTTCTGGCGTCGCTACTGCCGGGTCTATGGCTGGTGGGTGGGGGAGGGGAGGTTTTTTTGTGAAATGTAGTGGCACTATGGACTCACATACACCAATTGACTTCGCAAAAATGTCAACTCAACGACCGAAAATAATTTAAAAAGCACCACACTTGACAGAAACAATGAAAATCAAGTGTCACTATATCAAATAAACTATGCTCTATCACAAAGAAAATTTGACACTTTAAAATAAACATTAGGAGCTTTTGATAAATAGTCAGTGAGCGGACCCAAAGGCTCTACACACACTAGTTTTTACCGTGACCGATGTGAATCTGAAATGGTGACATGGCGACATTCAGCCTACTCTTTTTGTATGCTAAATGTGTTTTAGTTTTCAAATTAAAACTTTCATTTATTTAAATTCAAATTTAAAAAATTAAATTATTCAACCGTGATCGTTTATTTGCATTTGAAAAAATTTCAGTTTTCACACGAAGTCACGGTGACAACTAGTCTGTGTAGGCACAAAGGGACATCACTGGCAGCTCACTGGAAATGAAAGTTAAATTACATTTTATCGAAATCGATGTTGGAGAACGAGGGAGTTCGAAACAAGAGCATCAACATAGAGAGCTTTGAATCAACATTCAGCAAATAGAAGCTCCAAATATATTTTACGCCCACCAAAATTCATCCCACCCCGATCAATTCCGATCACACCCCATCCATTTCGCACAGGCGACCTCACAAGCCCTCTGGACACCACTCCAACCCCCAGCAGTTCTTCTATGGCCCAGTGCGCACCCTTCGAGTGGCCCGGCGCCCCCCAGCCTTCCCCCGCTACCGGGTTCACCCCCCAACAACAGCAGTGGACTGATATGTAGCTGGGGGGGTTGACTTTTGGGGGGTTTTATTGGATCGAGTCACGTATGTGATCTTGGCACCAGTCTAAGTTTGTATTGGATACAATTTGATATTGTATGAGCTAGAGTAAAAGACGCAGTATTTACGTTCGCGTTACTGGTAGTAACCGCGAAATGCGATTAAGCAACCGGAAATGGTCGCTGATGGCGGCCCACACCTAAATAGTTGACAGATGTATATGATGTGTGTGTGTGTGTGTGTACAAACGGGTCTATCTAAACGGCCGTTTTGGCATTTTGCCAAGATTACATACGGTGACTCTCCCTTTTTATTGCTATCTCGGTGTTTCGATTTTATCTGCGCTGCTATTTTTATTTGGGATAGTAGATGTGGATACTCAATATTTGAACGGTTGCTACGCGCTACACTTTTGAAAAAAGCGTGGGCATGTAGTCCGTTAATGTACGCTATTTTGTAGTGCAGGTTTTTCTGAGGGGATGGGTGTTTCGACTGAGGCCTTCTGTGCATGTTTACCCGGTGTGCATGTTGACCCTTATTTTCATTCAAAATCGCTAATTTCCATACCTTTTTATAGATTTTTTACCTTCAAAATCACTAGTTCATGTGTTTTATTGTCTTTTTCAGCTATTTTTTTGTAGTATATGTGCTTATATACCCATTTTTAGTATTTTTCACTTACTTTTTGCGATTTTTTTACCTTTTTTTCTACATCACAAAAAAGCCTATACATTGAACCCCCAAACCCCCTAAATTTTTTCCAGCTATCTATCCTTCCAAAGGAGCGATTAGCAATATATCCAACCCCCTGGAGGGTCAAAATCTAGAATACCCCCGACATGCACAACGGGTAAACATGCACAGAGGCACAGGCCCGGGTGTTTCCATGTGCCAGTCCCAGACCCTGTAAAATGTCAAATGTCATGCAAAGTGTCAAAAGTCTTTTTAAAATTCCCGGTAAAATGGCAAGTTTGCCATTTTACCGGGCATTTTACATGACTTTTGACACTTTGCATGACGTTTGACATTTTACAGGGTCTGGGACTGCCCCCATCACATGTATTCAACTGCCCAGTGAAAAATGGGGTTTGGTCGGTAATACTTTTCACTATCAATGTTCGATATCTTTTCAAAATTTTCGATGACTGACGATATTCGATATGTAGAGAGTGTTGTTTTTTATAATTTTAATATATTCAATACCGTAAAAAGATATAAAATCGATTTTAACGCTCATATTTCTTGTTGCTTCAAAATTCCCCATGTCTTAATTTGATATGGTACTTTTCGATACTCGATATTCGAAATATACCGTGTGAACCCCCATTGAAAACGACCAATATATAATTGACTTCTGTTGATTTGTTGATAAGCAATGATTAACGCCAATCGAACGACAACTACTTAGCTAATCAATATTTGTGCAGTCATTTGGGTGGGTCAATTTCTGTTGTTTCTGTGACCGCATTTTCGCTCACACCGCTTGCGTTTCAACATTTATCATACTATTTTTCATTTTTTTGTCACTCAGTCTGCCAGTTGTAGTGTTTCAGGTCTCCATTGCAAATAGGAAGTTGTTTTGGTTCAGGAACCTTAGATTTTTCGCTAATCTCATATTTATAAGGCTATCCAATTGTTGATACTTTTATTTTTACGTAATGGGTAAAGTAAGGTCGGCCAGTATCTACCCTACACTTAGCATTTTCGGTATTCCATTTTTGGCAAGTTTCCAATCTGATTTTTTATTGTTTTCGAATGTATTGCATTGCGTCCCATGTATTTGCATAACAATTTTCCAAACAGGCAATGGACACTTTTGCTGTTGCTTGTGCCTTTGACATAAAAATAATATATTATTGAATTTATTTAAATAGTTGAAATCGTGCCAGTTCAGTTTGTATATCCATGGATAAAGTATTTTTATTGCATACATACATTATTTAGTCGCAAATAAATTGTACAAACACTGTCTCATACTCTGTGGACATACGTCATTTCTGTTTCTGAAACACAGCGAAAAATCGACAGCATTACACACTACTAGTGATGTAAAAAGCGCCAGGACTTTGGCGCCAAGCACCAAAAGCGCCATGGCGCTTTTCCAACACCTAGCGCTTGGCGCCAGAGTAAAAATGGCGCCACGCGTCAGAAGCGCCATGGCGCTTTTTGCTTTGGTGCTAGCGCCAAGGGCCAGCGCCAGCGCCAAATATTTTGTTCTTCGCGCCGGGTAAAAATAGCGCCAAGTGCCAAAAGCGCCTTGGCGCTTTTCGTGGGCACGGCGCCAAGCGCCAATCGCGCCACAGCAAGTTAGAGCCAAAAGCGCCATGGCGCTTTTTGCTTTGGCGCTAGCGCCATGGCGCTTTTACATCACTACACACTACCGTACCTCTCTAAATAAAACTGCTTCCTTAAACTACTATACCCGAACTACCATAACCCAAGGAATATTTGGTCAATTGCGAGATGTCTGGCCTGGGGGAAGGTGATGTGCCGTCGTTGGAAAAAATGGTCACGCCCTCGTTGCGAGTAAATTTTGCATTGTTTTGTTTTGTTGGTGATGGTGTGAAAGACTGGGTCAATCCCGTGCCTTGTGAATGTAATTTACGGTTTTCGACGATTGTTTAAATAGTTCTGAAAATGCATGGCGTCCGGTCCGCGTAGTATAAACGCTTCTTCGGTACCGACACTTTTCGGCATTCTGTGTTTTTATTGGACCCACACACGCTAGTTGACATCGACACCAAATGTCAACTGGTGCCAATCCCGATGCGAAGCTTGCTGACGATCCCACGAATGACGTTTAGACGCAAGCTTTGAATTGGGAACGGAACCAGTCGACATTTGGTGTCGATGTCAACTAGCGTGTGTGGGCCTACTCCGGTGCTCCACCAAGCAGTACAGACAAAAATTTTCGCCCCCATGCGCTGCAATGAGGGCTCTTGCGAAGCATCTCAAAACTCGAACAAAAAAATTTGAAAACTCGCAGTCGGACCTGTCGGAAGGCACCTGGCAGCGATTAATGGCGGACGTTCCGTCGCAAACCTGGTTCGAAAGTGTCGGCGCTGACATTGGCGCCGCTTGTGGTGCCCACAGGTAGGGTTGTGAAACTATTCGGTTTTCCGGTAAACGGTACGGTGGAGTGTGTAATTGCGGTAAACGGTAAGGTAAATTTATGGTTCTTGCGGCCTGGCACTTATTGCTGAATCCTGGCGCACTTCGGCTTGCACCCATAGATTCAGTGGAGGGTAGAATTTTAGGTATGCAAAGAAGAAAAATTTACACTAGCCGTCACGCCTACATCTATATGATTTGATCTCGCATTTAATTTTTTATTCCCGCCTTATATCGTGCGATGGCGTATTTTGCTTACAATGTGAGTTCGAGTCAAAATGGTTTTTCACATCAAACGTGCCAGTGTAGCACCCTGTAAAATATCATGTAAAATTTCCGGCAAACTTAAAAATTACTTTTTGCCATTTTTCTGACATCCTTGCATTATATTTTACAGGCTGCGGGCCAGCCGAATTTTCTCCCAAAAGTATCGAAACTTGATTTTTAACACGATTTTAACATGATTTTAACCCAAAAGTCCGCTATTGCGTCGCGCAGCGTATACACCGGGGACGCGGATGCAGATACGGACGTTGACGTGGTTGGAGATTGCGCCCCGCCGCACACAATTCGAATCGAGTCGCAGACTTTTAATGTCAGCTATTCGGGAAGTTGAACAAAAAGGGAAACAGGGTCCAGTTCCGCAAATTGAGAAGTGGGAAAAAAATGGCAAATGCGAAGTGAAATGGCAAAAGCGAAGTGAATTGAGAAGTAAAATGGCAAAAGCGAAGGGAAATTCCTTTTTCTTTTTTTACTTCGCTTTTGGCAATTTACTTGCCATTAAATTTCACTTTTGTAATTTCACTTGCGTTCGCCATTTTTCTTCTCACTTCTCAATTTGCGGAAATGGCCCCACCAGATATACCTAATGATAAATTATCTAACAAAAAGAAAGCAGTTTTGACAAAAGGCTTTGACCTCTGAAATTTAAAAATGATTTTCATAATTTTTTCGCATTTTATGTTAAACATGTTTTTTCACATTGTCTTTTTTCAGGTGCTGGGCGAAGACGCACTGAATCAGGTGCCAATCCCAGACCCTGTAAAATGTTAAATGTCATGCAAAGTCTCAAAAGTCATGAAAAATTCCCTG
The DNA here is from genome assembly GCA_964036195.1 of Sphaerolaimus hirsutus. Classification (NCBI taxonomy): domain Eukaryota; kingdom Metazoa; phylum Nematoda; class Chromadorea; order Monhysterida; family Sphaerolaimidae; genus Sphaerolaimus; species Sphaerolaimus hirsutus. Next base: position 3,519,046 of record OZ038450.1, on the reverse strand, counting down.
CAAAATGGCAACCGAGTTGCCATTTTGCAGGGCATTTTCCATGACTTTTGACACTTTACATGACATTTGACATTTAACAGCGTCTGGGAGTGCCCCCCAGGTGTTATTCGAACCCGACCAAGAGGCCCACTCTTCACGCATGCAGGTCACTTTTTGCCATTTTGCGTTACTTTTCTACTGCTTTACCGTCCATACAAAAGCTAGCAAGAGGCAACAAGTTTATATTTAGAATTTGAGAGAATCTGCCCGCCGCGCCGCCATTCTTTTGCCCATCCAGCGGTGTTTTTGTGCGCTCTTGACGCGCGAACGACGGACCGCCGCCGGGATTTTCGAGTGCCGCGGGCGGACGCGCCCCGGCCGCGTTTAGACATTAGTGCGTGTTTTCCTATTGTAGGTGCCGTTGTTTTAAATTTACGCTAGCAGGATTCTCGCCCTGGCATTATTCTCGCCTTGGCAGTACTTTCTAGGGTTATGGTAATGTAGTACAAAAATGAAGTACATATTTGAAATCAGAGCCATTAAGACCCCCAAAATTCATCATTCCATAATTTGGATATTTTTAAGACTTAGGGGAATCATTATGTTATGTAGTGTCATGGTAAGGGTTATGGTTATGTAGTGTCAAAATGTAGTGTATTTTTGTAATCAGTACCATCAAATAAAACCAAATGCATCATTTCATAATTTGAAATTTTATAAACCCTGGGGTATTATTTTTGGGTTATGGGAATGTAGTTTCAAAATTGATGTCATATTTGAAATCGGAACCATTTAAACCAATGAAATGCATCATTTCATAATTGAAATGATTAAAAACCTGGGGGTACTATTGAAGAGTTATGGTAATGCAGTATCAAAATGGAGTGCTTATTTGAAATCAGTGCCATCAAAAACCCACAAATGCCAAGCCCAAGTAAAATACATTTATAAATCATAATCTTTACACAAAATGGCACTGCAAGTGTATCACACTAAATATGACATGCAAAAATGATTATGCACTTTCCTAGGATGTGGCCATTCAGCATTCAAAATTATTGGAACAGACCAATTTCTTAGTTACTTCTGTGGGAAAAGAATATTCATGATACTAATAACTGTTTAATTTCATGCAAAAATTTGTCATCAAGTGAAAACTACAAAATTAGGGAAGTGTCACATGAAATGTTTCAATTGTTCATGTAAGAATGGCCAAGCATGCATCACTTTAATTTGATGAGGAACACAAATATGATTCTTGTTCAAAGATGAGCTTAATCAAATTGAAGGTCAAATAGAATGAAATTATTAGTCAGTTACAGTTGTTGGAATGACATCACATCATTTCTGATATGCTATATATGTTCTTATACATTTACAAATTAGAAAAACATGTTTATATTGTTCAAAAATGACATTGCTCATCTGGGTTTTGGTAGGATTTCAATCCAAATATAATGTTTAAACCTTAATAGTGCATATATTTTTATTTGTGGATTTTAAAGAGTCTCTAAAAATGCACTACCCCAATAATTTTTGAACTTTCAAATCAAACATGTTCAAATCTGCCAGCTTGCTCCTTATTACAAAGCAATGGATGGCAAACTTTCAAGGAAACAAGTGTTAAAATTGAAATTTATCCTTTAGAAATTTTTCAAAAACAGTTTTGAATTGCGAATTGTTTTGTAAAAGTTTTTGAAAGCTTCTACTATTTTCTGAATTTGTGATTCTATTGGGAAAATTTCAAAATGATACATAACATAACATTTGAATTACCTTTGTGATGATGATAAAAATATTTTTGGCCATGACACAAATGCAAAAAATTTTGCTTTTTTCTGTAATGTTTCACCCCAAATTACTCATTTATTTTGAAACTTATTTACTTTATATGTTCACATTGCATGTTTTTTCATTGTGACAAAAATTAGACAGTAAATTGAAAATATGACAACATTTTGAATTTTTGCATTTTTATTTGCGGTCACTAGGCATGAAAGCTGCCACCAAAATTCTCACATCACACAAAGCCCTGCGAGTTGTCTAGACAAATAAATCAGCCAACATGTTCAAACGTGCCAGCTGGTTTCAATTCCAGGCCGTGTAAAGTGTTAAGTAAAATAAAATGTCAAATGTCATGTCAAACAAAAAAAAGATTTTATTACTGAACTTTGCATGACAATTGACACTTTACACAATTTATGGTTTACCTAAATTTAGTAAATACATTCTGTACATTACGTGCACGCGTATATATGCTATTCTCCATTTACTAGGGTGTCAAAAATCTTTTTATGGAAAACGGAAAAAAATGTGCACTTGCCGGAAAACGGAAACGGAAAAGTTTGCACTTGCCGGAAAACGGAAACGGATAAATTCAGAACCCGGAAAACGGAAAACAACGCCGGAAAAAAGGAAATGGAAAAATGAAATTTGCACGGAAACGGAAAATCATTGCTGAAATTTTGCTGGAAAATGGGAAAAAAATTTGCTGAAATTAGCTCGAAATGGTAAAAAAAAAATTGCTGAAATTTTGATGGAAAATGTAAACAATGCACATAATTAAAAACCTGCATGCATGTTTACCAGTTTGGCTGAAACAGAAAACAGACAGTTGAGTTTGAAAAAAATATGGGGCGGGAAAACAGAAAATTGAGCCAGAAAATGGAAAAAAAGTTGGAACAACAGAAAATTGAGCCGGAAAACTGAAAATGATCTGGAAAAATGGATATGAAAATGGAAAAAAATTATTGGCTGGAAAATGGAACGGTAAACGGAAAAAAATTGTTTTCGGAAAACGGAAATTTGACACCCTACCATTTACCCAAAAGCACTCACTACCCCACGTTTCGTGACCAATACAAGCTACCCGAAAATGTCACTCGATTGTCTAAACGCGTCCGCATTTGCCACAGTAGAGTACCTGTCGCTACCTGCCGCGCCGCGGCGCAACTCTGCTGCTTACGCGCGGCAAAAAAGCCTGGCCGGCCAGTCTGCTGAAGCCAAAAAGTCCCGCCGCGCTACCGTTCAGACACGCTTCAAACCGGCCGCGCAGCGGGGCCGAGTCAAGTGCAACTACTGCCCGCTGCCGCTGCGGCGGCACTCGAGGCGAAACACGCTCAAAGTTCGCACTGCTGTTACTGTATTTTAGTGCCTGGATTTGCATATGCAGAACGAAATTTGCAAGATTATCTGTGGTGAATTGATTGGCTTCAAATCACGAGGTTGGCATATTTGCCTGCACGCTGATAGTGCTGAGTAGACAACATAAATCGTTTACCATTTCTACAGTTTTAATATAGCGCCCATATTGTGCAACCGCATTATTTTGCCCACGCCTTTATATTTCCGCAAATTCATCTGGGTAGCTATTTCCAGCTAAAAATTTCCATCCATTCAAATTAAACACCCAAACTTCTAAATTCTCAATTTCCAGATGTCCACCGGCGGCGGCGCGGCGCAACTGCACAGTGGCGTGGCTGAATTTATGGGCCCGTCTAGCAGCGGCAGCTGCGCGGTGCCGGTCGACGTGAAAATGACCGCTGAGCAGATGGCCGACTGCCCGCCAAAGTGCGTTTTGATTGGTTTATTTTTATACTTTATTGGATCTGTGCCAAATGTTTTTTACGGAGGATCGGATCCTGGTGGAACTAAATTGGTTAAAGTTGGGTTGTGGGTAGGGATGGCCAGCGCTTTTTTTCAAGCGCTTTTTTTTTTAAACGCCGCTTTTTTTAAAAAAAAAGCGCAAGGGTCCCAGCGCTTTTTTTTAAAAAAAGCGCTGGCAAAAGAATTTGTACTTGTGCACTAGGTATTTTGCAATTTTTTCGCGCGCGAGCGCGCAATTTCACATGCAAATTGCCATTGGTGGTTGTTTTCATTGGTTTTGTGCCATTTTTAGTGCCATTGCTTCTATTCCTGCATGGTATCATGTAATAATAAGTCGTGATATGCTAGTGTAGTATATAATATCCAGCCAATGTGCTCCCACATACTTCTACAGAGTGTAACATCACTGTCATGCATTAGCCTTCTCTTACAACGTTATTTAAGCACTATTCCATGCCTAACTTCACTAGAAGTCATGAAACATACACAAACAGCGATATACATAACGAGTCAACATAAAATTGGATTTTTGTGGCAGAAATTAGGGCTTATAATGCTATCTCATGATTACACAGCCATTCTATGGCTATATATCATCACAAGTACTACCACTTGTCCAGGGCCGTATCCAGGGGGGGGGCGGGGGGGGCTGCAGCCCCCCCCCTCCCGGGGTGAGACCTAAAAAGTCCCGGAAAATGCAATTTTTCCTATACATTTTTTGATGTTTCTTAAAAATTTTTGCGCGCAAGCGCGCAATTTCTTCCCCACTCATTGTATTTTTAGCGGATCAGTCCCTGTAAACAAATATCCTTGAAAATGAACACATTTTTGCGACTTTCGCCGCATATGTATGCATATTTGAATATATATAAAGCGGTTCCTGGCGCTGGCGCCAACGCCAATAGCGCCATGGCGTGGCGCCATGGTATGGCGCTAGCGCCAAAACGCCTTTCCGTCCCTATATAGGGAAAAAATTTAGGGGGGGGGGCTGAGCCCCCCCCGCTCGCCGGCCCCCGTAAACAAGCAGCCCCCCCGCTCAAAAATCCTGGATACGTCCCTGCACTTGTCTGATATACCTGTATATATTGACTCAGAACCCTATTTGGGAACTTTTTAGGTACCTTCTTGACATTTTTTGAAAAAAGCGAAAAAAGCGCGTTTTTTTAAAAAAAAGAGCTTTTTAAAAAAAAAGCGGGGTCGTTAAAAAAAAGCGCTTTTTTCCATCCCTAGTTGTGGGTATCGATGCAGATTACAGATAAAGTGGTACTTCCTCGAATTATCCCTACCCTCTACATAAACTCTCCCCTCGAAATGCCCCCGAGTTTGAGTGAGCTGGGTAAAAAAAATTAACCCTCAAAATACCACAATCTGAATGAAGTTGAGAAAACGTAGAATGAAGAATGCGAACATGATGTATTCATTGCGACTGCGTCGCTAAGGTCGTGTTTAAGGTATAATTAATTGGAATTAGTTTGTTTTTAATCACTGGTTACGTGATCATGTGATAACGTCATTTTATTATGTTTGTCTCAACATCGAGCTGCGCCTGGGGTGGCAGAATGTACCGTACCGTACCGTTCACTGACAAATTCGGAGAGTTACCGTACCGTTTTTCGTGAAGCCCTTCCTAGACCCTATTATGTAAATTGAAAACCATTGAAATATGGCCGTTCTGGTGCCAGTTCCGCAAAATGAGAAGTGAGAAGTGAAATGGCAAAGGCGAAGTAAAAGCGCAAAGGCGAAGTGAAACGGCAAGTGAATTGGCAAGTGAAATGGCGCACGTGAAGAGAAATTACTTTTTATTTTCATTTTTTCACTACGCCTTTGCGCTTTTACTTCGCCTTTGCCATTTCACTTCTCAGTTCTCATTTTGCGGAACTGGCCCCTGGTCTCATTATTAAGGCAATATTAAATAAAGGCTAAATGTCTAATATCGTATTCTGATATCCCACAGCACGTGCCAACCGGGCGACTACGCCATGTGTTTGGAAATGCCCAAGCCCCAGGAGCCAGAGTCAAAAAAGACCATCGCCTATGTTGTTAGTGATACAAAAATTTGAAAAATTTGTCGTCGGAATAATGGCGCTACCCACGCACGCTAGTTGACAGCGGGCGTCAACTTCTTTCCTTGTCAATCTGATTTTAGTAGACTGGTCCCTTGGCAATGTTCAAAAATAACGCATAAAATGCGGCATGCTTCTTGACGCTGCGATGTTTTTTTCCATTATCACAGCAATGCGCATTTGAATATTGTTCTGCGACCCATCAGCTAAACTCTCAATTGACATCGAAACCAGTTGACACGCGTCACGCGATGTCAACTAAATAGTGCGGCGGAGCGCGAATGCTCTAAACAACACAAACTCAACCTCCCCTCCACAAACAGTTCGAACCCGACACGCTCAAACTATACGCGCGCTCATCTCACGTCAGGGGTCTCGAATGGGGGGGGTTGGGGGGGGGTTACCCCCCCCCAAACCGCCCAGCTATCTATCTATCCCGGAGGCCGCTCAGCTATCTATCTATCCCGGAGGCAAAATTTTGGGCTACTACCCCCTAAACCCCCCCCCAAATCGCTCAGCTATCTACCTATCTGGAGCGATTTTTCAGAAACTATACCCCAATTTTCGCTCAAAATCGCTATTTTTCATACCTATATATAGATTTTCAATACAAAAATCACTGGTTCATGCGTCTAACTGCCTATTTTCAGCTATTTTAAGTACTATATGCTCTTGTATACCCATTTTGAGCTATTTTACACCTACTTTTAGCGATTTTTCTCCCTTTTCTTCCTTCTATGCCCCGAAAAAGCCTATATATCGAACCACCACAACCCCCCCCCCAAACCCCCCCCCAACCCCCCCCCAGAAAATTTTTCAGCTATCTATCCCTCCGGAGGAGCGATTTGCTATCTATCCAACCACTCGGAGGGTCAAAATTCACGATACCCCTGTCTCACGTGGAACCGGTGGTATGTCCCCTGGAAGTGCACCTGTGTCGACCCCCTCCCGAAGGCGCTATGGTACGCGTGCAGGCGGTTTATGTTAAGCCTGAACACGTGAACGAGGTTGTCCAGAGGTGTTTGACCCATATTGCTCAGGATAAGGGTGGGTTGCGATTGAAATTTTTATGAGTTTTTTGAAAGATAGCAGGAAATGTGTCACTTAATGGTGATTATTGGATAAACCTGGAGTCTAGCAGGGGGTCTGTACACACCCCCAACCCACCCCCGGAAAATTTCATCTGTTTTCTATCTGGGATGAGCGATTTTCTATCTATCTGAACCACCGTATAGGTCGAAATCTAAAGAACTCTCTGTTTTGAACACACTTTATTTTTTTACAAATATTCGCCTTTAAAATATCGCAGACAAATTCGAGCACGCCGAGCACTTTGTGCGGTGTGAAAACGCGAGCGCCAGCTATCACACGCTCGGTCAGGCTGGCCGGCAGTCGGTGTGCTTCCCGTTTAGGCCGCGCGAGCCGTCGCGTCAAAATTGCGCCCAGGGTGAGTTACCGTATTACCTCGAATTAACCCCCCCCCTCAAAATGGGATGGGAAAATAATAAACCCCCCTCGAAATACCCCCCCCCCTTCGGAATGATGTTCGTCATGTACGTAATAAATACGTCATGTATGCAATGTACATGATGTATATACTGCTAATTTGCATTGCAGCTACACATAGACTAGTTTGTGTAGCTATCTACGTTATCCTGTTTGGACACATTTATTACCTGTTTTGGGTACACAAATGCCTACTATTTACTACGATCCTTACAAAAATTTCAGACGAAATAATAACCCCCCTCGAATTAACACCCCCCCTCTCAAATTTTGCTGGCGAAATAATAAACCCCATGGGGGTATTTCGAGGTAATACGGTATTCGGAAAAGCTATCTTTTTGATATTTTTAGAAATACCAGAAAATCTATCAAAAATATGTTTTTTTCTAAAGAGATTAAATTATATTTTTAGAGAGATTTTCTGAGGTTATATTTGATTGTATTTTCTCAAAATCGCCAGTTTTTTCATTGCTAAGCGAGATGTTGACTATTAGTTATGAAATCTGCCACTTTTCAGGGTTCGTTCCGGATAGACAGGAGTTTTTCAAATTTTTTACCTACACCTTTTTTATTTTCCAAAATTTGAGTACCTAATCGATGTTTCATCTAAAAGCTCGCTATTCTATTCGATGTGAAAAATACCCGAAATCCGAAACTGTATATTGAGGTATAGTTCCAACCCTTTCTTCCACCATTTCTTACACTTTTCCATTTCAGGCGACCTAAAATTCATGTGCTTCAACAGCTGCCCGGGCATAAATCGTCGCCAGATCAAACTGATCGTCACATTGGAACACAGCGGCACAATTTTGGGCCGCCGCGCCATAGATCTCAAAGTGTGCGCGTGTCCCGGAAGGGATGCAAATTTGCCCGCTGGCAGACGCGCGGCCGCTCAGCAACCAACCGCGACCGATCAGTTTAAACACGAGCAAGGGGACTTCGTTGGTGCGGATGGAGTGCACGCCGGACGCGTCGCCGGTGGCGCTGCTGGCGGCGCTGTCAAGAGGAGAGGTGAGTGTGGATCGTGAGATGTAGTGATGGAAATGCGTTGTTGCGGTTTGTTGTGCAATCGTGTTTCCTTTCCCGATTCGGTTCTCCACAGGTGCACAGAATTTCAAATGTGCACCGGTGCTGATATGAGTTGCATCTTGAAATTGCACTTGTATTCAACATCTCCGTACATATGCACTTTCCATCCCTTATTTCATGGGTTCTTATTTTAGTCGTTAATTTTTTTTCTTCAGTTTTAGTTCGTTTTAGTTATAAATTGACACATTTCTGCGTGTTTTTATCAGCTGACCACAATCCGACTATATATGAGAAGGTGACTCGATTCACTACGATGGAACCGCGGCGAGCTGCAGACAGACAGCGGAAAGCTACTGATGATGAGATTTTTACGATTCAGGTTGGTGCTGGATGAAAATTCAGGGTTTTTCAGGCTTTCTTGTCTCACAAATTTTTTTGTCTTATTTTAGTCTCAAAATGCGAATTTTTTTGGAAAAAAATATCCGAAATTTATATAGCATCGAAACAACAAAAATGGTATTGTAGGTAGTGAAAAAGGTCCTTATGTTCTGCTCTGCTAAATAAATAGGTTGTCCGTTCATGGCTAAAACATGCAAAACACTCTCGATCGAGTATTTATCAAAAATTTACCTGTTCTGCAGACTCTTTAAAAAATTACCCAGATCAGATAAATAACACAAACGAGTGTTTCAACTCAAAATGTTCAACCAATCGGGTTCTGGAACACCCCTGAAAGCAATCATCATTTTTTTAATTCCCGTCAAATTAACACCCTTCCAAATCTGCAGGTGCGCGGTCGCGAACTCTACAAAATAGTGAAGGCGATCTGCGTCAACTACGAAATGGCGCGCCAGTACGAAGACATGTTGGCTGCGGCCAGCGCCATTGGCGCCGCTGCCAGTGCGCACGCTCAAATATCAAATGTGATACGCACTTGGAGCCTGGAAACCCCTGTGGACAGGTGGGTTTTGTTCCTTGAATTAGCCCCCCTACTTAAACCTCTGAATTGACTTATTCTGAACAGTGATGGATTTCTCACCCGACAATTTTTTTGGTATACTCGGCGGACCGCAAAGTATGCGCCTTAAACTCGTGTCCAGGTACTTATGTATTCATTTTCACAAAAAAAATTTTTAATGAAAAAGGCGGAGTCTACAAATGATGTATGTTTTTTCCTGAGACGTTTTTCCTTTTTTTGCTGGGACAATTTTTATTACGATTACGTCATGATGGAGTGTTTCCATCGGGAAAATGCATAGCGTGCGGCCCGCCGAGTATACGTGTAGACTTCCTACCCGAAATAAATCAATATTAGTCTTCATTTCATTGCTCGGCACAAAAATAATCAAATCGCGTATATCACGTCGACACTTAAAAACCACTCCTAAACACAGTCTGCTCACGCACGTGCACCTACCGTATCTCGTCCCAATCCTTCACAACGCCGGTTACCGTAATCTGGCCGATTTTGGCGACACTTTGAATGACAAGCAGTTGGCTGAAGCTGGTGTGCAGAAAGAGGAAGAGAGAACTGCCATTTTGGGTGCATTTGTGCAGTTCAAGTGGATGTTGGCAGAGAGCCAAATGAGTAGTTTGGAGACTGTACAGGTGAGAGGGCTCTACCGGAGGGGATTGCGATGATCCTGTACTTTCTGGGTTTTGCAGATGTCAATTCAGAAACATTTTTACCTCAGAAAGTTTGGTGTTTCCGCGTTGAAAAGCTTTTGAAGTGTTTTTGCGCGTTACATGGTGTCCCCTTTACCCATCTTGGGGCTTTTTTCAAAATTGTAAAAATTAGGTAATCTTCGGGCAATCCAGCCAGGCCACTAATTGACATAATAAACAATGCCGTAATTACATAATAAAGCTACTATAGTATTCACTTTCACACGGTGGCATTTTCGGCCCCATTACCCCCATGCAACCCCCCAAAACTTTGCCCCCCCCCCCCCTGTATTCTCAGTCGCAACCTTCAGACCACTCTACGGGATCAAATGGACCCCCAGCGCCAGATAGATTCGGCAGTAATTTGTCCCAAATGTCCACAAATTCTTCTCTGGGGTCCGGGGGTCCGTTCAGAGTGAGCAAAACAACAGTGCGGCACACTTATCATGTGAATAGGTGAAATAAAGATAGATACTGATTGATAATGGGTTGCTGGAGTGTTGGCTGTGCTATGGCCATATTTTAAGTTGTTTTCACTTTTTGAGTTGTGCCTGTTTGAACAAAGGTTGTGTGGTCTTTTCCTGACTTATTATTACGAGGCGTTTGTCAATATTTGATACTGCCATGTATTTCTGTCGCCAGTGGGAGGAGTTTTGGCCAGCTATCATCTATCTCGCGGCGAATTTTTTGGCTATTACGTTAAAATCATTAAATTTTGCAGAATTTTAGCATTTTCACTTTCAAAATCGCTATTTTGGTTGTATTCGTACTTTGCCTTTTTATGCTACCTTTAACCTAGTCATTCCATTATAACCGATTTTCAGCGATTTGAAAATGTATCCGCGAAGTCCCACAAAAATTTTTTAGCTCTGTATCCCTCTGGAGGGGCGATTTGCTACCTATGGAACCCCTTAGCGGTGGTTAAAATCCTGGAGACCCCTGATTTGTGTATAGTTCATTGAACGCGTTTCCATTCACATTATTTACATCACCACCTCATCAACGTTACACCTGTGTTTATTTTTAGAGATTCTTTATTTTATTCATTCTGATTTTGTTATACTCTGGCTGTTGTGAAAAAGTTTTCAACTTATCGACATGAAGGGAATGAAAAATTCGTCAGACTGTGGACACACAGAAGCAGAGACAACAGTCGATATGCATGGGCAACTAAATATATATAAAAAACAGTAACCAATAGAATATCTCAAGCCAAGTGATGGAAAAAAAACCACACGATTTTTTATCAAAAAAGGAAGAAAAACACGAATCCTTTCTCGACTCGACATAAATCGCCAAACAAGCATTTACATATCACAGATCAAATTCCCCCCGAATATTTACAACGCAGGTATACTCGGCGGACCGCAAATTATGTGAATCATGCCCTAATTAAATGAATAAAATCTTGTGATAAATGTCGTAATTAATCGTTCCATAATAATAACAAAATATTTTGAGGAGCAACACCGTATAATTTTGGTTCATTATTCGGACGTGTTATGTTAGGTTAAGTGTGATGTCCGCTGAGTATATGCACAGCCCCCATAAAACCTACACCTCCAATCCAAATTCAAAACCAAAGTCAAGTATCCTTCCTGGGCGCCGTTCTCACAGTAGCCGCGAGCATAGACTCCAGCGGGTTGGCGCTGGTGACGCACAAACGCCTGTCGTGGAAGTCCATGGACAGGGTCCAGTTGTACATGACCACCGCCACGATGTAGCCGTACTCGCACAGGGAGAACAGCGTGTACACTGAGTCGCGTGTTGAATTGTAAATTCGGAGGAAATTGTAGGTAGGGTTCAAACGGGATTGACTTTTCGAGTTTTCGGGATCGGGATTGGGAGTTTTTTTCGGGATCGCGATTGACATTTTGAAAAGGTTTTAATATACATGTTTTTCCCATGATTTTTTGACAAAACAGGCCTAAAAGTCCCACACACGCTAGTTGACATCGACAGCAAATGTCAACTGGTTCCGTTCCCAATTCAAAGCTTGCGTTTGAGCGTCATTCATCGGCTCGTCAGCAAGCTTTGAATCGGGATCGGCACCAGTTGACATTTGGCGTCGATGTCAACTAGCGTGTGGGGGCTCAAAAACACATCTGGATGCCAGAAAAGTGGACACCGGGAATTTCCATTCACATTTATTAGCGCAAAAATGGCATGTAGTAAAGTTGGCCATTTTTTTCGGGATCGGATTTTTTTCGGAATCGGGATTTGAAAATTTTCGGGATCGGGATTGGAGTTTCGGGATCGGGACCGCTAAATCTCGAAAAGTTTAGGGATTCGGGATCGGGATCCCGTTTGAACCCTAATTGTAGCTGAACCGTTTGGTGTACCCGGGAGGAGAACAAAGTTTTCAGTTTAGGTGTGGGGTTTGCCGATTCTATGATTTTTAAATCTGAAAAACTAAAACGTGCAGCGTCGCGAAACAATGGTTCGGACCCTCGGCCCAGATAGTTCGAACATAATTCCAGTTCCATTTAAAATAAGTCTGATTTCAGTTTCCAAATATATATCACCAATCACACCTACATAGTTATAAACACGGCTAAATCTTTCAACAAAAAGAAAAAACCTAAAAATACTCACCGCCGCTCTCGCAGTAGGTATTGTGCCTCCAGTAAAAATACGCACTGAGCGCGATGCACAAACCCGCGATGCCCACAAATGTTGTCTTGTATTGGAAGGACAATTCACCCTGGAAAGTGACACGAATCTTGTGTAATCATCTCATTTTGGCTATATGTGTGCTTAATAACAAGAGCTATGTATTTTCACATATTTTTACGATTTCTGCCTTCTACACACTGAAAATTCTGGCGAAAAATTAACCCCTTCGAAATACCCCCCACCGAAAAATTTGCACTATGGAAAAATATACCCCTGGGGTATTTCGAGGAAATACGGTATGTAACCAAATGGTAAAGTTCCCAGCCCCAAATTTCCATTCCAACCCAAGCCATTTTTGAATAATCGAATATTTCACCTGACTGAAAGAGCGTCGCCGACCGGAATGGTCAAAAAGATACGTGTTCAACAGCATGTAGGCCATGCCGAACGATACGAAACTGGAGAACGACAGTACGTGCAGATCTGAAGAAAATTGTGGTGGAGATAAAGATTATTGGTGGCCACATGAACACAAAATTACAAGTGTAGAAATTACAGAATGCAGGGAAATAAACTACCAGAAGAGTATTAGGATGCGAGGTTCCAGCCAATTTTATTGCCTAGGAAATTTATTTCTAAAAATAATGTATTTTAAAAAATGTTTGAAATTCCCGCCACCGGAAACCTGAAAGTTGACAACATAATACAAAATAAATCCCACTAACTATGACTCTCAGTCGACGCAATGCAAGTCAAAAGCAGCAGAAAAAAGTTCTCGGCCGCTTGCAGACAAATCAGCAAATAACCCAAATAAAGTATCCAATTTGTGTCCACAACAGATGTCACCGGTCTCAGTGGACAAGTTCTATAAAAGTTATGATATAAATATCCGGTCAAAAAACGCGGCAACGAATGTAGTGCTATGGCAATCCGCCAAATGTATCGCTCTGGTGATAATTCGCTGACTGTGGCGGAAAGTGAGGGCAAATAATTGGGCACCTGCGGCAGGAAATTAGGTGTTATTTTGTAGTTTGAATGGACAAAGGTAAATGAGAGTGACTTAAAGAGATGAAATGCGGGGAATTATTCAAACAGGTAATGCCCCTTTCATATTGCACTTGAGTGACGACAATAGATCTTACTCGTCACAGACCGTTTTGTGATGACAAATCTATTTTTTAGCAGATTTTCATGAGTGTGACGACTGGTCGGCCTCGTTATTGGCGACAAGTAGCAACACTTTTTTAACTATGCTCATTGTGACGACTAGATCAAATATTTTACTTGTCGTCACCCTCGCGCAATGTGACGACTAGGGTTGGCAAGCGATTTTTTTAAGCGATTTTTTTTTTAAAAATTCCGATTTTTTTTTTAAAAATCGCAGCACCCGTACCGATTTTTTTTTTAAAAAATCGCTGGCAAAAATTTTTGGTAGTCAAGCACTGGGTAAAATGCAAAAATTTTGCGCGCAAGCGCGCACTTTCATGCAAACAATCCATCAGTTTCTTTTTTCATGGCTTTTACAACCAATTTGGGGGTGTAGTACCCATTTATGTGTGCTTTTAAGCATGTAAGGTAGGCTGTGAATCATTTTAGGAAGTATTCATAGTTATGTTTTTTTGTGTTGTCACATCAAACATTTATGCAAATGCATCCATGTTCACTTCCAATATCATTTATATTTTGTTCTGAGCACAAACATGCTATTTCTGCAAACAAAATTGCAAATGGTCGATGAAATGTGATTCACGTCACAAATATTCAATTTAATTACTTTTACACTTAAAAATAACTGACTTTCAAGCTTTTCTGAAGCTCTACAGTACTTATATTAGCACAGAAAGCATAAGTGTACATTCCCTACCAATTTATATGGCTTTTATTACCCCCAGAGGCGATTTTAGGCAGAAATAGGGCTAATTTTGACCCCATCGATTTTTTTTTTTAAATCAATTTTTTTTTAAAAATCGAAAAAATCGGGGTCGTTAAAAAAAATCGATTTTTTTTCAACCCTAGTGACGACCACTTGTTTTATTGTCGGCGCACCTGTCGGGCTCCGACAGTGGCAAAAAATTTTTATAAACATGTATCACTCTTGAGATTCATGTATTTATAACACACACGATTCATCTGAAATTTGACATGAATATAGACCTAGGTGGTATGTATACTTTACCACATTCACTCATGAATATGGAACTTTTCACTCGACTTATGGAAATTTTTTGAAGTATTGTCGGAGTCGTCACAAAAATGCAGTGTGAACGCTGTCTAGAGAAATTGATCGACCGACTTTTGAAAATCCAATCAGAATTACATCGAATGGAGCAGCATATAACGATCACTAAAATCACCGGAAAAACGTCGGGAAACCGAAAAATACCACCCCCAAACCAACATCACAATGGGTCAAAGTGCTGTCCTCATAATGAAACAACAGGGCCCATAAAACGCACACGACCAGCGCGCACAGCGGCAGCGTGCAGCACAACTGCACCAAACTTTTCAGCTGCATCGACCACAATTCCTCATCGCACACGAGCGAAGTCTGGGGCAGTCCCGGACCCTGTAAAATGTCAAGTGTCATGCAAAGTGTCAAAAGTTGCCGGTATTGCCTAGGGTTCAAACGGGATTGACTTTTCGGGATCGGGATCGGGATTGGTATTTTGAGATTTCGGGATCGGGATCGGCCGGGATTGGGGTCACGGGATCGGGATCGGCATTTTTTCGGGATCGGGATTGGGGTCTTGGGATAGAGATTTTGGCCAATGGTTTGGCATCCACAGTTGTTCATAAAGGTCTAAAAACACTGTTGGATGCCAGAAACGAGGCATAAAATGAACGCTGGGGGTTTGCGTTCACATTTTTGCATGCTAAAACGTCGTTTTTTCACGTTTGATAATTTCCACTAATTTTTCCGGGATCGGGATCCCGGACTTTGGAGTTTCTCGGGATCGGGATTTGATAAGTTTCGGGATCGGGATTGCTAAATCCCGGAATTTCACGGGATCCGGGATCGGGATCCCGTTTGAACCCTAGTATTGCCTCGGTTACCATTTTGCAGGCCATTTTACGTGACTTTTGACACTTTGCATGACACTTGACATTTTACAGAGTCTGGGATTGGCACCTGGCCACCGCCAGCTGTAGAAGTGGGCAACAAAACTGCAGTTTCGTCGCGCTGCCGCCAGCCTCCGGAAGCTACGCCGATGGCTGCACCGCTCGCGTCGTCTGCTGTGTTGGCACAGTGCCAATTTCGTTGGGATAATGAAAGGGATGCTACATATGTACATATTTATACGTTCTGTAAAAGAATAAAACCGTATTTGGTGGTAAACGGTACCTTAACGTTTACTAATCTGGTTGAATTTCGAAAAGCGAAGACATTCGTTTCGCCTTCGGCACGAAGTAATTTTGGTTTGAGTAGTGATGGAAGAGCGCCAGGAAAAAGGGCGCCAGGCGCCCTTTGGCGCAATTCCATCACTAGTCTTCAGTATACTCGGCGGACATCATACTTAGTATGGAACCCTACATTACCCACCTGAATAACGAACCAAAATTTTTACAGTTTTTGATCATATTTCGTTTTCGTTTATTAATTTTCGAAATATATCACAAGATTTTATTCATTAGATTATGGTAGGCTGAATGGTATGACAAAATAATAAAGGCTGAAACGAACCAGAATCATCCGACGATTGACTGGGCAATCTGACCCGACCAGAGTCTATTTTCCCGCCATAAGTTCCCGCCGGGGAAGATCGCAACTCGTAGGGGTACAGGTTGACCGATTGTCCACTTTTGGCACTCTGCCCACTTTGTTTCGGTTTCGGTGACACTTTGGATTGAGGCGGGTTAGGTGACAGCAATTTCGGGCTGCCCGACATGTTGCCCGACGGCGTGCGGCGCACTTTCGGGACGTCCCGCGCGGGCGGAGCCGACATGGCAGGGATCGGCGTGTATTTCTTTTTTTTTGGGAAAATACGAGATTTGGATACGTTTCAACGAGGGTTTCATTTTTACGCGCACTGCAACCAATCGTTACGATCCGATAGCGGCAAATACCACTACACTAGAAATTTTGTGCGGATGTAATTAGGTAGGTGGTAAAGTGAGAACAATGTGGAGAAATTCGGCTCCTCCAAATCAGTATGAATAAAACGTTGGCGATCTAGTTAAAAATGGGGGAATTTCCAATTAGCGATGGAAAAACGCCAAGAAAATGGCACTAGGTAAGCTTAGCCCCCCCCCCCAAATAACGCCATCCCATCACTAGGACAAATTCCGCGACAGAAAGTGGACAAGTAGCCAGTAAAGTTGTCGCGTGTCCATTCACAGAAGTCTCCCCAGAATCCCACCCCCCAATTTGCAGCGCGCGCAGTGCACAGCGTCGCATCACCGTAACCCATCACATTCTAATCACAATCCGTAAGCGACGATTCCGAGCGACAGGGCGGCGCCGGCGAGCGCGCCCGCAGTCGAGCACAAATGCAGCACGTACTGGGCCGCTTTCACTTGGCTGGGACGGGGGGGGGGTTGTGTGATTGTGACAAATGTAAAATACATGTACAACAAACTTCATACAAGTTATATGAATTCCTCAAAATTAACCAAGGTGCCACTCTCAGACCCTGTAAAATGTCAAATGTCATTCAGAATACCAAATAAAAAAATAAAAAACCATTTCAGGGACCAAACTCCATCGCTGGCTGACTCTTAAAAGTTACTTAAAATTCCAGCGCATTTTACTAGACTTGACACTTTGCAGAACATTTGACATTTTACAGGGTCTGAAAGTGCCCCCTAAGCCCAAGAACCTTCCACCCCAAACAACCCCCCACCCTCCCCACATACGCCATCCTAGTAAAGTATTGATTCTCCAGGGCATATCTCAGCGTCAACTGATGTGCGTGCCCGTAGGACACGGCCAGGGGGCAGTCCCAGACCCTGTAGTGCCCTGTAAAATGTAAAATGTCATGCAAAGTGTCAAAAGTCATGTAAAATGCCCTGCCAATTGGCAACTTTCGTTGCCATTTTGCAGTTTGGCATTATCAATGACTTTTCACACTTTGCATGACATTTTACATTTTACAGGGCACTTTACAGGGTCTGGGACTGGCACCAGAGCAGCCAATGCGGCGCAGAAGGCCCAGTCGGAATCTATCCAGGCCATGGAGTCGCGCCGGACGCCCGACCGCATGCGGCACACGCACAGCACGCACGCGCAGGGGACCCGACCCATCTGTTTGAGTGTGCGCGGGTTTTGTTTGTAGTTTGGTGCGGAAATGGAGCCCTGTGCCACTGCTACACTCGGTAAAATGCCTTGTAAAATGTCCGATGTCATAGAAAGGTCATAAAATTTACTGAACAAAATAATAAAAAATGACATGACATGAATTTTACATGACTTTAGACACTTTGCATGACATATGACATTTACAGGGTAGTTTACAGGGTGTGGGACTCATGAGACTCTCGTGGTTCCGGCACTTTACCCTGACTGGATCACTTGGTAATTGACTGTTCAGTTGGCTCACTTGATCACTTCCTTTCAGGGCCGTATCCAGGGGGGGGGCGGGGGGGCTGCAGCCCCCCCCCCCTCCCGGGGCGAGACCAGAAAGTGACCGGAAAATGCGACTTTTTTAACGTCAGCGTAAAAAATTTTGCGCGCAAGCGCGCATTCTTCACCAAACATAAGGTATTATCGTCAGATTTGCTCCATGTTGCAGAAAATCGTTATAAATACACCCAATGTGGTGCTTTTTTCTGTTTTGTATGTATATTTACATACATATACAGCGTTCCATGGCGCTGGCGCCAACGCCAATGGCGCCATGGCGTGGCGCCTACCAATGGCGCCAGCGCCATGGCGCCATTCCGCCACTATGTAGCTAAAATTTAAGGGGGGGGGGGGGGCTGAGCCCCCCCCCCCTCGCCGGCATCCGTGAACAAGCAGCCCCCCCCGCTCAAAAATCCTGGATACGTCCCTGCTTCCTTTGCACTACAGCGCGCATACCACCCACTAGGGTTGGGAATTGCAAAATTTTCGGGTTCGGGTATCGGGTTCTACAAATTTCGGGTCGGGTATCGGTTCCAAAAATTTTGCGAGGATCGGTTTCGGGTTCGGGTATTGAAGTCGGTTATCCGGTTCGGGTTCGGGTAGTAGAGTCGTGTTCGGGTATCGGATTTCGGTTCCAAAAAGTGTACGGGTATCGGGTTCGAGTTGGGTCGGGTCGGGTTGGGTTCCCAAAAATAAATAAATAAATAAATCCACACAAAACCCCAATGTCCAAACCTGAAAAGCGAGCAACAAAGTGCTGCCATTGGACGGCCAGGCGAGCAAGGTGCCGGTGAACCGGCCCAGCGCGAAGCACACCACCCACAGGAGGAAACAGGCGACCGTGGTGAAGTACCGCTGCCAGTGGGGGTTGCCGGTGTGCGTCGTGCACAGGGTAGTCACTGCCGGGTGCACCGACTGAGAGGGGATGGGTGTTGAAATGCCCTGTGAAATATGAAATTCCCTGTGAAATGTGAAATGCCCTGTGAAATGTGAAATGCCCTGTGAAATGTGAAATGCCCAGTTAAAATGTGAAATGTCCTGTGAAGTGTGAAATGCCCTGTGAAATGTGAAATGCCCTGTGAAATGTGCAATGCCCTGTGAAATGAAAAATTACATGCAAAGTGTCTAAATTCATGGAAAATGGCAAACTTTCATGGCCCAATGGCCCTCTCATTATAAGGTGTAATGTCGCTGGAGTGTGCTCACAATATGACGCAAATATAAAATACCAGTGGCGCCATCGAAACGTCGCCAGAGTATTTCTCGCCATTTCAACACCAAACTGCACACCCCATCACCAAACTCACATAGCTGATCGCCTGCGAGACGAGCATCAGCGCGCACTCGTACCTGATCAACCTCAATATCCTGCCGAGTCTGGGCCGGCCGGCCGCGTTGGCTCCGCCTTTTTTGAGTATATCGGCGGCCGCATTCGGCGCCGGCTCGTATGGCACCATGCGGTTGCCCAGCACCGAACGGGCCTGCCCGAACACCGGGCACGCTGTCCAGAGAAGAAACTATTAGAACCGAGAAAGTGTCCAAATTCAGAATTCAGTGGGTTTTTTATTACGTGTATAAAATGTCGACAAAAACTTATGTTGCGATTAATGTGCTGAATTGCGTCCAGGTGCTAAATTGGGCCCAGCTTAGGGTCTCAAATTTCCGTTTTCTGCAGGCGAAATTACCCGTTTCCCCAAAAAAAAAATTTTTTGACGCCCTATCCAGATACCGCTGGCACTGGCATTTTTTGAACATTTCAGTTACTATTCACTTTTCAAACAAACAAATGTAAATTACCCTGAGGGTTCCATTCCAAATCAATAACATCCAGCCACCCCCTGCCAAAAAAAATCCTGCCAAAAAACCCACCTTTATTTCCCGCATCCCCCCTCTCACTGGCACTATCGCTGCTCCCAGTGGCCGTGAAAGAATCATTCACCGAATCATCGTCATCAGGCCAGGGGGCACTCCCAGACCCTGTAAAATGCCCTGTAAAATGTAAAATGTCATGCAAAGTGTCAAAAGTCATGGAAAACGACCTGCAAAATGGCAACCGAGTTGCCATTTTGCAGGTGATTTTCCATGACTTTTGACACTTTGCATGACATTTGACATTTTACACGGCACTTTACATTGTCTGGGACTGGCACCAGCTGGCCGTGCGGCAGGCTTCATCCGAATCGATCAGTTGGTCATCGATTTGCGGTGATAGGGATTGCCCCCTGAACTCGGCCGACATGCCCTGTCGCATCGATTTGTGGGTTATTGAATCTGTATTTGGGTGCCAAGGGGTAGAGTAGAAAACACGATTTTTTTAAATTTTCGCTCACGCAGAAGCTTGTGAACTTGAAAAGCGGATCGAGAAACAAATCCAAAAATCCTCAACCTAATTGAATATTTACTTATACTCGGCAGACACGATACTCTACCAACAGATAGGAGTTATGTCTTATACTGAACTATGAAACTTATGAAACTACGTTTCTAAAAAAAGAAAATAAAAAAAGAAAAGATTGCGTGTACGCCAACTGTTTCAAGTTTGTCGCGTTTCCGAAAGGCAGAACTTCAGATATGTTCAGCGGAACCTATTAAATACCAGCTAAACAATATTTGTCTATTATTATTCATTAAATTGATGGACTAAACACTTGAAAAAGCAATATTGTCCTCGCAAATCGTTTGATGTGACGGGTTGACGTCTCCCGCCACATCGTTGATTTGGTAGGACTTGCTCTATAACTTTACATAAAAATTACATAAACTATTCAATAATGTGAGATAAATGTGAAAAAGTTTTAAAAAATTATCTTATTCTCTAAAAAACATCACTCCCCAATAGATGTATGGCAAAAAATTAACTTTTTGGAACTTTTTTATTAGACACTTGAAGAGCTGGTTTATGATACTTCAAAGGGAACGGTTTGATGTTTAAAGTTATGTAAAGAACCATACCTCTAAAATGCATGCATTGCAAAATTTACTTGGGGGGAATTTCAAAGTGTAAATTTTGTAAATTTTTGTTCCTGCAATGATGTCATTATGATGTCATAAAATTCACCCTAAGTAAATTTTGCAATGCAGACATTTTAGAGGTATGGTTCTTTACATAACTTTAAACATCAAACTGTTCCCTTTAAAGTATTGTAAACCATCTCTTCAAGTGTCTAATAAAAAAGTTCCAAAAAGTGAATTTTTTGTCATCCATCTATTGGGGAGTGGTGTTTTTAAGAGAATAAACAAATTTTTGAGAAATTTTTCACATTAATCTCACATTATTGAATAGTGTATAGTAGGGGAGTGGTGTTGGTAACACATTCCCAAATTTATAGATTTATACCCCTCCCACAGCTCAGAAATCAGCGGGTGCCGGACCTGCTGTGGGACACCAAAAAAGCCAAAAAAAATTTTGCACTTGGGGCGACCCACCCTGAGAGGGGTCGCCGCGACCCCCCAAATTCATGCGAAGTAGAGGGGGGTTGCGCCAATATCTCCCCCAAGTTTCAGCCTCTGGGGCGCCCTAGAACTGGGGATAGGATGTAAGAAGTAAAATAAAAAAATAGGTGCCGGACGTGACCGGGAAGGTGTTTACAAACTGTATCCAAATATTTTTTTTGGCGCTACTCCAAAACTACCGTAATGTTTTGTGCACTTTCGTTCCCTTTCTTATGATGCTTCGCGGGAGTGTTTCCTCCGGGAAAATGTACGGTGTAATGTCATCCGAGTATACCTCCACCTCTCTTCTTCCTGCGGTTTCCTACTGTCACAGATCTCTCTGTTCTTTCTGTGTCAATACTGGCCCGTGACTTTGCACCCTTCTTTTTGTCACCCAGCCTGTAATATTTATTATGTGCAAGTTGTGAGATGTGAGATGTGAGAATGTCGAGTTTTGGCAGTCGAGTTTTTTATCATTTACATTGTTAAGTTTTAAAATTTGAGATACCTATATACTTTATCCATCAAATCGTAAAATTTTTATTGACATGGGGTCGCTTCTCATCTCAACCCGCTAGTCATCTTGACCCAGCACTCATCTAGACGTACCCGCTACTCATCCATACCCGAACAGCTGCAGATGTTGTGCAATGTACACTGTGTGACTGCCCTAGCTTTGTACTCACTACCTCATCATGTAAACCCTCTGCCATTAACCCCTGTGCCATGCCAATGCCCCATAAAATACATGACAGCCAGTTTTACACGACAAATAGTACTGAGTCTTGCCAATGGCAGCTGGCACATGTGTCATGTGTTACAGCACTGGCAAGGGCATGTGCAGTGCATGCGTTGAAATAATGTAATTTGCGAAGTTCCAGCCAGCCACTGGCGGCAAGCATCCTTTATGTATGTGTGTGTTGCTATGCAGGTGCACAGTGCACATTGCATGACATCTGCAGCTGTGGGGGAGAAGGGTATTTATAGATGAGTGGCGGGTAGGTCTAGATGAGTGTCGGGTATAGATTAGTAGCAGGTTAAGATGAGTAAAGGGTCTAGATGTACAGGCTAATTTATCCAGATATGAATGGTAAATGGTGACAAAAAAACCATGGACATCATTGCCCTCTGGACCAGGGTTGGGTTTATAAAAATTCATTTTAGTAAAATTGTATAAAAATTGTATAAAAATTTTATTTTATTTTAATTTTATTCTTCTTTCATTTTATTTTATTTTATGTTTTTCCCAAAAGTCATTAATAAAATAAAATGACACATTTTACAAAAATTTTACAAAAATTTTACAAAAAATCAGAAACATGCATGCAAGGCCAGAAAATGTTATAATTAGACCTATACATGAAAAACCTGTGACAAATTTTTCCCTTACTTTTCAAAAGTTGCATGCAGTATGTATTGTTAGCTAGCTGCAAGTGTAAGGTTACAATTATTGATAAGAATGGTTTGCATTTTCAGTAGAAGGACTACTGGAGTGTGCTGGACACATTTGTAAAATGTCATGCAAAGTGTCAATTGTCATGACAAATGTAAAGTAAAGTATCAATTGTCATGCAAAATGTCAAGTGTCATGTAAAATTTCTAGCAAAGTGGCAATTGTCATGACCAATGTCATGCAAAGTGTAAATTGTGTATCCAAATCTTGTGTTTTTGTATCCATAGTATGTTTTATATCCAAATCTTATGTTTTTGTATCCAAATGTTCACATAAGATTTGGAGTCAACAACAACATAATTTGGATACAAAACATAAGATTTCGAAATAAAACATGGGATTTGAACACAATTTGCATGACAATTGATACTTTAATTTTTACATGTCATGACAATTTACACTTTAATTTACATTTATCATGACAATTGACACTTTTCATGACATTTTACATGACATTTGACACTTTACAATGTTTGGGACTGCCCCCAGATCCCTGAATAAACAGGTAGAGACTCGAGCAATGGATTTTACAAAAAATATGAATTTTTATACAATTTTACAAAAATACAAATTTTTATACAATTTTACAAAAATTTGAATTTTTATACAATTTTTATTTTTATTCTTAAATTTTCCATTTTATTTTATTTTATTTTATTCTTGAATATTCCATTTTATTTTTATTTTATTTTTATTTTTTTCTGAGATTTTGCCAACCCTGCTCTGGACATCCCTGATGCATATAAAGAGCCGGCAAATATAAATGGGTTTTTGATTTTGAAAAATTTAATCAATTTTCATCCGACCCCAAATAAAAGTTGGGGCTACAAACTGAGCTGGGTGGCTCGCCCCAACTTTTATTTGGGGTCGAATGAAAATTGATTAAATTTTTCAAAATCAAAAACCCATTTATATTTGCCGGCTCTTTATGGTTATCCATAAACATTGTAACTATTATTTGACTCCTGCACATGATAGGGTATACAACACATGATTTCCCGGGGGTTTGATGTCCATAGCTACTGACCCTTAGAAAAAAACTATATCCACAACAAAAAGCACCCAACAAGCAAAAAACGCACCTATCCCTCCTATTATACGTAGGCTTCAACTTGGTCACATCGCCCAATCTAATCTTGCCCGCATTGCCAGCGTCGCTGGCGGTGGACAGGGACAGGGACGAGGTGCCGCTGGTCTGCGTGTGCTCCTCCGTGCTAGCCAAGCCCGGCCAGGTGGCACTCCCAGGCGCTGTAAAATGACAGGTGAAATGGCAAATGTCATGCAAAGTGGCAAAATTCATGTAAAATGCCCTGGGGAATGGCAAACGGAGGTTTGCCATTATGCAGGGCATTTTACATGACAGACACTTTGCACCACATTTGACAGGGCATTTTACAGGGTCTGGGAGTGGCACCAGCTGGCGTCGGGCGCCGATGCGCGCCGGGTTGGGGACCCTCGGGGCTGCTGTGGGGTATTTGAGTTGTGGTGGGAAAGTTTTTTTGTCAAGTAGAACGTTTTTTCAAGTTAAAGATCATCATCAGCAGTGATATTCATGGTTTTTCGTCATTTTCCGTTCATATCTGGATAAAAATTGAATAATTTCAATGGCGGCTGAGCCGAGAATTTAATTGAAGTAGTGTGGTCGGCGAGCGCTGTGGAACGGTATGCGGTAAGCTGGAAACATTCATAATTTTACGGGACTGGTTATCACGAGTTGCAAATAAGTGTACAGAAATCGCATCTCAAAATTTCCGTGTTTGTTTATCATATTTTCAGTGAATATAGTCTATCGATATATGGACGTTTCGCCCGCGACGAATGGCAAGCGGGCTAAGTAAATGCAGCGCAACAAACGTTTTTCTCACGACTGGCGGTGGGCAACAGGAAGCCGTAGTGGCTGTGCGCCAACATGTAGGACGCCAGCGACAAAAGCGTGACAAACGCCGCGATAGAGAAGTGAATGGTCAGTCCCTTGGCCGCCCTCTGCGAGCGCATTTCACACACTTGTAATATAACATAAGAAATTGTGAAATTTACACGCCCCAAGTGAAACACACATCCTGCACGCATATCTGTATGACGAGCACGTCGAGCACGTAGAACACGAGCACCACGTGCTTGCCGATGGTGACCAACATGGCCCAGTTAGCGTGCGGCGACGAGCGAAACATGCGGCCGATGATTTTTGACATTGCTGAAATGTGAGCTGCATTTAGAGTATGAAAATCAGAGCAGAGAGATCAATGCCTTCCCAGGCCTCTAAATGGGCCCTGTGCCATTACGCATGTAAACGCAAGTAGACCCGGCATGCATTTAACTATACCCGGCATGCTGAAAATATGCAATAAAACACACGAGCTGGTGATTTTAAAGGTGAAAAACTGTATAAAGTATGAAAATTAGCGACCTTGGGTTAAAATTAAGGTAAAATTGCTCAAAAGCGCTCCAGGGGGCAATCCCAAGCCCTGTAAAGTGTAAAGAAAAGTGTCAAATGTAAAGTCAAATGAAAAGTAAAGTGTCAATCAAAACAAAAAGGAAAAGATTTTATTACTGAACTTTGCATGACAATTGACACTTTACTTTGCATTTGACTTTACATTTGACACTTTACTTTAAACTTTACAGGGCTTGGGATTGCCACCAGATAGCTAGATAGCTAGGCAATTTGTGATGGGGGCCTGTTCAGTTGAAAGTAGCCAAAAAATTGCCATTGGGATAGATAGATAGCTGGGTGGATTGGGGTGGGGTTACCCGCTCCCTTTCTTACCCCTGCGAGTATGTGTCTAGGTATAATGGGTTTACATGCGTAATGGGTTTAAATGCATAATAGACCTCACCCAAACTGAGCGCCAATTCAGCGATTAGGCAGTTAAAATTTTGCCTGACATTAAACAGGGTTTTATTTTATCGAGCTCACCAAAAATCATGCAAAATTACCTGGCTGCAACAATGCAAATGAGGCGGCGACGCCCAGCAAGATGGAGAACAGATTGAGAAGCAGCAGATCAACCGTGTTCAATGACGTGTGTATGGAGCAGGTCACACCCGATGAACAAAACGCTAGTATTATCAAAATGTGGCCTGCGGATGAATGTTTTGGTAGGGTTAAATTTATTGGCAAAAGCGTTGAACAGTTGCCTAGAATCTAGATAAATCGCTTAGTTTAGGTATCCTCGGCGGACTGCATGCTATGCATTTTTCTGAAGGAAACACTCCATCATGACGTCATCATTCATACAGATGAAAATTGTTCAAAAAAGGGGAAAAAAGTTCCACCAAAAAAAGAACATTTGCCGCTTGTATGCGACTCCGCCTTTTTCGTTTCTAAATACCTACCGTATTACCTCGAATAAACCCCCCCTTGAATTAACCCCCCCTCGAAATACCCCCCCTAAATTTCGGCTGAGGAAATAATAAACCCCCCTCTCGAAATACTGTGAGCAAAAGTGGGTGTCCAAAAATTGTAAAATTCAAAAAATTTTAAACGTAAATGTATATACAGTTCTTCTAATGAATTTATGTAAAGGGTTGTTTACACTTCCGAGCTTACAATAATTAAAACATTTCAGTTCTACTTCGACGTTGGTTTTGGGCGATTCGGTGGGCGAACGTGGCGTTGGCGTTTTTGGCGACGTCGCTGTGCTACGTTGGCAACGTGCATTTCCGTTTTTCCAGTGCCCCATTGTGTTATGTATGTCCTTTTGGCCAAGGAAGGGATTGGAGGTATTGAGGATCTGACACAAAGTTGACGCTGTGATGAAAATAGTTGTTTTTCTTTTATTTAGAATTTTTTTTATTCAATTAGGTAGTTTATTTTTAGAGAGTGAGACAAGTGAGGTGGCAACAATTTTAATTATGACAGGCTGATTAAAAAGTATTTTTTCTAATTTTACCGGCAGTTTAGATTGCATAATAAGGTTTTGTTTATTTTTTTAAGTAAAAAAGGTGACGCTGCGGTTACATGTCGTGGTGCGTGAATGGTCAATGATGGCTGAGGACACATAGGTTGATATTTGACTAACTTTCGCTGCATTTTTTTGAAGTGAGGGCCGTGGCTATTGATCTAGTATGTACTGTGCATTTCTGCATTTCCGAATTGAGAAACAAAAGTTAATTTACAAGCGATTTTACAAAAGTACACTGATTATAGAGGTGCGGTGATGATTGGTGTTGAAAATGAGAGGTAATTAAAAGAATCGAGTCTAACTCGACAAACATGATTTCATGTTTAAATGCCTACTCCCTTGGCTTGTTGTGAGAACAGCCCAGTCCGCCGATCTCATCGAAACAAGCACCCATACAGTGACAAGTGTACTTATTTTTGAGTGAATTGAGCAGTTCGGTATTTTCGGGGTGTGGTTTTTGCACAGTGCGTATGGGATCAAAAGCCGTGGTTGACTAATTAAACCTTTTGGTAGCAGAATGAGTGGTGTAGCAGCGAGAGTGGTCATTTTCTAAAGATAAGTGTCTTCGGTGGTTAGTGGCTGTTGCGTTTCGGCATGTGGCAGTGGATTCACTCAGATATTTTGTTCAGTTTCGAACTTCTAAAAAAGTCATGCAATCTAAACATGCATTTGAACTAAAAAGATTGAAATTTATCAACTTTCCAGTTGCCAATCATTTGCGTTCGTATTTTTATTAAGTGTTATACCGATTTCACATTCATTTTAACTTTAGGTTTGGTAGGGAATAGGTAAAACTCGAGTATGTTAATTTTTATTTGATTTCTACTTTTGCAACTTCGCTATTTTTTTATCTACCTAATCCTAGATTGATTGTTTTTTTTGAGTATTTCCTTTTCCCCTAGCAAACTGATAACTTGACATTTGGATATTTAGGAATTTATGCAAATTTCGTGGTTGATCTTTATTATACAAAGAGATGAAATAATAAGCCGCTTGTTTTTCCTGTTTTTTCCCCGAATATTTTGATAAGTGTAAAGGTGATCTGATTTGAGTGTGTATTTTATCACTTTGGTGGAATTTCCGCTAAGCGTCTTTAAAACGGTACCGTAATTCATTTTTTCCTTGACAGTCAGTGTGAAAGTAAATTCCGTTCGCCTTACCGGTATCCTAATCTCATCATGGATTATCCCACTTACGACATTTTTTCGTTGTGCATTAATAATACGTGTGCGTCTTATGCTTTGGATATCAACGTTATCTTCGTTTACTATACGCTCTTTTTGCTGATGGGATTATTGTTCGCGTGTTTATTTGTCTCGCTTATCGCTGTGTGTTTTCCCGTTCGTGGAGGTGGTTTTGGATTTTCGGTAGAATTCGCTGAGTAATTTTTGAATTGCCCGCCATTTTTTCGCGCTAAAACAAGTTTTTACAGTATCTCTTGTGTTTTTCCTGTTCTTTTTATTCTTCTCGCATTCGTTCATTTTCTATTTTCGTACTCGTTCCCGTTCTCATCCGTTTTTGCGCGTGAATTCTTTGTGTTTTTGTGTACTTTGATCGACGTATCCTGTAAACTGACGCCGTGAATAATTTTAGGTATGCCCATTTTCAAATTCCATGTGTCCGTCAAATCGGCTGTAAGCATGCTTCTCGTGGTATGTGGAAGTGTTCTCTGGACTTGGCTTATGTTGTTGCGTATAAAAGCGTACCGTAATTTAGAGTAGGGGTCGATTCAGTCGAAATTGCTTCGGTTTTATTTCTTGGAGTGTTTTCGAAGGTTTTGTGCCGCTGGTTAGAAACTTGCTCTCAGTGTGTTCCCTGTGTTCTATCTGAATGTGTGAATTCTGAGTCTAAAAATCGCCTAAAATAAAATCTCTTCTAAAAACTTCGGACCCCTTGGTGTAAATTAGACATTCAACTAATTGCTAGTGCGTTGATAAAAACGCCATTCGCTAAAAAGCTAACTTAATTGACGTAGCGTACACCTGTGACATTCACTTCGGTGAATTCACCATTGTGCGTTGCGAATTCAATCGGTAGTCGCTTTTCCGTTGCCTTACTTTGTCGCTCATCCAACGAGTAGGTGTGAGATCGGTAAAACTTGGCAGTTTGCCATAGTGGAATTTGGTTGAGTAAAAAGCAGCCGGTGAAAATTCATGACAATACCTCCCCTAAAATTGAGTGTAACGTGAACGTACATGACAAATACCGCAGTTTGTTATCTGTACAATGCAGAACACACGTTAAAACTGATGATCAGGGTTGGCAAAATCTCAGAAAAAAATAAAAATAAAATAAAAATAAAATGGAAAATTGGAGAATAAAATAAAATAAAATAAAATGGAAAATTAATAAAATAAAAATACAATTTTACTAAAATTCGAATTTTTGTAAAATTTTAGTAAAATTGTACAATAATTCAAATTTTTGTAAAATTTTCGTAAAATTTTACAAAAACTCGAGTGTCTGTTCAATTCTATAGAAAGTTTTCTATCATGTTGCTAAAGTTTCTTGCTGCCAATTTGCAGAACTAGTGCCTTGTTGTATCTTTCATTGTTGTAATTGAGAAATATTGTTGCTCAAAATTGCCAATTTTTACATTTTTTATAATATTTTCACCTTAAAAATCACTAATTTGTGATTTTTTTCTTATTTTCTTCATTCCATACCTTGAAAAAGCCTATAAATATATTGAATCCCGCAAGCCCCCCCCCCCACCGAAAAAACAACAACCCACTTTTAGCTATCTTCCCTTGGGAGGAGCAATTAGCTCCCCCTGAGGGTCAAAATACAAAATACCTACCTCGCAACCCGTGTCACAAGTTTACAAAAAAATTTTTTGTATTCATCCGCATGCTTCTAGCGTGCACATTGTTTTATGTCCTTGCATCCAAGATTTCCGATTTTTTGTAAAATTTTTGTAAAATATTTGTAAAATTTTTGTAAAATGGTTTCATTTTATTTTATTAATGACATTTCAGAATAAAATAAAATAAAATAAACTTAAACATGAATAAAATAAAAATAAAATACAATTTTAATAAAAATAAAATACAATTTTAGTAAAAAGAATTTTACTAAAACCAACCATGCTGATGATTGAGTGACGTTAGGGAAGGGTTTTTGTGTATATACAGGTATATATGCCTATAAACACATATACATATAAGTAAATGTTTGATTTTTCTACGTCTGCGTATGGGGAATTTCCAAAAATTTCTGGCGAAATAATAGACCCCCCTCGAATAACCCCCCCCCCTCGAATTATCCCCCCCTCAAATTTTGCTGGCGAAATAATAAACCCCCTGGGGGTATTTCGAGGTAATACGGTAGGTATTTTTCTTTTTGTGAAAGTGTATAAAATACATAAATATCCTGCTCGCACGTTATCAACTAAGACATACACTCCGGTAAAAATGTCTTTATGTTCCTGGATGGGAGCAAATTGTTTATCTGTCCTCCCGTTTGAAATGTGACAGATGTTGGTGTTTACCAGAGTTGCGAAAGCGTATTTACGCATACCCGAAATACCCGGGTAAATGGGTATTTATACTTACGCTTACGCTTTCAGGAAATACCCATACGCTTTTTTACGCTTTCCCGGGCAAAATACCCGGGTACTAAAAGCGTAAAAAAGCTTTTCACACGGTTCAGTTTTACACTTTCGAAAAAGCATAAAACCAAAAAAAGAGTGAACGAAACAGCGTACCAAAAAAATGACTGCGTGTGTGCAGTAGGTAATGTGCTGGAAAATGTGGCACATGTGCAAATTGTGTCGTAGTATGAATGTCTTGCTGATACTGTGTTGTCGAGCAAAACTGTGGCTTCAGATTAGAAATTTTGGGTTAAAAATAGATTCCGACAACGCTGTACGCTGTCGAAAAGATTCCGCTATCGACAGCACTAACTCAAAGTTGGAAGATAAAGATGACTTAAGTGTCACTGCCTATTGCCAAACAACTTACCTATGAGGGCAGACTAGTGATGTAAAAAGCGCCCAAGCGCCAAAAGCGCCATGGCGCTTTTCCCATTGCGGCGCCAAGCGCCAATGGCGCCACACGATTTTAGCGCCAAGCGCCAAAAGCGCCATGGCGCTTTTCCAGACCGTAGCGCCAATGGCGCCAGAGGACAATGGCGCCAGGCGAGAATAGCGCCAGCGCCAAAAATTTCTTGGCCGATTTTTAATTGGCCATGTACATCAATATCTAAAGTTACCTGGTATGGATCGAACTGGATGCTAAAGCTGTTCCTCAACTTGATAAATGAAGCTGATTGAAAATTTGTGCAAAAAATTTACTCGTAGGGAATGCAAGCAGCGTATATCCCAAATAAGACCCCTGTCATCATTTCATCAGAAGTGTTGGAGGGGGGTATTCGAGGGGGTGTTCTTCTAGGGGGTGTTATTTTTCCCGCGGAACTTGCGCTTTATTCATTGTATAAATGCATTCCATAAGCTCATGTAATTCAGGTATTTGACAGTTCAACGACAACAAAAACAAGGTACCGCAAATCCTCGAATAAGAGCCCCCCCTCGAATAAGTCCCCCCTGCTGGCGGGGTGAGGAAAAAATAACTCCCCCGCTTGAATAACTCCCCCCTCTTAAAAACTCCTCCCTCTGATGAAAAGGATACAATACAAAACTAAAAAAAGAATAGTAGCCTATGACATCGACAGCAGATACGCAATGTGCAAACAGTGTATACACATTGTTTTGTTGTTATTGGATGGTTAAATACCTGAATTAAACGATTTTACATAAAGTCGGCGGACGTATCGCCCTACAAACATTTGCGTCCAGTGGAGAGTGCATGACGGCATTAGGTATTGTGACGCAATATTTTAACGATTGGAATAGATCGGGTCACATATGAAAACTTGGCCCTTATCCCAGTTACCAGTTGCGTATTATACAAATGAGAGTGAAAACTGAAAGTTAGCTAAAAATCGTTAAATTTTGCTTCGCTTTGTCAATTTCCACCTTCATAATCGCTATTTTTGTTTATATACATGGTTATATAGCTATCGTGAGCCTATTTTTTTCATATTAATAGCGGATTTCGAAATTTTGGCCGGCTGCCAAGTTCTCTTCTGTTGGAACGGAGCCAACGAGTGAAAAAA
Organism: Sphaerolaimus hirsutus; assembly: GCA_964036195.1. Lineage (NCBI taxonomy): Eukaryota > Metazoa > Nematoda > Chromadorea > Monhysterida > Sphaerolaimidae > Sphaerolaimus > Sphaerolaimus hirsutus. The sequence goes on along the minus strand of OZ038450.1, from coordinate 3,487,117 downwards.
CAAACAAAAAAAACGGTAGTTTGAACGGTCAAATTCTTTACGAGCAACGTTGAAAATGTAGATAACTAGGGCGCGGCACGCACGGACGCAGCGAAACGTCCATTTTTCTTTTAATATGATTTTCTTTTTCAATTTCTAGCGTCCGCGTTGGACACAAGTTTCGTCGTTTGCTCTATTCACGAGCAAATTCTAACTCTCCGATTTTGTAGGGTGAAATGTCCGCCGACTTTACTGCATCCATACAATGAATTGAGTCCAAGTTTCCTGAGGAAATAATAACTCCCCCCTCGAATAACTCCCCCCTTGAATAACTCCCCCCTCCAAAACGTCTGACGAAAAAATAACTCCCCTGGGGCCAGATTTAATACTCCCTACAGATTTGTAGGGTAGGGCGTACGCCCGACAGATTTTTTAAAGTTAAGCCGCATCGACGCACATGCACCGAGAGCAAGGCGGTTCGTAAAATAACGAAACCATCCTTTAAGGTTGCCGATATTGCAATATGACGTATATCACTTCGATTTTGGCTCGGAAATCACGATTTCGTCATTTCTTGACCGTCTGCCAATTCGTTTTTTATTTTATTTTGTCGGGTGGGTTACTCGCATAAGTCGCGCTTTTGTACGCTCGTGCATGCATTTCTTTCTTGTCGCTGCCCTCATGGTTTCGGTTGCAGACAGCGAGAGCAAGGCGGTTTGTAAAATATACGAAACCATCCTTTAAGGTTGCCGATATTGCAATATAACGTATATCGCTTCGATTTTGGCGCGGAAATCACGATTTCGTCATTTCTTAACCGTCTGCCAATTCGTTTTTTATTTTATTTTGTCGGGCGGGTTACTCGCATAAGTCGCGCTTTTGTACGCTCGTGCATGCATTTCTTTCTTGTCGCTGCCCTCATGGTTTCGGTTGCAGACAGTGAACACTAAAAAAGTGACCACCTGACTACACAAAAGCGTGACGTATGCGAGTAACCCGCCCGACAAAATAAAATAAAAAACGAATTGGCAGACGGTCAAGAAATGACGAAATCGTGATTTCCGAGCCAAAATCGAAGTGATATACGTCATATTGCAATATCGGCAACCTTAAAGGATGGTTTCGTTATTTTACGAACCGCCTTGCTCTCGGTGCATGTGCGTCGATGCGGCTTAACTTTAAAAAATCTGTCGGGTGTACGCCCTACCCTACAAATCTGTAGGGAGTGTTAAATCTGGCCCCTGGGCCCTGCAAAAAAGCAAACAAACAGTTCTGAAGGCGCTGCACTTTCAGTGTAGCCAAAATCAGCTATATACGCAGGGGGCAGCGATATTTCTACTATGGGGTGTCGACACTATAACCATCCCTAAAAATAAGTGTCACCCCGAATGAACCGATATTTGATTATTGGTACGCAACTGAACCAAAAAAAACAAAACATAAGGACATTTTTCCCGGAGTGTAAGTAATTTTGGGCGCATACTGTGCAGTCCGCCGAGTATAACTGGGCATTTTGTTCCGACAGCGAATAGTTTCATTGCCAACATTGCTGTGATAGGCTGTCAAATGGTGCCTTGCTTCACAGGCACCACACACCGCGGACAGCAGAAAGTAGATCAAACACCTCCTTGTTTCAACATCATTTCAACAGCAAAGAAACCAAAATCTGGTGCCACACTACTATCACACTCTGTAAAATAAATACCCTTGAAAATGGTAAATGTCATGCGAACTGTGAAATGTCATATAAAATGCCCTGGAAAATGGTAAAACAAATAGTGTAAAATTGTAATATTAACTTTAATTGTGTAAAACTGTAAAATTTGACACTTCCACGACTTTATGTCATGAATTTTCACCGGCTGCTTTTTACTCAACCAAATTCCACTATGGCAAACTGCCAAGTTTTACCGATCTCACACCTACTTGTTGGATGAGCGACAAAGTAAGGCAACGGAAAAGCGACTACCAATTGAATTCGCAACGCACAATGGTGAATTCACCGAAGTGAATGTCACAGGTGTACGCTACGTCAATTAGTTAGCTTTTTAGCGAATGGCGTTTTTATCAACGCACTAGCAATTAGTTGAATGTCTAATTTACACCAAGGGGTCCGAAGTTTTTAGAAGAGATTTTATTTTAGGCGATTTTTAGACTCAGAATTCACACATTCAGATAGAACACAGGGAACACACTGAGAACGAGTTTCTAACCAGCGGCACAAAACCTTCGAAAACACTCCAAGAAAATAAAACCGAAGCAATTTCGACTGAATCGACCCCTACTCTAAGTTACGGTACGCTTTTATACGCAACAACATAAGCCAAGTCCAGACAACACTTCCACATACCACGAGAAGCATGCTTACAAACGATTTGACGGACACACGGAATTTGAAAATGGGCATACCGAAAATTATTCACGGCGTCAGTTTACAGGATATGTCGATCAAAGTACACAAAAACACAAAAAATTCACGCGCAAAAACAGATGGGAACGGGAACGAGTACGAAAATAGAAAATGAACGAATGCGAGAAGAATGAAAAGAACAGGAAAAACACAAGAGATACTGTAAAAACTTGTTTTAGCGCGAAAAAATGGCGGGCGATTCAAAAATTACTCAGCGAACTCTACCGAAAATCCAAAACCACCTCCACGAACGGGAAAACACACAGCGATAAGCGAGACAAATAAACACGCGAACAATAATCCCATCAGCAAAAAGAGCGTATAGTAAACGAAGATAACGTTGATATCCAAAGCATAAGACGCACACGTATTATTAATGCACAACGAAAAAATATCGTAAGTGGGATAATCCATGATGAGATTAGGATACCGGTAAGGCGAATGGAATTAACTTTCACACTGACTGTCAAGGAAAAAATGAATTACGGTACCGTTTTAAAGACGCTTAGCGGAAATTCCACCAGAGTGATAAAATACGCACTCAAATCAGATCACCTTTACACTTATCAAAATATTTGGGGAAAAAACAGGAAAAACAAGCGGCTTATTATTTCATCTCTTTGTATAATAAAGATCAACCACGAAAATTGCATAAATTCCTAAATATCCAAATGTCAAGTTATCAGTTTTCTAAGGGAAAAGGAAATACTCAAAAAAAACAATCAATCCAGGATTAGGTAGATAAAAAATAGCGAAGTTGCAAAAGTAGAAATCGAATAAAAATTAACATACCCGAGTTTTACCTATTTCCTACCAAACCTAAAGTTAAAATGAATGTGAAATCGGTATAACACTTAATAAAAATACGAACGCAAATGATTGGCAACTGGAAAGTTGATAAATCTCAATCTTTTTAGCTCAAATGCATGTTTAAATTGCATAACTTTTTTAGAAGTTAGAAACTGAACAAAATATCTGAGTGAATCCACTGCCACATGCCGAAACGCAACAGCCACTAACCACCGAAGACACTCATCTCTAGAAAATGACCACTCTCGCTGCTACACCACTCATTCTGCTACCAGAATGTTAATTAATTAACCACGGCTTTTTGATCCCATACGCACTGTGCAAAAACCACACCCCGAAAATACCGAACTGCGCACAATTCACTCAAAAATAAGTACACTTGTCACTGTATGGGTGCTTGTTTCGATGAGATCGGCGGACTGGGCTGTTCTCACAACAAGCCAAGGGAGTAGGCATTTAGACATGAGATCATGCCTGTCGAGTTAGACCCGATTCTTTTAATTACCTCTCATTTTCAACACCAATCATCACCGCACCTCTATAATCAGTGTACTTTTGTAAAATCGCTTGTAAATTAACTTTTGTTTCTCAATTCGGAAATGCAGAAATGCACAGTACATACTAGATCAATAGCCACGGCCCTCACTTCAAAAAATGCAGCGAAAGTTAGTCAAATATCCACCTACGTGTCCTCAGCCATCACTGACCATTCACGCACTACGACATGTAACCGCAGTGTCACCTTTTTTACTTAGAGACAATAAGTGAAACTTTGTTATGCAATCTAAACTGCCGGTAAAATTAGAAAAAATACTTTTTTTAATCAATCTGTCACAAATAGCATTGTTGCCACCTCACTTGTCTCACTTTTTTTTAAAAAAAACTACTTAATTAACTAAAAAAATTTCTAAACAAAGAAAAACAACTATTTACATCACAGCGTCAACTTTGTGTCAGATCCTCAATACCTCCAATCCTTTCCTTGGCCAAAAGGACACACATAACACAATGGGGCACCGGAAAAACGGAAATGCACGTTGCCAACGTAGCCAACGTAGCGCAGCGACGTAGCCAAAAACGTCAACGCCACGTTCGCCCACCGAATTGCCCAAGAATCGCCCAAACCCAACGTCGAAGTAGAACTGAAATGTTTAAATTATTGTAAGCTCGGAAGTGTAAACAACCCTCTACATAAATTCATTAGGTGAACTGCATATACATTTACGTTTAAATTTTTTTTGAATTTTACAATTTTTGGACACTCACTTTGGCTCACAAACTCCACCAGCCATACATTTTACTTCCCGGCTAAAATCGAAACTAAAATCGAAACACAACAAAACTATTAAAAATGAATTGAAATAAATTTCCGTTTTTTAAGAACTATTTAAACCAACTTTAAATTTATCAACAAAAATTACACACTTTTCCACACTTTGTTGAGAGCACAAAAAAAACTTTTGAACCGGTAAAACTCAATGAAAATTCAATTCTCATCAAAAACCCAATTCTACTGGTAAAAAGTTCGCTCAACAAAAACGACAAAAAAACAAAAAAAACAACAAAACAAAAAATTCCTGTACACCTAAATTACCATTACTCCGCTTCCATCTCCTCCTCTGGCTCCAAACCTGCCAAAGTCGGAGTCACTGGCGGGGGCGGACTCTGTTCCTCTTGCGGTGGCAACGCGCCAACTACAACAACCTGAACAGGTTGCTGCAGCTGCTGTGCGACCACTTCCTCAGGCTGCTCCTGTTCCTGTTCATCTTCTTGCATGGGCTCAACTTCATTGGCCTCTTCCTGGATGGCGTCCATTTCTCTGAGCACCTGCCTGTCTGGATTCATGGACTGTTGCTGTCGCTCGGCGTCCAGCTCGGTGTTCAATTCGCCCGCCATTTGAATTAACTCATCCAATTTCTCTCCAATGACTGCATTGTTGACCTCTTCAGTTTCCGGCTCTGGTTCTTGCCGTTGGCCTTCCAACTCCTCTGGTTCCAACTGTTGGGCACTTTGTTCTCTCTGCTCCTGTTCCACCTCCATCACCTCCTCCTCCGGGAGCGTTTTCTGTTGGTGTGCTGGCACGGGCGGCGCGCGTTCAGACTCCGAAGCCGAATCGGTTTCACTCGATCCCGATTTTGACGAACCCGACGAAGAACTAGAGGAAGAGGAAGAACTCGACGAGGGGGAGCGACGGCGACCGCGATATCGACGCCGAGACCGAGAACAACCCGCCTTTTTCTCCGCGCGCGGCTGCACTTTCTCTGGCTCCTACTCCTGCTCTTCTGGCGGCAACATTTGCACGTCTGGGGAATCGGGAGCGGCGACGTTAGCATCTGGCTGAGGGGACGCTCGCTGTTCGTTCACGTCCACCTCCTGGACTTCTCCCGGCGGGGGAACCTCATTTTCTTCTTCTTGCACTGGCGGAGCGGGTTCTTGCAGATCGACCGGGGCACTTCTCCAGTGCAACAAAAACCTAGCCAACGGGTCACACTCCCACAAACGCCGCTCATGGTACGCAAAAACGCGTCCCTTTCCTAATTCCACCGCCACAAAACGCCAGAAAAACTCAGAATGCAGCACGGTTGCGGCGTTCATGATCACGACCCTGGCCGTTTTGGCTCGAGACGTGGCCACGTTGCACCGCTCCGGCATCGCCAAAAAGCCAATTCTGTCCATCACATCGCGCTCGCGCTGCGACGGATGTCCAGTAGCGTCCACTCGCGGCACACTACCCCTCACACATGACACAATCACCACGTGCGCTTCACGAGCTTGCGCTCGATCAGCAGTGATGACTTTTTTCCGCCAAAACGCTGGGGTCACTAAATAACCAGGGAACCCCTCACCCCCTAACAACTGCGCCCAATTCAGTCGCACCAATTCGTCAATCACTTTTCTCTCCTGCGCCGAATAGAAACACACAACCAGCAGTGAATCGGCGCTTTCTAAATTACTCCACGGAACGACATTCTCGCCCTCGCTGTTCAGCGCCAAAATGACAAATTGCGGTACAACGCGCACCACAATGTCCACTTCCGTCAAATTCTTAACAGACACGCCCTCGCTCATTTCGAAACCCATGTGCACGATCACAGAAGACAAAGGCACCTGATCGGCACCGCAAGCCATGAGCGGCAAAGTATCTCGCCACTGACTGTATTCGTAGAACGCGCGCAATTGGCCATCGTACGCAGCGACAGAATTCGCTTGAATCAGCGCGTCGTGGCCGCGGAAAACAGTCTCAAGCTTCAGAATTGGACACAGCACACCTTCCACCAACCTGTTGATCAGCGATGGATCAGGTTTCAGGATCGGAGCGATCCATGAATGCGGCCTGACCATTCGGGTCAACTGCTTGCTATCGCCAAACAAAAGCACCAAGCCATTGTGGTGGAGTCGAGCGTTTGAAACAGCGCCAAAAATGGCAGTTTCATCCGCCAGAGACGCCTCGTCCACAAACACCGCGGCATATTTCAAAACTTGCAGTCGCTTGTCGCGCGATGAATCCAAAGTCACATGAACTTGACCGGGCTGCAAAACATTCAACACCACCTTATGCAACCTAGTAGCCACCCTAACGAGGCGTCGCATTTCGCGCTTGTAAATTTTGCCCCACGCCTGGTTGTCATCGACAAAGCCAGCCGCGGCCCCCCACGCCTGCACGCCTTCCTCTTGACCATCGTCCAGTGGCACCAAATCATCCTCGTTGTCTTCGTCGATGGACAACCGAACCAAAGGCAACTGCGACCGAATGGCTTCAAAAATGTCGGCGGGATGCTGATTGTTCGCGATGATCTCATTCAAAGTGTCACAAATATGGCGTTGAGCGGTAAAGCGTTCATAAGCAGTTAGCCAGTGGTCATTCAATCGAATCACATGCACGGGCATATTTTGCGCGATCAAATTCAACAGCGGCAATTGCTGGAGCGTCATATCGACGTAGTGATCGTCAACTTCCAACAACGGACTCAGCACGCGAATCGCGAAAGCAGCGCGCACCTGACAAAAACAAGCATAGCCAGGTGTTTCGAAATTCGGTTTGTTATCCATCGCAGTCCACGTCTCCCTACTGCGCAGCAAAACTTCCACGACCCTCTCCAAAGTAGGCAGACCGATGTCCGCCAAACTTTGCAACGATCGTCTAGCAGACTCATCAGCGGCCAAATTCACACTGCAAGTAATCATTGTAGAGTGGTAAAGCGCATTTTTGTTTGCATCTGAGGGCAATTCCCTCTTCAGCGGGTTCGGCGGGTCATTTTTCTCAGTAAACTTAAACGCAACAGCGTATGCACACTGACTTTGCACAGTCGTTTTACTGGAACCGAACGGTGAATCACACATCAACAACAGCGGCGCAGTTTTTCGCACAGACTTGATAACTGCTGCAATCACACGCCCCTGCCCCTCCTGCGGCCGAAAATCACCCTGGTGAGCTTGCAATAAATCTTCGCATGTGCCTCAGCGCACCTCAGCATACAACCCGTCAGACTCAATTTTGTCGAGCGTTCGCTGCCAATCAGTCTCAACCTGGGTCAACTGTTTGTGCATCACCACCGCCATTTTGACCTGATCTTCCACAGCGAGCATTCCGGTGTCACTCTCGGTTGGCCGGTAACCACTAGGCCCCATTATGCACAAACGTTCCAAAATTTCCATGCGGCCATTATAGCTAGGCGACAAAGCGGAACCGCGCACCATGTAATCGCAATTGGGCATCAAATGCGGCGACAGCGCCTGCAGCACCAACACATCCGGCTTGGCGACCAACTGCACCGCCTCAGCAGTGATGTCAGCGCTGACCGTACGTAAACTTATTTGCGGGCGGCCAGTCAGAGCACGCTCTTCCCCCCGGGGATCAGCTTCGACGATTTGTAGCGACGACATAGGCGATGTAAAATTCAACATGTAGCCCTGCGCCTTATTCCTGTGCCACTCGGCCGTGTTGCGCATCGCAGCGGCTGGATTTAAATGCACGCGCTCCCACCTAATTATCGCGATTAATCCCCGCGGGCCATTTTGCCAAGTCACCTGCGCACGCACCGCTTTTGCCCTAGTCGCAGTGTATCGCAAATGCGCTTCGTGACACAGGTTAGCAGCGGCCAAGAAAATGGAACGGAGCTGCAGCTGAGAGGTAAGGTGATTTCTGTTCATTTCACCCTTCCACTCCATACCAGACTCAATTTCCCGCGCCGAAAAAATACGCACGCCATACGCATGACCCCAATAAAAGTTGTTGACTTTGCCGGCGTCGTCAAAAGCATGATACTCTACATGCGCCACTCCTAATTGTCCGGCGTGCGGGTGTACGTCACTTTCCATGACATTTTCGCTGTGCGCAAAAATCAATTTTTCAGGGCCCGGATCCCGCTCGTCGGCGCCTTTGAAGGGGGGTGCACTAATATACCGCGAAGGGGTGAACGCCGCTCTCAAACGCAAATACCTCCACTTGGCCGGATAAGCATGATACCCTTCGCGATTTTCCTGTCTTCTCTGTGAATTTTCCGACGCCGGTTCATCGATGGAGAGGTCAACTTGTCCTTGCGAAACAATGACAACCGGGCGGCCCAAAAACAATGGCATTTGAGCGTCATTTTTCATAATAGTGACGCCTCGCAATTCCCAATACTTTGGATCGGCGCTAACCCTACTGATACCAGTCACGACAAAATGCATGCCGTGGCGGACAAGCGGCAAAAACATGTCGTAAGCTTCGTTAGCCTCGCGATATTCCTTCAAAATTTTCTGCACCGACCGCTCACGAGCGCGCTCCGCCTTGTTGACCGAATAGGTGAAAAATGGATAAGCCTTTTCTGCTTCCGACCACTCCGGATAACTTTCCAAAAGCGCCTGCGCATCGCCGTCGAAACGAATGTGGCATTGATAACTGGTAGGACGCTGTTCGTGGCCGATGTGGACACGATCCACTATTCCCGACAACTTTTTGTTGATGACGAATTCAGGGCAAATCGATCGAGCGTTTCGAGGGGGATTGTAGGGCAGCGGCGGAATAGTGTCACCGCCCTGTTTTCCATGAGAAGTCCACGGTTTGAGCGGCGCCTTGGCTATGCGCCCGCCACGGTACGAACTAGAACTCGCTCCATACCCACTCATAGGTACGCCTCCCGAACTAGTCATCTTTCACACTTCAAAGTAGAGCACCGGAAAACACAACTTATTGCTACTTAAAATGCGCCACCCAGAATGTCGGCACCGAAATGCACGAAGGTCTGAGCGACACCCTAATCGAAAAGTTGCGAATTATTTTCAACGCACTACGTTAAACGTATTGCGCCAAAAATAATCTTTATTTTGTTGCGAAATGGGCGAAAATGAGAACAAAATTAAAGAACGAATTTAGCACGAAATAAATGCGATGGTATGAATAACTGGTGAATTAAAACTGCGACGATAATTAGGAACGAATAACTAATAACACTTATAAAATTTTCGCGCTTTACCTTTTACATAAAAGACAACTTTTTACTTCAAAATTACCTCGCGCACAACCAAAAATACAAAAATTGCAACCCCGAACTCACCACGAATTGACGGCCAGAATTAAACGCGAATAATCCAAATAAAAAATGAAAATGAATTTTAATTTAATTTTCGAACGGAATAATTGACTTGAAGCACTTTAGGTTGAAGAGCGGAAAATCTCAGGGTTTTTTAACCGAAAATCTGCGAATAGGTGGGATTAACTGGTTCATTTGTTAATTTAACGCGATCAGCATGAACAGTATAAGTTTTCTTAGACAACCTATTAAACACGGTCACGATGGGATGCACATAATCTAAGCATTCATACGGGCCGATATAATGATGCGTGAACTTCTTAACGCGGCCTAACTTTCGAAGAATTCGGGGCGAATAAACACGGACTGATTGACCGGGCTTCAAATTCAAGCGACGCGCACTGCGATTTGCATAAAAACATTCTTTTTCTTGCGCGCGTTGTAAAGCCGAATGCGCGGCCGTGCGGACGTCCGAAAGTCACGCGTCTAAATTTGACACAAAGGGACTGTACGCCATCGGCTTATCGGTCTTATCGGTGCCACTTCCCGTCGGCTCTATCATACGCTCCCAAAGTGACGGAGAATTTGATCCAAATAGCAGCGCATATGGCGTCACTTTCATGGAGGGGTGCTTAGACGTATTATACGCATAGACGGCGGCGCCTAAGTGTTTGTCCCAATCCGAATGCGAGCCATTCACATAATGCGAAATTATTTCCATTAAGACGCCATTCCTGCGCTCAACCAAACCATTTCCTTTTGGCGTATAATTGAAACACTTGTGCTGCACTGTGTTTAGATAACGCAGCAACTCCGCAAAAATGCCGCCAATGAAACTCGGTGCATTGTCGGATAAGATTACAGCGGGCGCGCCAAAAATCGGTAACACATGTTGCAAGAATGCAATAGCTACAGTATCTTGTTTCAAATTGGGAACGGGCACTGCTAAACCAAAACGCGTGCATTGATCCACAAATACCAATACATGCACATTTCGTTTTTCGGTAATTGGCAATGGCCCTACTGCATCAATCGCAATAAAATCACCAGGATACTTAGCAATTTTCCGGCTCTGAATTTGAGTTTTCATCGAGCGACGCAATCCTTTCTTCGCGTTGCACGAAGGGCAAGTAGAAACCCATCTAGCACATTCTGGACGCATATTTGTAAACCAAGCAAATTCGCGCAATCTTTCAAATGTTTTCATCACACCTAAATGTCCAGCAGTGGGGTGGTTATGCGCCAATTCTAACACAGTGACAACTAATGACTGGGGAATGCACGCAGGGTCGTATTTCCTTTCACCCACTAATATTGACGGATCCGCATCACGTCTAACCACATCAAATTGATCAATGAAAAACGGTGGGGCCCTACGCAGAATAGATTCCTCGCACATGCGTCGAATTGTAATTATATACGGTTCTTCTTTTTGCAAACGCGACAATTCTTCAATTGGAGTGATGGGAGGAGGTAAAGCATCGAGTTTTTCCGGTTTCTTACTTACTTGAACGGAACGGCGGCCACCAGCCATTAATTTAGGCACATCTTCACTTTTTGGCGGCAATTTCAAAGTACTTTCAGAATTGGACTCCGCCTTCGGTTTACTTCGCACACGCATAGTCATTGGATGTGGCGCCCGCACAGTAGCAACACTTGCCACTGGCGGTTCAGCAGCTACCGTAACTGACGGTTCCAAAGACTTCATTTTCGCATGTTTCAGCCAATTTTGAGCGGCAGCCAATCGCGCCATGGCCTTAGCTACTGCTTGACTAGCTAAATGTTCCTCAGACGTTAACAACGCCATTTCCTCAGTCAAAATTCTTGCCAATTCATCAGCAGGTATATCAAACGCATATTCTTCAAAAGCTTCGTCCAAATTAACGCGCTCATCAAATTCAACAGGTGCATCACGCCGGCGCGACAAAGCGTCTGCCAATTCATTACTTTTCCCGCGCAAATGCTTAAAAGTAACCTGATATGATTGAATGGCTAGCGCAAATCGGTGCAAACCCGTATGGGGATGGGTTTCCAAATTGGGATTTTTTACCCATGAAATACTTTTCGCATCAGTCCACACTTCAAACGGCCGGCCCGCTAAATAACAATGCCAATTGCGTATGCTCTCAAAAATAGCACATGCTTCTTGCGTAATTGCAGGCCATCGGGATTGCGTTTCAGAAAGTTTTCGGCTATAAAATGAACACGCATGCAGAGCGGCGGCAGGTTCAGCGCGCTGTACTAAAATGCCAGCTAGTGCAACTTTAGAAGCATCAGTAATAATTATAAACGGTTTACTGGGATCAGGATACTGTATACAGGGACTCTCAGCCACCATCAATTTTAACTTATTAAAAGCTTCCAAAGCTGCAGGGTTCACATTTAAATCTACGGGAGTACTTCTGCTATACTTTTCAGTTCCTAATTCAGTTTTTGTTCGAGTTAAATTAGACAAGGGAGCGGCATATTCAGCACATTTATGAATTAACCTCCGGAAAAATCCAACGGCACCTAAAAACGCTTTGACTTCACGCACACACACAGGTAGCGGCCAATCACTCAAATATTTTTGCTTATCATCCGGTATACAAATCCCTTCACGCCCTACCATATAACCCAGGAATTTAACAGCGGTTGTGCGCGCGAAAAAACACTTTTTTGGGTGTATTTTAAAACTGCTACTTATCAAACGCGACAAAACCTGACTTATATCACTCAAATGATCTTCCCATGACCTACTGTAAATGAGCAAATCATCAATATATACCAACACATTCCGGTGCAATAATCCAGCCATTGTAACTTCAAAACAGCGCTGCGCTAAAGCCGGGGAACATTTTAATCCCATCGGCAAACGTTTCATCTGAACTTGACCAAAACAATTACGAAACGACGTAATATGTCTATCATCCGGATGCAGCGCAATGTTGTAAAACGCTTGATTGATATCGACACTGCTAAAAATACTTGCAGCTGTGCAATGACTCTATTGTGTCGTCTCATCTGGGCAGCGGAAATTGGGGAGCGTGAACTACTGCATTTAATCGTCGATAATCTATCACCATGCGTTTGGCACCATCCGGCTTAGTAACAACTAATGTCGGCGCGCAGTATGGACTCGTACTATGTTCAATGACATCATGCTCAAGCAAACAACTCAAATGCTTTTCTAAGTACTGCTGGTCATCCAAACTCAACCTATACATTCGACATGCCACCGGAATTTTGCTAGTCAATTGAAGTCGATAATCAACCAATTCACTATATCCCAAATCATACTTATCCCTGGCGAAAGCATCCTGATGAGTTAAAATCAACTCTTTTAATTGCTGGCACTTAATTTCGTCCAATTCGACCGGTACCTCAAAATCCATTTCCCTCCCATCAGCACAAACCACCTTCATGGTCGTATTCGCTGCTTTAGAAGGTACAGTGCCCTCAATTGGTACTTTTTCCTCACTAGTTTCAAGTATAGTATCGGTAAAACTCATATCGCGTTCGCGACATTCTCGCACCCACTCAGCAGGCGGATCACCTCGGCGCACTTGTAAAACACACTCCACTGGTTCTACGATAGCAATTTTCTGGCCCACTTGCAATTTTACCGGCACTTCGGTCACATTAACACACCTTACCGGAAACAATTCACTCGCACTTTCATAAACAGCATTAGCTGCAAACACACCCGTTTTCACATGGAATTCACTCAAAGGTTAAATCGCAAACGTCAATTCATCAATTGGTTCAGATAATTTTGCACTAATTATCGTTTCATGCCGCGGCTTAATTTCAGTTGGTTCAGTTACAACCGCATAAACATGCCGTTCTTGCACCACAGGCGGCGGGTTGTCAAAAGGCACAGTCAACTTTTTACGCGCATCGCCACTCTCAATTCACAACTCACGCGCAGGCATGTCAATAACCATATGCCTCAACACATCAGCGCCCAATAAAATGTCGTCCGACAGACCGCTAATCACCTGAAATACAATAGAAAACGCTTTCCCGGTAATCATCACTTGAAGTTCCAGCTGACCCTCAATTTGCAATTTGCATTGAGACGCGCTTTGCAATCCCCCTACAGGCGTGACTTCATCAAACGCTATGCAATTATTTCGATGCCTAGCCAACACTAGCGGGCTGCACAATGACCTCATCGCACCTGTGTCCAACAGACACCTTTTGTATTCATTCCCCTCAATTTCTACCGTAATCGACGGACTATAGTAAATTGGCACGAGTTCTTTACGCTTAGCCGTAATACTTTTGATATTCGCAATTTCTTCACTAGTTAGCGTGACTACATTCACTTTTTCCATGACGGCAGTGTCTTTAGGAACGCGCAGCGGCGGCAAACGCTTAAATCTACTCACTGGCGTTTCTTCAACATCAGCGCTATACCCTGAACTGTCAGCGCTAGTCGGATTTAACCTTTGCGGCGGTGTTACGGGGGTCGCGCCCCTTGCAGTATTGCGCCTATTTTCTATCGCTTGCATGCGATTTAATTGAAACCGCAACACTCTCAATTTTATCCAATCACACACTACGCACACCAAATACAACACCAGTTCACACAAAGCGGGCAGAAAAAATCTCAAAAACACAAAAGTGCACATTCCCGCAATAAATCCCTCAAGAAAATTTCGCACGGTCAAAATCCACTCATCTGACACTTCTTTTTTCTTAGCAAAACCACCACCTGACACACCCATTGCGTCAGCACTTGCAAAAAACGTAAATAGACAGCACAGGAAAAACACACGGTTCAACACACTGGGCAACATACTTGGTTCCGACCACGTTCGGTACAAAGTTGGCACGCTTGCCTCACAATAATCTGACAACACATACAACTCAGAATCAGATGACGTTCGCGACAAACTAATGTCCGGCGGTTCACACATAAACGTATGCATGGTTAATTCTAGCAGAGCTTCCAACTTAACATATGTCAACGTGTCCTCAGGATCGTCATGCGGATGCTCATCAGTATGCTCACAAAACCCACTAATATTTAACCCCTGCAAACCCATGTGTTGCAATTGAGCCCACCACTTTGTTCATAAAATCATGCTATCTAACGAACGCGCATAAACCCAAGGCATAATCCAAGCCTCTCTTTCGAGCATGAATTGATGTTCTTGCGGCGTTATTTCGGGCGGGTTGCATGGATCCTCTGTTTCTTCATCTGAACTTTCAAGACCCGGTAAAACCCTAATCATGCGCACATATTCCTTACTTTCTTGCACGCGGCGTGCATGATTCACTGAGTTCGCAGACACGCGCGTCGGATTTAACGCAGTCAATTCAGTTGACGGAGCAGGCTGCAATGGCCATTTGCGATGATTGAACTTGTTGCACTGGAGACCAATTAGTGGTTGACATTTGCGCGGGAGGGGGATAATACAGGTAAGGCGCCGCTTGCATGGGATATACGGGTTGCTGTGCAGAGCGCATCATATTCGCTGGACCTCTAAAGTTATTCATTGGTCGCTGCGGCGGCCCGCGCCGAAAATTTCTAAAGCGCGCTCTTTCCTCTTCTGTCAACTTAGGACAATCAGAACGAAAATGGTCATCTGCCCCACATTCATAACAGCCCTCATCAAATTTACGCGGCCTAAATTTGGAAACTGGTTTCGCAGCATTATTACCTATCAATTGCTTTTCTAAATCAACTAAACGCTTATCCTTATCCTCTAATTGCTTAGAAAGTTCTTCCAGTTTCACTCGCTGTTCCTCAAACTTTGGATTTTCCGCCGCCGACGAAACGGGCGGGGAATTTCCAAAAGCTCCCGCACCCCCTAAGGCAAAAATTCGCTCGATTACCGAATTGGTGGCTTCTGAAACTAATTCAGCATTGGATTTTGACTTTTTCTTACCACCCACTTTGTCCTTATCAATTTCCAGAAAACTTTCTTGCGTGCGCGCATTATTGACTACGTCTTGAAACTTAGCCCCAGCGGTAATGGATACATTCCTACGGATGTCAGGGTACAATCCACTAACAAATTTCGCCACTGCCATCTTTTCGCGTTCAATTTTTGAAAGTTTCGGAAAAGCGCGTTTTATAATTTTCTCCAGCCATACTGACCAATTTAACACATCTTCATCTTCGCCCTGCTCACTACTAATTACTTCCCTTTGCGCATGATGCTCCGAAATGGGGTTAGTATAATAACGTTCCAAAGCGTCCATGAACTCCTCATAATCCAAATTAATCAATTCACTCTTATGTGACATATAAATCGAACGCGCGCTGTCACGCAAATAAACCAGAAGCAGCGATTTTCGCTCGTCTGTCGGAATTTGCAACGCTTCACAAACTGCATCCCAATTTTTACGCCAATCAGCAAACTTATCATCAGCGCGCCCCTTAAATGGTATCACCTGTCCAGTAAGCGCAGTCATGGCGGCGGCATAACCCTCCCTACTGGTAGCAACCATACTCACGGCAGGTATAGGTGGTGTGGTAGCGGTAGAGCACCCTCCCGAATTAGAAACAGCGCTAATTACAGAATTAATGGCTTGCATGTCAGGCTTCTCTAAATGAATATGCTCGGCAAATGCATTAATCGCGTCCGCAATTTGACTCACATCATTTCACAAATTATAGCAGTCAACACCTAACTTTACTAATGACACTAATTTTTCGTCATTATCACTCATGTTTCCATTTTCCAATGAACTCATGGGTCGCTGATTATACAAATAAGCGGCAATACTCACCGTTTGAGTCACAACTTGACTAAGGTTCCATTCTGACCCCTGAACCGAATTCCCCACTATCGATGAATTAATTTGATTCAAAGTCAAATTTTTCGCTTGAATCAACAATTGCACCACATCTGGACCTGTATTCACACCACTACCGCTTGCATGCGCCATACTCAAAGTAGAATACCGGAAAAGCACACACTCACTCGACGACTGGGTACTCGCGCTTCGGTACCCGGCACTCGCGCTTCGGTGCCCTAACTTACTTTGCCCTGCGGTCGGGAATGGCACCTCCGCACCCGCACTTGGCTTGCCTTGCTCAAAGGTCGGGAATGGCTCCTCCGCACCTCTTTCAGGGACCGGTCCTTCCGCGTCCACCCAGCAGTTGACGTCAAAGTCGTTAGGTTCGTCACTCAACTCAGCGGTTCCCGGCTCAGAACAGTGCGCGTCCGTACTGAACTGAACTTTCGGTTTTTTCTTACTTTTCCGCTTTTCCCTTTTTTGCCCACTAATAATTTCGTCAGTTTCACGTCCCAATACAAAAATATCCGTACTTATCGGTTGCGTCGATCGGGTAGCCTTCCGTTCCTCCAGCCGGGCGGTGGTTCGTTTGTTCTCACCAGCGATTGTCAAACGGTGATCAGGCGCCTGAACTCACTGGGAATATTAAACAAACCACTCGCTGCTACCAGTTGTCATGAATTTTCACCGGCTGCTTTTTACTCAACCAAATTCCACTATGGCAAACTGCCAAGTTTTACCGATCTCACACCTACTCGTTGGATGAGCGACAAAGTAAGGCAACGGAAAAGCGACTACCGATTGAATTCGCAATGCACAATGGTGAATTCACCGAAGTGAATGTCACAGGTGTACGCTACGTCAATTAGTTAGCTTTTTAGCGAATGGCGTTTTTATCAACGCACTAGCAATTAGTTGAATGTCTAATTTACACCAAGGGGTCCGAAGTTTTTAGAAGAGATTTTATTTTAGGCGATTTTTAGACTCAGAATTCACACATTCAGATAGAACACAGGGAACACACTGAGAACGAGTTTCTAACCAGCGGCACAAAACCTTCGAAAACACTCAAGAAAATAAAACCGAAGCAATTTCGACTGAATCGACCCCTACTCTAAGTTACGGTACGCTTTTATACGCAACAACATAAGCCAAGTCCAGACAACACTTCCACATACCACGAGAAGCATGCTTACAAACGATTTGACGGACACACGGAATTTGAAAATGGGCATACCGAAAATTATTCACGGCGTCAGTTTACAGGATATGTCGATCAAAGTACACAAAAACACAAAAAATTCACGCGCAAAAACGGATGGGAACGGGAACGAGTACGAAAATAGAAAATGAACGAATGCGAGAAGAATGAAAAGAACAGGAAAAACACAAGAGATACTGTAAAAACTTGTTTTAGCGCGAAAAAATGGTGGGCGATTCAAAAATTACTCAGCGAACTCTACCGAAAATCCAAAACCACCTCCACGAACGGGAAAACACACAGCGATAAGCAAGACAAATAAACACGCGAACAATAATCCCATCAGCAAAAAGAGCGTATAGTAAACTCAGGTAACGTTGATATCCAAAGCATAAGACGCACACGTATTATTAATGCACAACGAAAAAATATCGTAAGTGGGATAATCCATGATGAGATTAGGATACCGGTAAGGCGAATGGAATTAACTTTCACACTGACTGTCAAGGAAAAAATGAATTACGGTACCGTTTTAAAGACGCTTAGCGGAAATTCCACCAGAGTGATAAAATACGCACTCAAATCAGATCACCTTTACACTTATCAAAATATTCGGGGAAAAAACAGGAAAAACAAGCGGCTTATTATTTCATCTCTTTGTATAATAAAGATCAACCACGAAATTTGCATAAATTCCTAAATATCCAAATGTCAAGTTATCAGTTTTCTAAGGGAAAAGGAAATACTCAAAAAAAACAATCAATCCAGGATTAGGTAGATAAAAAATAGCGAAGTTGCAAAAGTAGAAATCGAATAAAAATTAACATACCCGAGTTTTACCTATTCCCTACCAAACCTAAAGTTAAAATGAATGTGAAATCGGTATAACACTTAATAAAAATACGAACGCAAATGATTGGCAACTGGAAAGTTGATAAATCTCAATCTTTTTAGCTCAAATGCATGTTTAAATTGCATAACTTTTTTAGAAGTTCGAAACTGAACAAAATATCTGAGTGAATCCACTGCCACATGCCGAAACGCAACAGCCACTAACCACCGAAGACACTCATCTCTAGAAAATGACCACTCTCGCTGCTACACCACTCATTCTGCTACCAGAATGTTAATTAATTAACCACGGCTTTTTGATCCCATACGCACTGTGCAAAAACCACACCCCGAAAATACCGAACTGCGCACAATTCACTCAGAAATAAGTACACTTGTCACTGTATGGGTGCTTGTTTCGATGAGATCGGCGGACTGGGCTGTTCTCACAACAAGCCAAGGGAGTAGGCATTTAGACATGAGATCATGCCTGTCGAGTTAGACCTGATTCTTTTAATTACCTCTCATTTTCAACACCAATCATCACCGCACCTCTATAATCAGTGTACTTTTGTAAAATCGCTTGTAAATTAACTTTTGTTTCTCAATTCCGAAATGCAGAAATGCACAGTACATACTAGATCAATAGCCACGGCCCTCACTTCAAAAAATGCAGCGAAAGTTAGTCAAATATCCACCTACGTGTCCTCAGCCATCACTGACCATTCACGCACTACGACATGTAACCGCAGTGTCACCTTTTTTACTTAGAGACAATAAGTGAAACTTTGTTATGCAATCTAAACTGCCGGTAAAATTAGAAAAAATACTTTTTTTAATCAATCTGTCACAAATAGCATTGTTGCCACCTCACTTGTCTCACTTTCTTTTAAAAAAAACTACTTAATTAACTAAAAAAATTTCTAAACAAAGAAAAACAACTATTTACATCACAGCGTCAACTTTGTGTCAGATCCTCAATGCCTCCAATCCTTTCCTTGGCCAAAAGGACACACATAACACAATGGGGCACCGGAAAAACGGAAATGCACGTTGCCAACGTAGCCAACGTAGCGCAGCGACGTAGCCGAAAACGTCAACGCCACGTTCGCCCACCGAATCGCCCAAGAATCGCCCAAACCCAACGTCGAAGTAGAACTGAAATGTTTAAATTATTGTAAGCTCGGAAGTGTAAACAACCCTCTACATAAATTCATTAGGTGAACTGCATATACATTTACGTTTAAAATTTTTTTGAATTTTACAATTTTTGGACACTCACTTTGGCTCACATTTAGACACTTTGCATAACATTCGACATTTTACAGGGTCTGTGACTGCACCCTAACAAACAGCAACCTCCAAACCCACCAATGACCATGCCCCAGTGGGGAGTGACCAGTCTCTTGACCAATTTTGCCCTCACTTTCCCCAAGGACGGCCGCAGCACGAGCGCGGTGAGCGCCGCGAACGAGCACATCAGCGAGAACAGACCCGCGTAGATGTGCTCGATTTTGACGCCGACCCTGTATTTAGGAGGGAGGTTTGGGAAGGATTGAGATTTTACACACGTGGTGTGGCAGTCCCGCACCCTGTAAAGTGTCATGTAAGATGTCATAAGTGTCAATTAAAGTTGACTTTTTTCACTCAACTTTTGCTATTTTGCATTGCAGTGGAAAAGTTGTAGGGTATTTTGCATGACATCTGACACTTTTCATAGTACTTTGCAGGGTGCGGGACTGCACCCGTTGTGGATCCACAGATAATTAATTCCACTTGCGGCCTCTACATGATAACTGAAGAGATATCAGTTTCTTAGGGCGCTGTGTTTGCAACTCGGATATATAAATATTATAGGTATACTCCGGTTACTTTACACCCTGCACGTGTGGTTCCCGCCGGAAGCGTGCCAACGATTGTTTTACGCATGCAATTTTCATAAAAAGTTGAAAAAAATAATCGTTGTTAAGCGGGAATTAGAGCTCAGCGTCGATTCGACGTGAAATGATGACGTGAAATGTTTTCGTGAAATTAATTACACGAGTGTGGATCATGCTACGGGTCTACAATTTTCTAAGGATAATATATGAATCAATACCTTAATCGTGTCCAATACTGAGTGTTATCAGCCACAACTAGAGCGAATTGAAAAATTCAATTTTTATCATTTCACGTCATCATCATTTCACGTCACAGTGTCAGGGAACAACTTGACATTTCATGTCAGACTTTTGCTTGCAATAGTCTGACGTGAAATGTCAGGTTGTTCCCTGACGTAAAATGATGACGTGGAATGATAAAAATTGAATTTTTCAATTCGCTCTAGTTGTGGCTGATAACACTCAGTATTGGACACGATTAAGGTATTGATTCATATATTATCCTTAGAAAATTGTAGACCCGTAGCATGATCCACACTCGTGTAATTAATTTCACGAAAACATTTCACGTCATCATTTCACGTCGAATCGACGCTGAGCTCTAATTCCGGCCTTATGATGCTAAATGTTAACTTATTCACAACGCTGATTCTTCACCTTTAACACAAAGATCGCATGCTTACTTATCATTGGCACGCTTCCAACGTGAGACGTAAATGAGTGCGAGGGCAGAGTATCATGTCCGCCGAGTATATATAGCATTTGAAAAGCCTGGCAATGACGTTTGGCGTAAATATCATGAGCAGGGTTGGCTCAGATAAAGATTTTTATGTGACATTCGTTACAAGACACTACCACGTTTTCTCAAATGGCGGCCTGCACACTAGTTGACACATGTGTGTCAATTTGTTTGTGTCAACTCAGATTTCAGCTTCACGTGTTGCAGAGCGAACTTCCACTACACTCGCCGTAATGTATTTTTCAACATCGCCGATGTGGAAATAACGCTGCGACACGTGAAACTGTCTGAAGTCTGAGTTGACACACGTCAACGTACGCGTGGGGCACCAGTAAAGGCCATCACCACAAAAATCAATCTCCACACCCCTTCCCCCCAAAATCAACCACAACACCCTCCACCCCCCAAAAAAAAATCAACCACAACACCCCCCCCCCAAATCAACCACAACACCCCCGCCAAAAAAAAACCACAACACCCCCGCCAAAAAAGAAACCACAGCACCACCCCCAAAAAAAAATCAACCACAACACCCCGCCCCAAGCCCCACTTGAACAGATCCACATCGGCGACAGGCTTGTCGCCGCCGCCGGCCGACTCGTTGTCGCTGCCGTTGGCGTACAGGCGCCAGAGCATCGCGTGCGGCGCCAGGTGCGCTATGGGCACCGCCCACTCCGAGCCGGACCACAGGAGCACGCAAGTGCACTGGATGGCCAGACGGAACAGGGGGACCTGGGGGGTCAGAGGGGTAATGGTGGGGAGGGGTGTGATGGGGTTGTTTGATAACAGAAATTGTGTGGAAAATTTTGTGTTGTGAATTTGAGTTGACATTGGGAGATTGGTGGTTGGATGCATAGTTGTTAAAACGTATTTACTTTTACTCGATAAATACGTAAATATACTAGAGTACCTACAGAGTAAATACGTTTACGTTTCCTCCGAAAAAAGTTCTGGTACTCGCTTTTACGTATACTTTTTGAAAGTACTCGAGTACAGAAAACGTATTTTAGATCGTCTTTTATATAGGTTTTTAAAGGCAAAAAAGGGTCAAAATGAGATAAAAATACGGAAAATAGTCGAAAATGGGTATAGAACCAAAAATATAGTCAAAAATTGCGTAAAATAGGCAAAAAGTTATGAAAATGACTGATTTTGAGCGACATTTCTCAAAAATTTTGGCGACATTTCTCAAAAGTACTCACGTTTACGTTTTCTGCGGGGAAAAGTACCTTTACTCACGTTTGCTCATGAGTAAAAGTAAAAAAAATTACTTTTTGTACTCAAGAGGTGAGTAACAAATACCGTATTACCTCGAAATACCCCCATGGGGGTTTATTATTTCGCCAGCAAAATTTGAGGGGGGGTTAATTCGAGGGGGGGTTTATTCGAGGGGGGGTCTTATTATTTCGTCAGAAATTTTCGTAAGGATCGTAGTAAATAGTAGGCATTTGCATGCTCAAAACAGGTAATAAATGTGTCCAAACAAGATATATTTGGACATAAAAACGTAGATTAGCTACACAAACATGTCCATGTGTAGCTGCAAAACAGATAAACAGTAATATACATCATGTACATTGCATACATGACGTATTTATTATGTACATGACGTACATCATTCCGAAGGGGGGGGGGGTATTTCGAGGGGGGGGTTTATTATTTCCCCAGCCGATTTTGAGGGGGGGTTAATTCGAGGGGGGGTTAATTCAAGGGGGGGATAATTCGAGGTAATACGGTAAATACTTTACGTTTACGTATATTTTGAAAAAAGTTCGGTACTTTTAACAACTCTGGTTGGATGAAGGTACCTGGTTCCTGCATTCTACGCAGTACTACCACATCAAATGGCTTCTGACACACTTCGGAGTTACATATTCTGGGTAACAATTAGAGATTGTGCCATTGCCATGCACTCGGTCAGATAAAATCGCAAACGCATTGCTACGCGTAGTACGCACACCAGTTGACAGCAGCCATTTCAAAAATTTCTAAATCAGTGTTTGGGCGGGCTGACATTTACCCGAATGTGAAGTCAGTAAACTACTGTTGAGAGAGAACAAAAATTTATTCCGGTACAATAAATGGGTCCAAAATTGACTTAAAGGGAACCCATTTTCAGTATTCTGACTGTCAACTAAACAGTGTGCCAGCCAAGTGTCAAATGTCGAACAAAACATAAATCTCCCCTAAATTAAAAATCATTGCATCGGGGATTCTACATTCCACCTGGCAGTTGACAAATTTGCGTGACATCTCAGTGTTTAACATTTTTTGGTTCAATACTGAAAATTTGTGGAAAAACCGGGGGGGGGGGGGGGCGACAGTTGGCATATCAGGGGGCAGTCCCAGGCCCTGTAAAGTGTAAAGTAAAGTGTCAAATGTAAAGTAAAGTGTCAAATGTAAAGTAAAGTGTCAAGTCAAATGTCAAATGTAAAGTAAAGTGTCAAATGTGAAGTAATGTGTCAAGTCAAATGTCAAATGTAAAGTAAAGTGTCAATTGTGTATCCAAATCTTATTTTTCGCATCCAAATCTTATGTCGAAAAATAAGATTTGGATACAAAAACATCAGATTTGGATACGAAAAAATAAGATTTGGATACACAATTGACTTTACTTTACATTTGACATTCGACTTGACACTTTACTTTACATTTGTCACTTTACTTTACATTTGACTTGACACTTTACTTAACACTTTACAGGGCTTGGGATTGGCACCTGGTGATGACCATCGCTGCAAACTCCATGAAATTTGTTCTATTTACTTTTGGAACAACCTTCCGAAGAGACAAGCCTATAGCGAGAAAAACGCCAGAATGCACAAACGATGCGAGCCCATGGCCCTACACACACTAGTTTCCACCGTGACCTATGTGAAAACTGAAATGGCCACATGGCGACAACCAGCCTACTCTTATTGTATGCTGTGTGTTTTAGTTTTTCAATGTTTATGTTTTAACTTTCATTAATTTAAATTCCAATTAAAATTAAATAAAATGATTCAACCGTGTTCATTAATTTGCAATTGAAAAAATTCAGTTTTCACACGAAGTCACGGTGAAAACTAGTGTGTGTAGGCACATTGCACCTACGCCACTAGTTGACGACAGTTTCCAAAACTGATAAATCTGTTTCGGACACACCAAAGTTTAGCAATATTTTTCGATCTCCAACAGTTGACGAACACTTAAGGGAAACTCTAAATACTAAAAACGGATATGCCAGGTTTGAAAATTTCGTCTGTCAACTATTGTACCGCAAATCCTCGAATAAGACCCCCCTCGAATAAGTCCCCCCTGTTGGCGGGGTGAGGAAAAAATAACTCCCCCCTTGAATAACTCCCTCCTGTTAAAAACTCCTCCCTCTGATGAAAAGGATACAATATAAAACTATAAAAGAATAGTAGCTTATGACCGCGACAGCAGATACATAATATGTATGCAGTGTATACACATTGTTTTGTTGTTATTTGACGGTGAATTACCTGAATTAAACGAGTTTACATACTGCATATATACAATGAAGCAAGTCCAAGTATCCTGAGGAAATAATAACGCCCCCCCTCGAACTCCCCCCTTGAATAACTCCCCCCTCCAAAAAAGTCTGGCGAAAAAATAACTCCCCTGGGTCTTATTCAAGGATTTAGGGTATGTAGGTCAATTCACCTTTTTCTTGGCAAAATTCCCCCCTTTGTTAGTGAGCGCCAAAACGCCCGCATTAGCTACTCCATCAGTATCAGGTAATGTTCGATCAGCTAATTGCGCTGGCGCACCCATATTCGGGCGGGGCGCAGATTTTGTAGAATTTTTTTTCTTTTTTTGAATTAAATTTCTGGTGGTTTTTGAACGGCTCACGCTAAATTTATGGGTTCTATGACGGGCGAATTTATTTTCGAAACGAACGCTGGCGTTTAACAGCGAGAAGTCAACGAACGAACAAACTAATAGCGAATATGTTACAAACGGACGATAGTGAAAAAACTTCGTATTATAACCACACGAGACTGATCAGGAGACAATTCCAAACCTTGTCAAATGACGACAAAACCCAATAATTTATCTCGCAGTTTGGACAACACTAAAAAGAACTTGTTATCTTTGTTTCTAAGGACTCGTTTACGTCACGTGACAGGGCGAGAAATTTAACTAAATAGATACATGCCAAACTACCATAACAGCTGGAAAATTGACAATTATATATAATTACCCCCATTAAACATTAGACACACTATTTTAATATTAAATATCAACATGCATTCAACTTTTGACAAGTACATGAGAATACAAATTATAGCGCAAAATATGCAAATTCCATCTCGCATCTATTCACAAACAACGAAAACGACAAATCAAAAATATTTTTAAAAAACACGAAATTTCCAAGATCACAGTACATAATCCAGTTCATACCTCACGTAGCTATTTTTCGCCTCATTAGAAATCCTCGGATAACACGGAATAATCGCATCTTGACTACCCAATATCAAATTGTTATAAACCTTCCAATACGGCTCGCGCACTTTCCGGGCGGGGTGGAAAAGGCCCTGAAAAATACACAAAATCAACCATTTTGAATTTATTGTGCCTGCGCACACTAGTTTTCACGCGAAATTTCGAAAACTCACAAATCAGCTTAGAACGCATTTGAGTTTTCTACAATGGCCCTACACACACTAGTTTTCACCGTGACACGTGTGAAAACTGAAATGGCGACATGGCGACATTCAGCCTACTCTTATTGTATGCTATATGTGTTTTAGTTTTGAAATTATCAAATTTTAACTTTTATTAATTAAAATTCTAATTTTAATAAAATAAAATCATTCACCCGTGTTCATTTATTTGCATTTAAAAAAAATTCAGTTTTCCCACGAAGTCACGGTGAAAACTAGTGTGTGTGGGCACAATGAGGTGGACGCCAACTACAGTTGACGGAGATTAAAAATGACTCATTGTGAAAAACTCAAACACGTTCAATCCTCAGTAATGAGTTTTCGAAGTTTCGTGTGAAAACTAGTGAACAACAGAGAATCTGATTTTTTTAAAAACAAATAAAAAACAATGTCTGCACGGATCGTTGCCGCGTCGCAATAGGATACGCATCGCGACACAATAACAGCCCCAAGCATTACAATTTAGGATCCAAGCGAAGCCACAGGACACACAAGTCAATTGATGTCAGGCGGCGCTCATGGACCCAAGAAGGGAATTTAGTTAGCCCGAAAATATTTCAGGCTGTCAGATTCGTAGAGTTGGCTTTAAAAAGGCGCAATTAAAAAGGTAGGAATCGAACTCGCGCCACCGGAATTGCACAAATGCACGCGAGTGTTGCAATTGGCACTAAACGTACAGCAACGTGGTTCTAATCTTCAATTGTATCGGATATAACACCCTGCTTCATTAAATTTGGTCGAAGTTGGCATAATGCCAAGTATTAGCCAGCCAATGGTAATGATATTTTATGCGATGAGCTTTAGGTTTCCGGTAGAAATCGGGCAGCCCGAAAAACGTCTCGACTAACGAAATCCCGTCACCAATCACCGACACCCATCCAAACTCCGCCCAAATCCCCCAAAAATAAAAAAAACCCACCTGCAACACGTACTGCATGACGCAGTGCGGCCCCAAAGACACGCGCATGCCCTCGCACGCGAACACGAATCTCTGAATCAAGTGCGGACTGATCTCGAACACGTTCGGCCACACGAAGTTCAACAAATGCTGCAGGGCGTCGTCGCAGCCAAAACCGTAAACTCCCAGCGACAAGTGGGCAACTGCGTCGATGGCGATTTGTCGGTGAACTAGATCCCTTTCCATGAGCGCGTCAACTAGCAGCGGGGTCACCGCGTAGATGTAGTCTTTGGCCATCTCGCCGATGTACTGAAATTGGAAAGTGAAAGAATGGGTTTTTGGGGGGTTTTGGAGGGTGCTGAGTAGGGTTGGCCGATGTTTTTTTTAAAAAACAACGTTTTTTTTATAAAAAAAACGTTTAAAAAAAAACAAAAACACGACGTCCGAAATGTTTTTTTTAAAAAAAAACATCGGCCGAAATTTTTAGTACTAAGCACTAGGTATTTTGCAAAATTTTTGCGCGCAAGCGCGCAATTTCACACACAAATTGACATTGGTGGTTGTTTTCATTGGTTTTGTTGCATTTTTAGTATCAAAACATCCATTTCTATGTGCTACCATGGGTGAATAAGCCGACATATGTTGCTGTAATACATAATATTGAGGTAATGTGCTTCCATGTACCTCCACAGTGTGTAACTTCACTCCCAAAGTAACAACCTCCTTTTATAACCTTGTTTGATCACCATTCCGTGCCAAACTTTACCTGAAGTCACGAACATTCGACTATAAGGCGATATACAAACGATATGTCGACGAAAAATGGATATTTTTGACACAAATCACCACTTATAATGCTATCCCATGGCTCCACAGCCATTATATGGTCATATTTAACATCACAGAGTATTGACAGTGTTTGATATACCTATATATGTTGACACTAGGTCATATCTGGGAGCTTTTAAAAAAAAACGTTGTTTTTTTAAAAAAAACATCGAGTTAAAAAAAAACGTTTTTTTTCCAACCCTAGTGCTGAGGAGGTTTTTTGGAAGATTTTAGCATAGGGTGTTGTTGCAGTGGGGCTTACCAAAATACGTGAGGCAGGGGTCTCCCCCCCAAATCGGCCAGCTATCTATCTATCCCGGAGGCCGCTCAGCTATCTGTCTATCCCAAGGCAAAATTTTTGGCTACTATCTATTTCGAGTGATTTTTGGGAAATTTTGCCCCAATTTTCGCTCAAAATCGCCCATTTTTATAGTTTATCACCTTCAAAATCGCCATTTTCGGCTATATACATGGTTATATAGCTATTTTTAGCCATGTTTAAACATGTTTTTAGCAACTTCTAGCCGATTTTGAGCGATTTTCCGCCCTTTCTGAATTCAATACCTTGAAAAAGACTATATATTTTGCCCCCGCCAGCCCCCACCCAAGCCCCCCCAGAAATTTTTTAGCTATCTATCCCTCCGGAGGAGCGATTTGCTATCTTTCCAGCCCCCACGAAGGCCAAAATCTTGGAGACCCCTGACGTGAGGATTGGAAAAAAGAACGCCGCTGATCTCAAAACATTTGGCGATTCTGGTTGCTACAAATTTGATGGGATCTACGCGTAAAACATTGTCTACGCATTTTGCAGAAAACTTCAGACAATGACAGCTAACCACAAACAAACAACCCCCCTCCAACCCCCCAAAACACCAACCTCAAACATAAAAGACAGCGCTTTCAAAACGCCATTCTGCACGTTCAATTCAGGCACCCTGTACTCATTCATCAAAGCTGGCAATACAGTAAACGGGGCGCAAGTTTCAGCCACGATGGCAATAGCCACGGTGGTGCACACCCTATTCTGCCTCTCCTGCACTTTGAGGTTATTCAGGAGGGTGGCCAACACGTCGTGGGGCCCGATCGCCTTGGCGATGTAGCCGAACGTGTTCACGGCGGCCCGTCGGATCGCCTGCGGTTTTGGGGGTGATTTTTTGAGCGGTGATTTTTTTGGGAGTGTGATATATTCTGTGTTAAAAGCTATAAATGTCGACAAACACCAATTTGATGGCATAGTGCCAATAAGATGTGGATTTGAAAGGTCGATGGACAAAAACAACGAGTGAACGCACCTCCGATCAGCGAACAATATAAATCACCAAAAACTACGGATGGATAAAAGCGCTTGTTTGAACGGGCCCGATTTTTAAAACGCTCTCTTATTTAAAAACACGCTTTTTCAAAAAATGTCATGACATGTTCATGTGAAATTGCGTGCAAAATGCAAAATACCTAGTGCATAGGTACAATTTTTTTTGCCAGCACTCTTTTTAAAAAAACGCTCGGACCCTCGCGCTTTTTTTTAAAAAGCGGCGTTTTTTACAAGCGCTTGAAAAAAGCGCTGGCCATCCCTACCAAAAGCGCACCCGTTTGATCCGATCCAGCCACATATAAACATTTACAACAAAAAAATTAATCAAAAATTGGTAAAATGTGCGAAAATAAGTGACCTTTTTGTGCGCCTTGAGCAGCTCCAGTAGCTCGAAGCAAATGCGCATCCACTCCCTGGCGCTGACGTACTCGCTGCCGCGGTCGGCGATCCGCCCCACCAAATCGATACAGTTCTCTTGCACTTTTTCGTGTCTGCGATGGGTCGGTTGAAATTGAGGGTGAATTATAAAAATAAAATCGTGAAAATTTGGAAACATGTGGCCATTTTACGATATCTAATGTTGATATAAAACAGTGATATTGCTAGCGCCCTGAACCCGTCTAAACCAGTTCTACTTTGGGCAATTGGTGCCTATGGTCCTGTGGTTCTATGGGTTTGTGGTGGTACACACACTAGCTGTCAACTGGTTTCCAAGGTCATTTCCGATTGTAGTTGACAGGTTGCAGGAAAATTTTCAAATGCGTCAATGACTAAAAAGGATTAAATATCGGTATGTGCATTCAAACATCATTCCAAATAAAATCTGAATAAAAATCTGCCATCTCAGTTGACACCCGATTTCATTGTCAACTGAATAATGTGTGTAGAGCCAACAACCCAATGTGCCTACACACACTAGTTTTCACCGTTACTTCTTGTGAAAACTGAAATTTTTTCAAATGCAAATAAATGAACACGGTTGAATGATTTTGTTTTATTTTTACTGTAATTTAAATTAATAAAAGTTAAAATTTGAAAATTTGAAAACTAAAACACATATAGCATACAAAAAGAGTAGGCTGAATGTCGCCATGTGGCCATTTCAGTTTTCACATCGGTCACGGTGAAAACTAGTGTGTGCAGGGCCAATATTCGCGACGGAAAAGTGATCTTTATCAATGTTTCTAAAAACTCAATTTTAAATTTTTCAAATGTCACCTATCCATCTGCGACGAGCGACAAACCGTACCGCCCACCGAAATATAAAACAGGTTTTTTACACTTTCGCGCAGCAACTTATCGTCGCTCAGCGAGAAAAACCGCATGTCAACGGGTGAGTATGCGCGTAATTAGCAGAAAATCGAACCAACAACAACAATTTAAGGGAGTCGCGATATTTACCGTAGCTAGAGACTACAGAGAACTGCTTTGATTGTAGTTATAGATACAGTTTTGATGTCCAAAAATACGGTACCTAGCCTTCGTATTATTGTAATTTTCGCCAGTTTAAAAGTGATTCAACTCTTTAAGATATTATGATAAGTGTGAGGAAGGATTTGGCTTTTCGGTGGTCCAAATTTGATACAATTTGAATAAGTAAAATATCTACACTCTCCAAAGGCAAAATAGCCATACTGCAATGTCATGACACTCTGCACGCGTAATCAATTATGTCTTACGATGGCAGCGTGCCAATGATAATTTTTGTATTGTGAAGACGAAAAATTCATTGTTGTGAATACGTTTTTGTAAAACGTTGTGACAACAATAAATTTTTTATTAAAAAATCGCAAATCACTGAACTAAGCTCCGAAATCCGTGGTCATTGACACACGAAACCTACCGATTTTTCAAAATCGGCGCCAATCTGGGCAGCAAATCCTTCACAGGCGGCGTCATTTTCGTCATTCCAATCACATTGACAATCGATTTTAGAGCGCCCAAAATCGATCCGAGAACTTCTGGGTATTCTTCACCGAGGTACTCGTACAAAACCACCCCTAAGTGGCCCATAAGTTTCTCCTGGGAAAGGGGATTTTTTTTGGAAAATTGAAGGAGTTTGGGTGAAGTGACGAATATACGACAAAACAAAACAATGTGATCCACACAACCCGATAATGATGTCAAATTTTACATATAACATATATACGTGTTTAACATGTTAAATGTAACCATCCATAAAAATTTTTTTGTGTCAACCAACTCCCGTCAAAATATCCACATGATTAGACAAATTACTTAATTAGGGCAAATTTCCACATACATTTTCAGGACATTTCAGGAAGTTGCAGTCATCGAAAATCGTCCAAAAACGTCAAAAACCGCCATCCAACCTCTCGCAACTCCACAAAACTATCCACACAAACTCCAAAAAGTCCACCAAACCGACCTCATTGCAAGTTTTCATCACGGGCGCAATTCGTGCGATCAAATCGGCCGCCTGCTGTCGCACCTTGGCGGATTTGTTGTTCAGCCGCCACAAAATGGTGCCGCAGATTTGCGGGAGGTACGGCTTGACGCGCTTGGCGAGCGCGTTGCACACCGTGCCGAAGCCGTTCAGCATGACCGCGTCCTGCGGGTAGTCGATGTGGGTGTTGATGATTGTTTTTTATGTGGCACTGTGCTAGTAGACAGGGGCCAACTCAGCAAGTAGACAAGTGACAAGAAATTCAAGTCAAGTGACAGGCAAACTTTTATTTTTTCACTTGACTTAGCTTTACTGGCCACTTTCTATTTCTCTTGTCACTTCCACTTGCAGAAATGGCACCAAATTCAGAGCGAGACTATTCACCAATATTATACAATACATACAGTTTCGCAGATACGCAAACAAATTGTGAAAACATCCACGAATAAGTTATTAGCGGCATATTTTGGTATTTATATATTTTCGATATATTTCTGTTGTGTGCAAATTTATATGTGCCGACTCACTAAGCGGAAAAAAACTCGTTTCTTCCTGTGGTACAAAAATTGCATTATAAAAAACAAACCTCCATGGTCTGCTCTTGAAATGCGTAAAGAATGCCATCGATCAATTGTTCCTCCAAACGGCTGTCAATATCACCAGCGCCCATATTCTGAAAGTTGAATTTTGGATAAATAAGGAAAAGTCGAATAGGGATAACGTTAATCAACCTTACCCTACCTTAAAAAATTACCTATCAACGAGACAGGTAAAAATGTCAAAAACGACACGTACACCCCAGGAAATAAGTCTTTAGCCTCAGTTGACTTTTTTATTTTGGGGAAGGCGTTGATCTTTTGTTCAAGATCAGGAGGGAGCTTTTTATCCTGGAGTAAAGTGTGATTGGATGATTGATCCAAATCAGTGGGTGTCATTTTCACGCGCAAATTTAAAAAAAACCCTCTAAATAGGTCCAAAATTAAATAGACACAACGCAATATAAAAAAACCCCACCTTAGTAATCTGCTCAATAGTTTCCATAACCATCTTCCTATACTGTTCAGTTTCATCTTTCAAATCGTCCACGATGCGAGTTATAATTTCCGTAGATCCAACTTTCTGGGCAATTTCCACTGTCGTATCCACCAATTGGCGATAATTTCTCCGATCCAATGCCATTCGGGTGTTCCAAAAATGCTTGAAAAAGTGGGGCAAAATTTCCTCGCGGATGTAGGGCGGCTCGACGCCGTCCGTTGCGCAGCACTGCTTGACGACCTGGGAAATTATAAAACGTTGAAATCAAATAATTTAGAATGCATTGACGAGAAAGTGTCAGCCTTCTGCAACAAATCCCCAATTCAAGTGACAAAATTTGCCGTAAGTATGTTACCGAACGGTTCCGTCTATTCCATTCTTACCATCTCCTGAAGACACCCCACCGTACAACTATTTGTCTACCCATGTGGGGTAGGGTTGGGACGATATATCGTATCGAATATCGGATATCGACTATTTTTTCATATCAAATATCGAATATCGATATCGAAAATTTTGAAAAAATATCGAATATCGATATCGAATATCGACCATTTTTTTCGATATTTTCGATATTCTATACTCCCTGGGCCTGACTTCAAATAAGCCAGGAATGGCACTATTAGAAGGCGATTTGATCATAAGCAATTTGAACAAATTTTGCGCGCAAGGGCGCACGTTGTTCTCACATGACAGGTATTTTTGTTTCAGCACTTGCGGCAGCATCAAATTATGTGCAAATGCACTCTCAGATGTTCACATAAGAGTATATGTATGTTTAATAGCTACTTACACCATGGAAACATCAATGGCACCATGGCATGGCACCTATAAATGGGGCTGGCACCTTTTCCTTACCACATCTGTTACATTTTTAAATCATTTTCTCATTTTGATCATTGTGTGCCATTTAAATTTGTATCATCTACTTTTCAGTAGAGATGATCAGTTGGGTTTGTGATCAAATGGAAATGCAATATGCCAAATGAGATATGCCCTGCTATACCACAAGCAAAATATCGAAATATCGAAAATATCGAAATATCGATATCGAGCATCTTTTAATATCGAATATCGAATATCGATATCGAGGGTCCATATCGTATCGATATCGAATATCGAGTTTCAGAAAAAAATATATCGAATATCGAATATCGATATCGAAAAGTCATATCGTCCCAACCCTAATGTGGGGCAAAATGTGAGTGATATTGCCCAAACTTTTCACTCAAAATCGCTCATTTTTTATTTTCATTTCCTCCTTCAAAACCGCACCAGGCACCAGGCAAAATGGCACCATGAACATAATTTTCGACATTTTTGTCGCTACCATGTTTTACATAAATATAGAATTATTTATCAATTACACACGGAGGACATAAATAGAAGTATTAGTCAAAAAAAGAATAAAAAGCACAAAAACCCCCCACCCAAAAACAAACCTTCAACACAATCTTTTTCATCTCCTCATCGGGACTAGCAAACTCCCTGATCAAAATCAACATAACTTCTCTAGTATAATACGACGCATACTCAGCATCCATGAGTGGAATCAAATACCCGATAGCCTTCAAAAATGCGGCCAACCCCTTGCCTCTATGAGTGCGAATGCCCTTCCAAAGGGGTTTGAGAACTGAATCGAAAGCTTCGATGCCGTAGGGCGTGGCCGCCTCGGCTAGGGCAGCTAGGGATAGGGCGCAAATTGTGCGCACCTGAAATTTGGGGTTGGGGTGTGAGGAGTTTTATTGGAAATGAAGCGAAATGTGGGGTTCAAATGGGATCGACTTTATGGAAACGGGATAGATTTTTTTTATTTTCGGGAGTGGGATAGGTTTTTTATGAATTTTCGGGAACGTGGATGGAATTATGGGCTCGAGATCGGGATTCAGGAATTAAGTTCTGGTATTAACGGTTTTCATCTAATTTGTGTCTGATTAGAGGTTTCCGTCAGGGCCGTATCCAGGGGGGGGGGGGCGGGGGGGCTGCAGCCCCCCCCCCCTTCCCGGGGTGAGACCAGAAAGTGACCGGAAAATGTGACTTTTTAGGTGTCAGCGTAAAAAATTTTGCGCGCAAGCGCGCATTTTTCACCCCACTACGGTATTATCATCAGATTCGCTCCATGTGGCCGCAAATCATTCTAAATACACTCAATGTTGTGCTTTTTGCTGTTCTTGTATGTATATTTATATACATATACAGCGTTCCATGGCGCTGGCGCCAACGCCAATGGCGCCATGGCGTGGCGCCTACTAATGGCGCCATTCCGCCAGTCTGAGGCTAAAATTTTAGGGGGGGGGGCTGAGCCCCCCCCCCCTCGCCGGCCTCCGTAAACAAGCAGCCCCCCCGCACAAAAATCCTGGATACGTCCCTGGTTTCCGTTAACATTTCTCGGTGAAAAAAGTGGTTAGGCAAATTTGGTAAATTCAATCAACACAGTCAATGAATCTAAATTACGCACTTTTTGCTGCTCATCAACAAGTCCACCTTCGACAATCTCCACTAGCGATTTCAAATGGGGCAAAATAGCACAGCCCATCAAAATAGCGATCTGCTGCACAATTTTGATGCCAGTGTGACGCGCTTGCCAAGACTTTTTCGATTTGCAAACCGCTTTTAAAAACGGCAGCAAGGCGGGGATGCCTGCGAATTTGACGCAAATTAGGGGTTGATAAATCCCGATAGAATGAGTTTAATCGACAGTTAATTAGCGAGTGATTTAATTTGCTGTTGAATTTCAAATAGGTTCGGTCAGTAACAATGTAAAGTTTGTCTTCATAGATTCTTCCGTTGAACTATGCTAAAAACATCATTCCGAACCAGGCAACAATAAAACACAGCCACGCTATCGAACGCATAGTGTCGCACGCTATCAAACTCGAAATAAAGGTATTGAAAACGATGATTTAAAGAAATCACGCCCATCACAAAAACACTTGACACTTGGATCATATCAAATTTGAAGCTTTGCCAAAAATTTGGAACTTGAAATCGTAAAAGTGTATCAGGCGCCAGTTCCACAAGTTTACAACAACGGCAAACACTTGTCATGTGATATGACACTTGGGCGGTGTTTACAGGAAATAACCATGTGAAGACCAAAAGTTTGATTCTTCAACCATTTTTGGAGTGAGAATGAAATATTTCATAGGTTCGATAAAATCGTGACTGTGGTTGAAAAATTAAAAAAGTTTTGTCGTCACATGGTCATCTCCTGAAAACACTGCCTTGTCAACTTGTCGCACTCGCACTATAAAAAAGCAACCCCTTAAACAACCCCCCAACCAACCCAGCGCACTAGCGACCACAGCAAAAGCCCTAGCCGTAGTATTCCTCACATACTCATCGACATTGTCGATATCCGGTCGCATAGTACTGATCATAGTGGCCAATCCCGCAGCCTTGGCAAGATTACTGATAATCTCCCTTCCTTCAACCCTGGCGTAGTAGTCCTCGTCGATTAGCAGGGGTTCGATCACTACCAGGATCTGGGGAGGGGGTTTATTCGAGGTGGGGTAAATTTTTGGGAGGTTTTGGGGGTTGTAGGGGGTGAGATGGGGGTTGTAGGGTGGGATGGGGGTGGTATATCGACGATTATGCGGTAAATACAGCAAGTTATGCATTCTTTTTGGAATTTGGCTAAATAAAAATACAAATACTACGTACTTCGGAGCCGAGAACGATTTCAGGTAACCCATTTCTAAAATATTCAAAAAACCTCCTGAACAAACTTCAAAACTGGTAAAATGTGGGCAATTCGCCAGGAAATCGCGCCATTTCAAGTTGACGCGACTTTTTCCGCTCATAACCCAATTCACTCTTGCATTCTTCCCTTCTACACTGCCCCACTATGCGAGGCAGTGAGTACACTGAATGCAGAAAACGCAGAAATTCAAACACAGAAAATGACGCAAACAGCGAAGCCAACCTTGTGCACGTACGGCCGCACCAAATCGTCCAGTTTGTACAAAATTCGATCGATCACTTTCACCAGCAAATGTCTTTCCTGGTCCTCAAGCGTGGGCGACATCAACAACGGCAAAATCTGATTAAAAAGCGGCCCCGCGCCGAAGAAACGAGCTTTTTCGGTGATTTTGCGCAGCGCCGACTGAAAAAATGTGAAAAATTGAAAAATATTCAGCCGTGGTGAAAAATTGGGGGGGGGAAGAGAATAGCCAGAATTTCTGTAGGCATCAGAT
The DNA here is from genome assembly GCA_964036195.1 of Sphaerolaimus hirsutus. Taxonomy (NCBI): domain Eukaryota; kingdom Metazoa; phylum Nematoda; class Chromadorea; order Monhysterida; family Sphaerolaimidae; genus Sphaerolaimus; species Sphaerolaimus hirsutus. The sequence goes on along the minus strand of OZ038450.1, from coordinate 3,450,668 downwards.
TGATGGCCCAAAATCCATTAGGGGACACCGGGCAGTACCATAAGACACCATAATACTCTGCCCTGTGTTTCTTACAGCGGGTACCAAATTTTGGGTACCCACTGCCTATTGCCAGGGTTCGAACCGCACGAAAATAACGCACAGCCCACGCAAATTAATCGTGAGTGAGGACAGGTAAACGTGGCTCATAAATTGGTGCCGCGCTCACTGCAAATAGGACTTTTCCATTTCAAATGAACGGAGATACGCGTTCAAAAACGGGACCATTTTGCAAGTCGATAGCCATCACAATCAAACACAACACCAAAGAACCCAGCAATCCAAACTAATTTGTCAACTAAACTTTTATTTAGGTTGTGTGCATTTTTTATTGCAACGATGCAGGTTCCCTCCATGGCAAAGAAGTTCAAAAGGTTACACTCAATTCGCAGCGCAAATCACACCCATAGGAAAAAATTACCCCTCTAACCTTGCGCATAGGGGGCGTCCCATTTTTAATCTTCAACAAATACGTCATAATCTCGCGTTCTTTCTGCTCCTCGGGGCTCAGCAAACTCTCGTCAACTTCGGCCAACAATTTGTCAAAATACTGAATATCTTCCGGCTTCAAAGGGGGCAAAGTGGCGTCTTTCGGCATCGTATCAGCGATCAGATTTTTGTCACCCAAACCGCCACCCCTTTCGGGGGTGCCCTGCATGAAGAACCCCTGCGCGCCCGCCAGGGGGGTGGGCGTGGCCGTGAGCTTTCGCGCGGGGGTTCGAATTGGCACGTAGCCAGCTGGTGGGGGAAGTACCTGTGTTTTTGGGGTTGATAAAGTGACTATTGGAGAAATTTTATTCACTGAAATTGGCAGTGACACTTACTTATTTTTACGCATAGTTGACTAAGTTATGGATATGTATTTTAGAAGGTATGGACGCAAATTCCAACTGCCTTCCACTGATTTATTGCCTAATTGCTATGTAAAAATACTGTCCGCAGCTATGCGAAACTCTAATCATTCACAATTTCTGGCAATACTTTTATCAACATCACCAAAAAGAACCCCCCCTCAAAAAAAAATTCACCTTATACCCAGGTGGAAAAAGCGCATCCAATTCCTCATCACTCAAAGGTCTATTCCTATCGTCAATTTCTTTCTCCCAGCGCCAAGCTTGCAGCTGTTCAGGCGTCATGGACAGCAATTGATTTGGATGGGGGGTTTTCAATGCCATGGCTGGGGTGCCAGTGGGGGTGACCCCAGAGGGGGTCATCATAGATGGGGTGACACCACCAGCCATTGGAGTGAAGGCGCCTGCATTTTTGGGGTAGGTTTTTTCAAACGGTTGAAAAGGTTACGGACCACGTGCATTTCCCCAGACCCTGTAAAATGTCATGCAAAATGTCAAAAGTCATGTGAAATACCGACATTTTACATGACTTCTGACACACTGAAAGGGTTTATGACACACGGCAAAAAGTGCACAGCACAGTAAATCTAGGTGATGCTACAGCTAAGCTACCGTATTACCTCGAATTATCCCCCCCTTGAATTAACCCCCCCCTCGAATTAACCCCCCCTCAAAATCGGCTGGGGAAATAATAAACCCCCCCCTCGAAATACCCCCCCCCCTTCGGAATGATGTACGTCATGTACATAATAAATACGTCATGTATGCAATGTACATGATGTATATTACTGTTTATCTGTTTTGCAGCTACACATGGACATGTTTGTGTAGCTAATCTACGTTTTTATGTCCAAATATATCTTGTTTGGACACATTTATTACCTGTTTTGAGCATGCAAATGCCTACTATTTACTACGATCCTTACGAAAATTTCTGACGAAATAATAAGACCCCCCCTCGAATAAACCCCCCCTCGAATTAACCCCCCTCAAATTTTGCTGGCGAAATAATAAACCCCCATGGGGGTATTTCGATGTAATACGGTACCTAATATATGATCTTTTCGACAGATAAATCCCAAAATTTCAGAGATTCATACATTTCTTGCGCCGGTTTATTTACGCAACCAGTTTCGCGGGTGAAAATCTACACAAGTTTCCGGCCCCACTAGCAAAAAAGTCATCATCTCTAAAAAAACGGCCACAAAATACCCCCCCCCCCCACAAACCCGCAGCCGCCCCACTAGGCGTGAACTGTCCAGGGGTGTTCGCCCCCGCCGCCTGTTGCGGCGTCTGCGCGGGGGTCAGATCCCACCTAGACCTCCTTTTCGACGCGCTGGGCGTGTCTTCAGCCTTGATGGACGGCTGCGCGCTGGCCGAGTCGGCGTCGCTGCCCATGCGGTCCACGCGGGGCGTTTCCGCCCAGCCGGGGGTCATCCCGGGCGTCATGTGCTCTGGGGGAGAGCGGGGGGGGGGGGGTTACTGTGAAGTGACTGTGGGAACTCGCGTTATCTTTTGACCACCAAACAAGGATCCACTCTGAAACTGATTTTTACCGTTTTACTCGTTGATACAACTTTGTACATAACGTATTTGTTCGAATAATTCGAATGGGGAATTATTTTACGTCAATCTTTTTTTGGGGGAACTATTCAGGGAGGAATTATTCAACGAGGATTATTTTTTCGCATATTTTTTTAGAATGTTTCCATACTACTGCTTTATAAATGCCATTTATGTTTAAATTTGACACAACAGATTTGTCATACGCCCAAAGGATGGAATGTTTTGAGTGGGGGGAGGGTGAATTGTGTTTTCCCCACTCGTCTGACTCGGGGAATTATTTTTTTCTCACCCGTCTAACAGGGGAGAATAATTCAATCAAATTCGGCATTTATATTCGTTTCACAAAAAATTGCAATGTAATACAGTTAAACTCAATTGTTGCCTATCCATCTGCGACAGAACAGCTAAATTAACCAAGCAGTTGTCGAAATAAAACAGGCAATTTAATTTCCGCACCGCCGTTTAGTCATCTCGCCAGTGACAGTCACAAGACGACCGGTATTTGGTGCAAAATGAGTCACGAAAAACTACAACCCCCAAACTCACCCCTAGGGGTTTCATCCCATCTATTTCGCCTGGGCGTCATGGCTGGGGTCTGGGCCCCGTGCGCGGGGGTCACCGCACCCCCGGGGGTTGCGTCCCAGCGCTGCGCGGGGGTCGCGCTGGGGGTAGCCGCGCCGGGTGCTATGTGGGATGGAGTTTCGTCCCAACGTTGAACCATAGGGGTAGCCGCCTGCAAGGGTGACAATTGAGGATTTCGGTGAAAATCTGATAACGATTTTTGACACAATCGCGTTACCCACAGAAAACAACATCATAGAAACGAACAATGATTTTTCTACTAGATCAATGGGCATACACACACTAGTTGACGACACCGCCAAATGTCAACTGGTTCAGATCGATATCCCAAAGCACGTACAGCAATATTTTTTAAACACTTTTTACTGTTAAGGTCACCCCCATTTGCAACATAAATAAACACTTTGCGGCTGAACGTCGTTCGTGGACAAGCATTGAATTGAGATGAACTGAACCAGTTGACATTTGGCGTAGTTGTCAACTAGCCATAGAACTAGTAGAAAAATCATCGTCCGTTTCTTTGTTGTTTCTGGCCAACTAAAAAGACGCAAAACAATCCCAACCCCCCCCCCCCAATAGCACTCACATCAGCCGGAGCAGCCGCGGGCGGCGCATTGGCAGCCACAGCAGCCGCACCAATAGCCACGCCCAGTCTCTTCTTAGGCGCGCTGGAGGGCGTGGCGGCGCCCGGGGTCGCGTCGTGTCCGCTCGCGCCGCCGCCCAACACGGAGGGCGTCATGGCTGAGCCGTTGGTGCCCTCGCCGCCCGACATGTCCCACCTGCGGCGCTTGGCCGCCACCGGCGCCGAGTTGGCGCCCGTGCCCGCGCCCGACGACGACGACAGCTCGCCCGCCTTGGACTTGTCGCTGATTTCGCGGCTGATCTGCGGTTGCGATTGTTTGGGTAGTTTCGATGATGGTTTTTCTCAATTTCAACGAATTTCTATGGAAATCGATCATTATAAGGATTCGTTTGCATTTCTCAGGCGCGCCGGACGTGCCTGGCACGCATGCCTTCCTATAATAAAAACATGCGCGTTGTCACTTAAAAAAAAAAATACGGTCATAGATTTTGAGTTCCAGTCAACCTACAAAACCCACTACCTACAGCCCCACAATTTCAGAAAAATCAAAAATTACAATCTACACCAAAAATCACCTGTTGTTTTTCTTCAGCAATCTGTTTTTCCTTCATGATCGAAGCGAACGTTCTCGAATGCGGATCGGGTGTCATCTCGCCTGTGTTGTGAGAAATGTGTAGCCACAAAGAAATGAACGCCGGTGTAATGACATAATGCAGACTGTACCTGGGGCTGTGAATCGATTTGGCATTTTTTGGACATCTAGCTTAAAACCCCAAAAAAGTTTTTTCAATTTTCGATTGTAATAAAGTTTCAGAACCGATTCAAAGCCGGCAACTGCCACCAAAATGGCCAGATCATTTTTAAATGGAAACCTAAATGCTTAAAATCCTACAAAAACAGGGCGCATAATGATGGCAGTTGCATTCCATCCAAGTGAAATTTTGTCGATTTGCCGATCGACCAATCGCCGCCGAGCCCGAATGTCGATCGATGGAAATCGATATCGATAAACTATAAAGTGTCTAGTTCATTATTGCTTTGGGTGTAGTAGCGCTCGTGTATTTTTTCCGGGGATTGGGAGACGCTAAAAAAACCTACCCGAAAACGGGCTCAACAAAATGTTACAGAGCCACTTGTCACATTGAAATGAGGGGCCGGTCAAAAAATGAGCGTAAAGCAGAACATACGAGTCAGGTTCAACAGATATTTGTGCACATTGGTCGCTGGCAGCCGTCCGCACCTACGGGCGGCGCGGAACCGTTTTTACTTGGCATTTTTTCACGCTACATGTTTAATTCGTCACAATGTGGTCACGCGCACACGATGGAAATTTGGTGTCCTTCACCGTTTTACCACGCTGAGATTGTGGAGCGATGCATAATTTTTAGGACAGTAAAAATGGACAAGTTCAATTTCCAGTGTGCGCAGCGACAGAGCGATAGTGATTGAATGTGCATCGAAACATGAATCGGAATAATTGAGGTATCGAAAAAAATTACCGGAAAATTTTTCCGACACACCAAAGAACAGAAACGATAATGATCAACCCAAAATAGTTCCTGGCGACAAAATTTGTAAAAAAGACCCACCTCCAAAAAAGCCTCGATAAAAAAACCAAGACCCCAAAAACTGACCGGACGTAAAAGGGTCGATTCGCTCCGGCGAGATGACCATTTTGTGCCGTCGCTGGTGGTAATCATCTTCCCGTTCGGCTATTGTCCTTGTGCGAGTGTCGGCAAAAACGTCCGTATTCTGGTAAATGAAAAAGACGGATATTTGAGCAGATACAGTGCAGTCAACGTGTTGGCAACCCTAAAACTGGGGTTCAGATGGGATCTCGAGAAATGTCTGATTATTTGATCAATGTTCCGATGCAAACAATCTAAAGCCGGACAACTCACACCCAAGAAAACACAATGCATAGTCGACGTTCGACCAATTTCCCAGTAACGGTCTCAAGAAACAATCAAAATTTCTACCCGGATCCCAATCAGGGCCGTATCCAGGGGAGGGGCGGGGGGGGGGGGGGGGCTGCAGCCCCCCCCTCCCGGACGAGAGATGAAAATGTGCAGGAAAATGCGATTTTTAGTATCAATTTTTAGGTGTTTGCAAAAAATTTGCGCGCAATCGCGCATTTTCTTATGTCGCATGAGCTACTGTCTGCACATCCCTGTATCCCAAATACCCATTACATGTACACAAATATACGTTTTTCGCTCTATATGTATGCATATTTACATACATATACAGCGGTTCTCGGTGCCAGCGCAGACGCCAATGGCGCCATAGCATGGCGCCTAGGAATGGCGCCAGTGCCATGACACCATTCAATCACCATTAAGGTAAAATTATAGGCGCCGCTCAAAAATCCTGGATAAATACGTCCCTGATCCCAATCTATGTCTCGGGTTTCTCGATTCACAAAAATCTATGTGCTCCCGAGTTTCGCCTAATGACGCACTCTACGCATGCAAAGATTCGGCTCATTTCATATCTTCAAATTTGGTTAATTACCCCTATGACTATACAAACAAATTAAAATTAATGTATTTGTCAACTCTAATAAATTTAGACGAATAAAAATTTACAAACCTCAGCAGTTTTGGCGGCTTCATCCAGGAACTTTTTTGGTGCAGTGTACGTCGCTTTTTTATTTTGCAGAAACTGCGCCGAAGCGTCCACATCATCCTGAGAAATTATATTCACTTGAGAAAAATTGATGTTTCTGGTCAGGCGAGGATATTGTTTTAAAAATATTTGTTGATGATGAAAGTTGAAAGGAAAAAGTTGATGAAAGTTTATAGGTTCTCATTTTTCATGCCAGAACGCTTGAACACAAAGATGTGAAATGAAAGTGACATGTAAAAATATTCTTAAACATATTCTAGATTTTTATTATAATTTTACATGACGTTTGACAAACTTTCGACATTTCAGAGGCTGCGAAACTGGCATCGGGCGCGCTACATACACCGTATTTTCTCGATAAATTTCTCTGGTGGAATTTTTTTGAGGGTCGAGGTATTCAACAGGGGAATTTTACCGCCCATCAGTGGGGGACATTTCAAAGAGAAGTCCTATTTTCGTCACTCGTCTCCAAGCAGGGACGTACGCAGGATTTTTGAGCGGGGGGGCGGATTGTATACGGAGCCCGACGAACGGGGGGGGGGCGGCGCCCCCCCCCCTAAAATTTGGCCCTATAGTAAAGGAATGGAGCCATGGCGCTGGCGCCATTTGTAGGCGCCAGCGCCATGGCAGTATTGGCGTTGCCGGTGGCGCCAACGTCTACCATTTAGGTATCTATTTATGCCTATATATGGTACTCGGTCCGCTTTTGGCACTATTGGACACTTTTCTAATGCAATTTGACACCTGAAAATAGATATTAAAGAATGGGGTGGGGATTTGCGCCCACAAAAAATGAAAAATTTTTCAGTGCCCACAAGTTCTTCTCAGAAAAGTGCCATTTCTGGCAAATTTTTCTGTCCGACCCGGGAACGGGGGGTGCGGCCGCCCCCCCCCCCCTGCGTACGTCCTTGTCTCCAAGGGACAACTATTCGAGCAAATACGGTAGTTTACATATCGTATTATAAGCATTCACAAACCCCGTAAACATCAACATCCACAAACACCAACCCCCCCCCCCCAAACCAACATCATCCTGATCATTAGCAGCAATGGAATCGACCAGCATCGACCTGCCGCCGTGCACCGACCCATAAATGTCGCTGTCGAAACCGCCCGCCCGACCGAAAGCGATTTTCTCGACTTTTTCGCCTTGTTCATTCACGCCCGCGGTTGTCGATCGAGCTTGTTTTAGGGCAGCGTCCGCGGCTGCGGCGACGTCTGCGGAAATTTGGGGTTGGGGGGGGGGGTTAGAGATGGATTTTGGGATTTTTTTTGTTGTTTATAGCTAACAAGGTTTAATTGCTAGGCCCTGTAAAATGTCATGCAAAGTGTCAAAGGTACTTTGACACTTTGCATGACATTTGAAACACTTTAATTGAAACAGTTGAATGATAAGACAAACCTTGACGACCAGACATCGCGGAGAGATAAACGGCTGTAATCCAACAGATGCGATCCGGAATTTCGTTTTTTTTGTAAAAAAATTCTTGGAAAGTTAGAAGTTTGGCCAAATATTTGTGCTTTATCTCTGAAGTGTGAAAATCGTTACTCAATCCGTAAGAACTTGCTGCTTTATTCTATCAACTCAAAAATAAGCTATTTGACACTAGTTTTTCAACAAGAACCGTCACAAAGTCGAGATATGCTCAAATTCTCCAACACAGGTTTTTACCATAATCACTGCGATTTAGGCCCAAAAACCTAACGGAAGAATTGGATACAATTTCTCAATACCTGGCAAAGTGCCAACTCTGAACCAGGACATCAAAATGGACAGTTCCAAGCCTGGCGGCAGCGGTGGGTCGTGGCAACCGGTGACGAATCAGCAGAGAGATGACGCTTTGCAACAAATTTTTGGTCACAAGACTTTTAGGACGGAATTGCAAAGACAGGCTGTCGATGCGTTGCTTGCGCGTGCGTTTTTGTTGGGATTTAACTTTTTGGATCAATGCCGATCGAGTAGAATTGTTGTCCTTCACGTTCCTGGAACAGTGTGATCAACGACATAGTAAGAAAATGCCACAGTAAGAAAATTACTGAATGAATTGCGTAAATAGTTTTGAAGGTTACTGTCGAAAAGTACCCCTACTGGAATAGACCAGCCTGAAAGTATAATCGTACATAAAAACATCATTGCTTAAAGTGTGCTTAGCGTAGGTATTTTTGAGAAAAAATCCATCTTCATGATAATTTTCCTTTTTGTAGAAAGATCCTTGAAAAACACACATTCTTTTCAAACCTACATTTGAATGGTTCAATGTGCGTGTGCACACTAGTTTTCACACGAAATTTCGAAAACTCACAAATCAGCTCAGAACGCAATTGAGTTTGCCTTACGCACTACAATGAGGTGGCCGTCACCTACAGTTGACGGAGATAAAAATGACTCATTGTAGAAAACTCAAACACGTTCAAAGCGCATTTATGAGTTTTCGAAATTTCGTGTGAAAACTAGGGATGGAAAAAAACGTTTTTTTTCAACGACCCTGTTTTTTACAACGTTTTTTATATAAATAAAACGGGTTTTTTCAAAAGCTCCCAGTTATGGTTATGGGTCAACATATACAGGTACATTAGACAACTGGCAGTATTTTGTGATGTTATATATTGCCACAGAATGGCTGTGGAGCCATAGGATAGCATTATAAGTGGTGATTTATGTCAAAAATATTCGTTTTATGTCGACTTCTTACGTATATCGCCTTTTGTCGAATGTTCGTGACTTCAAGTGAAGTTGGGCATGGAAAAGTGCTTAAATAAGGTTATAAGAGCAGGGAAATACATTGGCAGTGATGTATCACACTGCACAGCTATATGGGGGCACATTGGCTGAATATTATATACTTCACTAACATATGGCTTATTATGACACAATAGCATGAACAAATTGAAAGTTTCGCACTAAAAATGCTTCAAAACCAATGAAAATAACCACCAATGATAATGGGCATGTGAAATTGCGCGCTTGCGCGCAAAAAAATTGCAAACTACCTAGTGCTTAGTACTTAAAATTTTGGCTGCCGTTTAAAAAAAAACGGTTTTGATGCCTCTGTTTTTTTTCAAATAAACAACGTTTTTTAAAATAAAAACAACGTTTTTTTTTAAAAAACACGGGCCATCCCTAGTGAAAACTAGTGTGCGCAGGGCCATTGTCTACATTCGATTCACATTAAACGGCTTACTTATAAGCAAAACATTCGGCAACAGCAAAAACAGCAACACAACCTGCACACCAATCATAAACCCATCCCAGGAAATCACGATGTGCTGGTAATCCTGCCGACGGGCGGCGGAAAATCGCTCTGTTACCAATTACCGGCCGTTTTGCGACAGGGTGTCACAGTTGTCGTATCGCCACTTTTGGCACTTATGTCCGATCAAATGTCGCAATTGCGAAAACTGAAAGTGCCCGTGGAAACAATCAATTCGAAATTGACAGCGGCTGAGAGAAAGCGCATTTTCGGCGATTTGCAGTGCTTGAAACCGAACACAAAGTTGCTCTATGTGACTCCAGGTAAGAAATTTAAACTTGTACCAATTTCACAAGTAGCAAAAAAGTGGCTTTCTCACAACAAAAAAAAACCAAGTTTTTCTCGAAGTGGCAAAAAAAGTGATAAGCGATAAGCCAAGTTAAGGAGTGGTGAATCAAGTGACAGAAAATTATTTATAAAGAAAACAAATTCCAGTAGCACATTTACTTGGCACTTGGTACATTTCTTGTGACTCATCCACTTGCAGCATCGGTTGAAGGATTCAAGGTTGAATGTTTAAGTAAACATTTTATGTCAAAAAGTCATTTACAAAGTACACTTTTTCGATTCACACCACTATTCAGTTAAACTTTTTATTTACCTATTTTCTAAACATCTCTGAAAACGTGCACGCTGCTGGCGTGGGTTGGGAAGAAGCATGACGCTAATTATTTCACAACTTTTAAAGAAAAATTGGATTTTTGCAAAGGTTTTTTTACATAACAAACCCCCACTGTGTTTCATGAACCTTTTTAATTTTACCATCTGAAATACTGTATACAGTGCTTTTATTTAGTATAAATCGGTTTTTCTTTCAAATCGAATCATTTTCGATTTTCAAATCATTTCAGAACAAGCGGCTACTGACAGTTTTCAAACGTTGGCCCTCAGATTGGCAAAAAGGAAAATGTTGGCACACTTTGCTGTGGACGAGGCACATTGCGTGTCCCAGTGGGGCCACGATTTTCGACCAGACTTTTTGAAGCTAGGTGCGCTGCGAGAGAAATTCCCACATGTGAGTGGCATTTTGGTTTCTTCTGACGAAGATAAAGTAAATAACCAAGTATTTGGCACTTGTCTGATATACCTATATATGGTGACTCATAACCATATTTGGGAGCTTTAAAAGAAGGTTTTATTAAAAAATGGTAAAAAGAGGGTCGTTAAAACATTTTTTCCATCCCTAGGTGGTGCATCACTAGACATTCAAAACGTTCGGTAATCTTTGCATTTCGAACACCACCTATACATATTTCTTGAGCAGTCTAAAATTTCCGGTGATGCCAAGTTATATCCAGCCCAGAAACCACATTTCACCAAAATCGCAGGTGCCCTGGATAGCTCTGACAGCTACAGCGAGCGAGCGGGTGCGAACGGACATCACTAAACAACTCCGTTTGCACAACCCTACCACATTGTCAGCGTCCACGTTTCGGCCCAATCTGTTCTACGACGTCGTGTTCAAGGACGTGCTCAACACCAACATCGAGTTGCACTTGGCCAAGTTCATTTTGAAGTGCCTCGGCTGCGATGTGCAAGGGTTGGCGGCAGATTCTGGAGGTTACGGTAGTGCGGCGTCTACTTCTGGGACGTCTTCTGGGGATAAGGGAAATAAAGGCAGAAAGAGAAAGGCTGCTGAAATCGTGAGTGGTTGCACCCGGGTCACACGCCTATCCTGTGACACTTGTAGAGGGCCTGGAGTAGGGTTGGCACTTGATTTTTTTAACTGATTTTTTTATAAAAAAAATCTGATTTTTTTAAAAAAATCAAAGGGGGTAAACTGATTTTAATTTTTTTTAAATCAAAAGGCAAAATTTCTGGTAGACTTGCGCTAGGTATTTTGCAATTTTTTTTGCGCGCGAGCGCGCAATTTCTCATACACACTACCATTGGTGGTGTTTTCATGGGTTTTGGGGCATTTTTAGTGTAAAAGCTTCCATTTATTCATGTTACCGTGTAATTATAAGCCGTGCTATGCTAGTGTAGTATATAATATGCAGCCAATGTGCTCCCACATACTTCTACAGTGTGAAACATCACTGTCAATGTACTAGCCTTCTATTAAAACATTATTTAAGCACTATTCCATGCTTGAAGTCAAGAACGTCCGACAAAAGGCGATATACATAATAAGTCGAAATAAAAATGGATATTTTTGAAAGAAATCATTGGTTATAATGTTATCCCATGACTCCACAGTCATAATATGACCACAATAGACATAAGAATACATTGTCTGACACTTAACATACACATATTATATATATATATACCCCCATTTTGGACGATTTTAAAAAATCTGATTTTAATTTTTTTTTAAATCAATAAAAAAAGTGATTTAAAAAAAATCAAGGCGTTTAAAAAAAATTGATTTTTTTCCAACCCTAGCCTGGAGGCACTGCCAGACCCTGTAAAATGTAAAATGTCATGCAAAGTGTCAAAAGTCATAAAATGGCAAACGTACGTTTACCATTTTGCTGGGCATTTTACATGACTTTTGACACTTTGCATCACATTTGACATTTTACACGGTTTTTCAGGGTCTGGGAGTGGCACCTGGTTGATAATATTTGGTTCTGGTGTCCCTTGGGGATATTTTTTTTCAATTGAAGCCGTCAAAATGAGCAACCAATGATTTAGATTTCCATCGATATTTATTTACTGTGGACAAAATCATGTCCAATTCCGTCGCTCTAAAAATAAATCTCGCGCGGCGGAAAATTATCACTTTTCAAAGTCACATTTAAAATCTAGCTATATTTTTACATTTTTACATTGTTTTACAGTCAACATGTCAGCGGTCGGCGGGTGGAGTCGCCATCGTGTACTGCCGCACGCGCGACGGATGTGAAGAAATTGCCGAAAAATTACATAGTTGCGGTGTTACCGCGGCGCCCTACCACGCAGGCTTGTCTAATAAGGTTGGCTTGAACTAGTTTTGATTTCGCATCACTTTAGGTGAAGTGGTAAGAAACATGAAAAGTTACAAATTGGCATGCAAAGTGACAGGTGTCACCCTACATTTTTTTAGTGTTTCCTGTTAGGCTTAAAGTTTCGGTTCAAAATTACAAAATTACTAATCAATAATTTCGCAGGACCGCGAGCACATTCAATCTCAATGGACGGAGGGCAAACTTCAAACTATAGTCGCCACGGTATCTTTTGGCATGGGAGTTGATAAGGCAGATGTGAGATGTGTCATCCATTGGACTGTGCCCCCTTCGTTGGCTGCTTATTACCAGGTCCCAAATTCGATTACAACGTACGGCGCACATGGGACACCACTAATGCGCTACGCACGCTCAGGGGTCTCGAATGGGGGTGGGGGGTTACCCCCCCAAACCGCCCAGCTATCTATCTATCCCGGAGGCCGCTCAGCTATCTATCTATCCCGGAGGCAAAATTTTGGGCTACTACCCCCTAAACCCCCCCAAAATCACCCAGCTATCTACCTATCTGGAGCGATTTTTCAGAAACTATACCCCAATTTTCGCTCAAAATCGCTATTTTTCATACCTATATATAGATTTTCACCTCCAAAATCACTAGTTCATGCGTCTAACTGCCTATTTTCAGCTATTTTAAGTACTATATGCTCTTGTATACTCATTTTGAGCTATTTTACACCTCCTTTTAGCGATTTTTCCCCCTTTTCCTCCTTGTATGCCCCGAAAAAGCCTATATATCGAACCACCACAACCCCCCCCCAACCCCCCCCCCCAGAAAATTTTTCAGCTATCTATCCCTCCGGAGGAGCGATTTGCTATCTATCCAACCACTCAGAGGGTCAAAATTCAAGATACCCCTGCGCACGCTGTGTGTCAACTGGTTTCCATGTCAATTAAGATTTTAGTTGACGGGTTGCAGGACAATTTTCGAGCACATGCGGGAGTGCACATGCGGCCAAGGACGTACGCAGGGGGGGGGGCGGCCGCCCCCCCCCCCGTTCCCGGGCCGGTCATAAAAATTTGCCAGGAATGGCACTTTTGTCAAGCGATTTTGTAGGTACTTTAAAAAATTTTGGCGCGGAAGCGCGCAAACCCCACCCCTTTGTTTAATGTATCATTTCAGGAGTCCAAACAGCATTACAAAAGTGCTCAACGTGGTCATAGCAACTATATATAGGTCTTAATAGATACCTATATAGTATACGTTGGGGCCAGCGCCAACGCCAATACTGCCTGAGCGCTGGCGCCTACAAATGGCGCCAGCGCCATGGCTCCATTCCTTTACTATAGGGCCAAATTTTAGGGGGGGGGGCGCCGCCCCCCCCGTTCGCCGGGCTCCGTATACAATCCGCCCCCCCCCCCCCGCTCAAAAATCCTGCGTACGTCCCTGCATGCGACAATGTCCAATTTTGGTATGTGCATTTGTACATCAACTAAAATCTGAATGGAAACCAGTCGGCCCAGTTGACACCGGTTGTCATTGTCAACTAGTGTGTGTAAGGCCTAAGAGCTGAGATTGGGCGCATTACGTAGCACGTTCCCCTCAGGCGATAAATTGATGTGTCAGACGGAAGTTTTTTCGAGCACTGCCGTTCTAATTACTAAATAAAATGATTATATTTTATATTTATATTGTATTTTTTGTATTATATTTATATTATAATGAATATATCATATATAAATTATATAATTAAATTTCTCCGCAGGAATCTGGCAGGGCGGGCAGAGATGGCGAGCAGTCATGGTGCAGGGTTTATTATAGCAGGGGAGACAGGGATTTTTTGCACTTTTTGACCACACAAGAGATAGGTAAATTGAAAGTTGGTTGTGGTTGTGTTATAAATGTTAGACCTATTGAAAGGCTTTTTCAACCTTTGTTTTTTTTCATTTCAGCTGAAAAAGCAGGATACAACATTTCAAAGACGGGCGCTGACGGACGGTTTCGAGAAAATGATAGCGTTTTGCGAAAAGCCAAAGTAAATGTGAATACCGTTTTTAACAGGGGCGTATCCAGGGGGGGGGGGGGGGCTTTCCGCCATTGTATAGGTAAAATTCTAGGGGGTGGGGGCTGCCCCCCCCCCTTTCGCCAGGCTCCGTAAACAAACAGCCCCCCTGCTCAAAAATCCTGGATACGTCCCTGGTTCCCAATAAAATAAAAAAGTCGCTTCTTCAATCAACTTTTCTTTCCCAGATGTCGCCACTGGTCACTGGCAAACTATTTGGGTGACAGTCAATTCAAACAATGCAGCAATTCTTGCGACGTCTGCGTGACGCCAAAAATTGTCGATAGGTCGATCAGCCAATTGGAATTTACCGGCGCCAGACTGAATGGAAAAAGGAGGGCTGGATTTCGGAGAGATGACTCTGATCCGACCGATTTGTATGGGGGTGGGAAAAAGGGTATAGACAGGTAAATTGTCTGCTGGTCATATTGTCTCTCCTCTAAAAAATTGCTCCTGTAGGAAGAGATGCCATTCGTAGGCGCAGCACCATGGCGCTATAGGTGTTGGCGTTTACGCCAACGAGTTCCTTTATAAATATCTATGTGTCTACTTATGTCTGTGTGTATTTATGTGCATACATGTATCGGATATGTGATATTATGATGCTTCCATGTTGCATCTAGTAAAAGAAATTGCTGTGACGTAAGAATGCGCGCTGGCGCTTGCTCGAGCGGCCGCTCCATTCCATTTCAACCTGACATAAACACAAACCCACCTTCCACCTGTCCAACCCGTTCACCCGTAACAGGTACGACGAGGAGGACCACGAGCGCGCCAGGGACGCCGACGCCAAGCACCAGGCTCAACTGCGCGGCTTGATTTCCGACGAATTTGCCAAGCGCAGAAAAACTTCGTCGCCGCCCAATGACGCCGTTTGCGATGGCAGTTTGAAAAAGATTGAAAAGGAGCAGACGACCGGGGCGGAGCAAATCATCGACCCCGGTGCTAGTAGAGTTATGAATGTGACTGGCAATGTGCGTGGTTTTTCGCTCGCATAAATTCCAGGATGTGCTTTTTAGCCTGTTTTTATTGCGCAGAGGCGGGAAATGATGAGAGCTATGATAGAAACTGAACTGAAAAACAACTTCACTAGATGTGGCAAGTACGTGCTTAAAAATGTCCTCCCGCGTGCTTTTATTTGCGACCCCATCTAAAAATGTTGTTGTTTTAGGCATTTCCATCCCGATGAAATTGTGCAATTGTCAGCGACAGCGGAATATTCAGTTTACAAGCAGGCAAAGTCCCAGTTGACTTATTCGGGTAGAATGACGGGTGTGGTAAGTTTTTTAGGAGTAAAACACCAGGTGCTTAGCAAATTTTTTTTGGATAATTTCGCCAGTGCAGCGACAGTTTTGCCTCTGTGCTCTACTAAGAAAATTTCTTCGCAGATTCGGGATATCCGTGAAAGGACCAAATCGTCGGCGGTTTATGATGTGCAATAAAAAGCGTTCGGTTCCCATTGTTTTAGTGCATTGTGTTTAGAACCACTGGTTTAGAACCGAAATGTCGAAAATGCGCTAAATTCAATGCGCTAAACGCTGATTTTTGACATTTCGGTAATAAACCAGTGTAAGCATGTGATGAATATGTCTTTACGCTTATACCCCGGGTTCAAGGCTCAGTCAACTTTGGAATTCCCCCATTCTAACAGTCATTTTCAGTTGACAAATTCCGATTCCAAGCATGATCGTTTATCCGATCGATTTGAGTGAACTTCGTCAAAGGTATAAACGGCCCTGTGCCGGTACACATCTAAACCCATTACACATCTAGAGAGAGTCTGCGGATATATGTATAGCGGTCAGCGGTCAGCCGTTATCTACATGTTGGGTCGATAAACGTCTATCATTCAATCAAAACTAGCTCATTATTCAGCGGCGCTGGCAGCATGTATTTTTTCCATCGTCGGCCCGCCCTAACTTTGTTGGATGATAGTGATATTATTGGACACGCCACGCCCACTCTACAGTTGGTGATAAACACAAAGGTATAGAGGTCAATGCTTTGTGTTCCCCCCCACTGTAGACTGTGGGCGCGTCAAATAATATGCCAATCTCTTAATCCTAGATGTGTGATGGGTAGGATTAGATTGGTGGCGAGTTAGGATGTGTAATGGGTTTAGACTAGCTCTCAGTCGTATAAACGTGGCACCGCCGCTGGCGGATGTAAATACTTAATTGCATATCGTTTGTTTTGTGATCATACACAACTTTCAATTCTTCGATTTTGCTGTGTATTTCATTTGAAAATTTTAGTGCCTTGTACTATGACCCTACTAAAATCATTCCAGTGTCGACTTCTCCAGAATAAATTACGTTGATAGCATCTTGTGCATTTGGATTGACCGTGAAACAGTTCCGGTTACAAGTCAACTCTGCATCAGATGCTCTACTGATGTCTCGTCAATTTCCAGGATGTCCAGGATAAAAAAATTGCGAAATATTTAATTGATACATCAATATATCACGCGTCCATTCAATACAAATACACATTCCCTCCAGAATTATAATAAAAAAACAGAATGAAGCCACACAACGACAAGAAAAAGCGTCCGGCCAAGCGCAACATCGACGAGTCCAGTTCGAGCAGCGACGACGACCCCGGCGAGGTCGGCATCGAGCCACCCGCCGCCTGTGTGAACGCGGATGTTGAGGCGAATGGGGATGGTGATGAAATTGGCCCTGGGGCCAGTCAGAGTTTTGAGCAATTGGTTAGCTTTGTGTTGAAGCTAATTCAGTTGTGTAGGGGCCAGTTCCACAAGTGATAAAGTACAGAGTAAAACGTAGGAGCAAGTGACAATGGCAAGTAAAGAGTAACGAAGAGTAGATGATAAGAGTGATAAGTAAAGAGTAAAGGGACAAATGGAAAATAGCGATAAAATGTTTGTTTTTTAAATTATACCTTTTACTGTATTTTTCAAATCAGTCTCGTTGGCCGTTACTCATCGCTCTTTACTTTACTTTTCACTCTTCACTTTACCCTTCAATTGGTATGGTGTATTTTACCGAAAAAGTCAGAATGAGAGTCATTTTTAAAAAAATCACCGTCCAAAATCTGCAGGGCCTAGCGGCGCCTTTGTGCGACGCGTGCGCCCGCTTATCGTGGAACGGTCCCACCCCGATGCAGTTGCAATCAATTCCGGTGCCACTCCCACACCCTGTAAAAGGCTCTGTAATTTAAATCTCAAGTGTCATGCAAAGTGTCTAAAGTCATGTAAAATGTCAAAACAAAATTCCTTTTTCCAGGGCATTTTCCATGACTTTAGACACTTTGCATAACATTTGACATTTTACAGGGCATTTTACAGGGTATGGGACTGCCCCCTGGTCGCACTTTCCGGACGGGATGTGATAGGCGTAGCCGAAACTGGCAGCGGAAAAACGGCCGCCTTCGCGCTGCCTATACTGCACGCGCTTTTGGAGGTGCAGCAGAGGTTGTTTGCGCTGGTGCAAATCCCAGACCCTGTAAAGTGCCCTGTAAAATGTCAAATGTCATGCAAAGTGTCAAAAGTCATGTAAAGTGCCCTGCGAAATGGCAACCGAGTTGCCATTTCGAGGGCATTTTACATGACTTTTGACACTTTGCATGACATTTTACGTTTTACAGGACATTTTACAGGGTCTGGGATTGCTTCCTGGTGTTGGCGCCCACCAGGGAGCTCAGTTTTCAAATTGCTGAACAGTTTGAAGCGCTGGGATCGGGAATTGGCGTCAAAGTGGGTGCGTTTCTGGGGGGGGGGGGTTAAAGAGATTTGTTGTTCTTTGAATATGTTTTTTGTCTGCTGTGAAATTTGTCAGCGATTAGTTTTTCAACAGTAATTTTGTCATTCTTTGTCGCGTACAACACGTTTTGTCTGTAGAGCCAGATTTCATAGTGATTTGCAGACGATTTTCCGTCATTCCAGCTGTGATCGTGGGCGGCATCGATATGGGCACCCAGCAGTTGGCGTTGGGCAAGAAACCACACGTTATCATAGGCACGTGGGTTTTTGGGATCTTGATGAATCGATAATGTAAAATCTATTTTGTATAAAATATGTTATTTATTTATTTATATTATATCTATTTTGATGTAGTCGAGTCACTCTAAATTCGTTTGTCCCCAGAGCAGGGTTCTGACATAAATACATTTTAGGCCAACGAATTCTGACTACCGTGAGCGGACATATTTACAACTGAAAAATGTTGTTTAACTTTGTGAACTTACCAATGTTTATTTGATTTTATCAGAAAGCGAATTTTTAAATGGTATACCTAAAACTGAATTGATATAGAATAATTACTTCATATTTAATACGAAAATTACACAATGCCTCAATTTTCACTGCTTATCAAATCTACAAAAAGAAAAAATGACCCACTCTTTTTCCAAATATAACATTTCCTCCAATCACACAGCCACCCCTGGCCGCCTGGTGGACCACTTAGAAAACACGAAAGGTTTCAATCTAAAATCCCTAAAATTTCTGGTCATGGATGAGGCTGATAGAATCCTGAACATGGATTTCGAACCTGAAGTAGACAAAATCCTCAAAGTTGTGCCCAAGGATCGTAGAACTTTTCTATTTTCCGCTACAATGACAAATAAAGTGGCAAAGTTGCAACGAGCCTGTTTAATTGATCCCGTCAAGTTGGAGGTACACTCAAAATATCACACTGTGGAAAAGTTGCAGCAATATTATTTGTTTATTCCTGTGAAACACAAGGTCAGTTTCTGAGGTGCACTTGTTTGGCTTGGAGATCCATTGCCCTATCGCAAATAAATACAACAAAAAGCATTCATGGTAAAAATTTGTTTGGCGCAAACCTACTTTTTCCTATTTTTTCCCTTTTTAATGTTTTATCATTGTAAATCAAATATTTCATGCTTTCATTATTGCGAGTAAATACAATGGCAATATTTGTATTTACTAAGCCTGTGGTAGTTGGGTATTTGTACTACGACTTAGGTATCTATACTAAGACTTGCGCTGTTTTGTTTTATTATAAATCCTATATTTGTATCTTTGTGTATGGACTGGGGATATAAAAAATGCGCCAGAAGCACCATGGCAGTTTTTGAACCCTTGGCGCTGAGCGCCAAATTTTCAATTGCGCTTTTTCCGTTGGCACTAGCGCCAAGTGCCAGCACCAGACCGTTTTGTTACTGGCGCTGCCAAAAAAATAGCGCCAGGCGTCGAAAAGGCCATGGCGATTTTACACCACTAGTACGGACCTTGGCGCCATTTTTTCAAATTCAAACATCCTTCGACACTAGCGCCACCACACTTCCCACTCACCCACCCCCAAATCACCCCCCCCCCCAAATCATCCCCCCCCATTGCACCCCAGGACATCTATCTAGTGTCAATTCTGAACGACATGTGCGGCCAGTCGTGCATGGTGTTCTGCGCCACGTGCGCCAACGTCACCCGCACCGCCTTGCTGCTGAGGGCGCTCGGATTTGAGGCCATCCCCCTGCATGGACAGATGAGCCAGGTGGGTTTTTTATTTTTGGTGGTTTTATGGATGAGAGATTTTGGGTGGTTGAGTGAGAGGTTTTTGGTGGTCATTGATGATTTTGATTTACTAAGACATATTGTGCGGGTCGTACGCTTTACAGTGAATATTTATTATCGTCACCTGTTGAACAAAGTGATGTGATAAATTATGAAGTGAGAGCGTCATGGTACTTAAAACCATTTTGCATAGCCCCAACGGCCCTCGGCGCTAATGTTCTATGGCGCTTTTTTCACTTGATGCCGTAGTAATGCACATAAACAGAGCAGGTGCAAGTGGAAAAGTTAAGAGTTAAAACTTAGGAGTTGAGTAAAATGATAAATGATAAGTTAAGAGTAAAGTTAAAAGTTAAGAGTTGAGTAAAATCATTTGTCGTTTTACTCAACTCTTAACTCTTAACTTTACTCATAACTTGTCATTTGTCATTTTACTCGCTTAAATTTTAACTCTTAACTTTTCCACTTGCGGAACTGGCCCCAGGTCATGTAAATGTGCCAGACATCTGTGAAATGACAAATGGGTTTGGCAAATGGCAATTCCATTGCATTTTACATGACTTTTGACACTTTGCATGAAATTTAACTTTTTAAAGGGTCTGGGAATGGCACCTGGTTTGATATCTGCATTCATCTCACCCCCCTCCCCAATCCCCCAGGCAAAACGCTTGGGCTCTCTCAACAAATTCCGCTCCAAGCAACGTTCGATCCTAATCGCAACAGACGTCGCTTCGCGTGGCCTGGACATCCCGCACGTGGACAACGTGCTCAATTTCGACATGCCCACGCACAGCAAAGATTACATTCACAGGGTGGGGAGGACTGCCAGGGCTGGTAGGGCGGGTAGGGCTATTACTTTCGTGTCGCAGTGAGTTTTTTGAGGGGTGGGTTATTGGGGGGGGGGGTTTGGGGTGGCGGCACTTGAAATAGTGATATTGATCCGTGAAAGTGGAGTGACTGGAACCGGTCGTTATAGCACCTTGGCGCCTATTAAGTTATTGCTCACTTTCGATTTTTCACATCTAAACGACGAAAATTGGTTCACCGAGCTGTTTCAGCACGCGCGAACTAATTTTCTGCAGGAAAACGTTGTCCTTGTTTTATCCTGTGATGATTCAAAGATTAGGACTTCGCTTTGTGCCCACAGACGCTAGTTAAAATCGACACCAAATGTCAACTGGTTCCGTTCCAAATCCAAAGCTTGCGTTTGAACGTCATTCGTCCACTCGTCCGCAAGCTTTGAATCGGGATCGGCACCAGTTGACATTTGGCGTCGATGTCAACTAGCGTGTGTGGGCCCTTTGAAATCACCAATTATATCCCTGAAAATACGTGCAGGTACGATGTTGAATTGTATCAACGAGTGGAGCAGTTGTTGGGCAAAAAACTGCCATTGTATAAAACGGAACAGACTCTGGTCATGCAGCTGGCAGAGCGAGTTGCTGAAGCTCAGAGAATCGCCAAACAGGTTAGCTATGGTCAACGGTACGGTGTGGAAAACGGTACGGTCTTGCGGTAAACGGTACGGTCTTGCGGTAAACGGTACGGCAGGGTAAAATGTTTATTTTGCGGTCCATTTTGCAGTGATAAACTAGTGTGTTTAGGAACTATTATTTACATGAGATCGGGTAAGTGCTGAAGGTGTCCATTGTCGTCAGTTGTGCGATACTTTCGAGGTATACTCAGCGGACAACACAGCTAATGAATAAAAGCTCGTGATAAATTTCGTAAAAATGAAAATAAAGAAAATGAAAATGAAGTGTATTACTCCACAGTAAAAATGAAATATTTTGATAAAAAAACTATAATTTTTTGTTCATTATTCAGATGGACTATGGTAGGTTTCCATACTAAGTGTGATGTCCGCCGAGTATATTCTCGGTGTACTCATTTGACATTGCGTGTTTAGTTTCATTCCAAAGGTTTGATTTTGATGATATTCAAACTGTTTGGATTTTGATGATTCAAATGCATATAATGCGTATAGCAGCCGCTGGAATCCGTTGTTTTTGCACATCTCAACAACATCTCTTTTCGTAGGATGTATATTTTCAAGTGGACGCGATTATCTAGATGTTGAATTATTTTCAGAAACAGCGCGAGATTGAAGAAAAACGTAAGTCGGGCGGCAAAAAGCGAAAAAGGGGCGACGAAAGTGATGATGACGATGTTCAGGAAAATGAAGGCAGGGTGCGGCGGAAAATCGCAAACTCTAATTTGAAAATGGTCAAGGGCGGGAAAGGGAAACGGGGCAGAAAGTGATTGTCTTTTGTCGGTTGAATTTCGCTGAATTTTGCTGTTGAAATTGATCTTTCTGTTGAAATGTTGGCAATTTTGTGGTGTTTTTTGTTGTCTTTTTGATGTGATGTATTTTTATCAAGTAGATAATTAATGAATGACTATTTTTCTATCTCGACAATTTTCTATTTTGTCCCGCGTTTCATCTATCGCTGCATGTGACCCATTACTTTTGGATTTGCTTTTTCACCCATCTTTTAACCCATTCACAACTTTTTAAACACTTTCCGGATATTTTTCCCAACACTGCACCCCTTTAAACGAGAAAATCCGAGAACAAAATTTAATGCCACCAATTTTCCTCCAGAATATTTCACCTTTAAATTGCAAAATGTCTGGCATGTCGATGTTGGGTCGCGTGCGGGCTGAACGAAAAAATAGAAATGCGGCGGAAGTGTCCGGGAATTTGTTGAGCACGCAATGCAGTCAAACTGGGCAGGAACAAAGTCGGGAAAAGAGTGACAATGAGCAAGCTTGTGATGTGGAAGGTTTGTGAGATTTGAGTTACGGCGTCTGATGGTGTTCAATTTGCTGGTATGCCATGGAGGAGTTCTAGACCCTGTCAAATGTCATGCTAAGTGTCAAAAGTCATGGTAAATGCCCTGCAAAATGGCAGGTACGTTTGCCATTTTGCAGGGCATTTTCCATGACTTTTGACACTGCATGACATTTGACAGGGCTTTCTACAGGGTCCGGGAGTGGCACGATGCCGGACCGGTCCCACACCCTGTAAAGCATTCTGTCGGATGTCATGAAATTTGAAACAAATTTAGACGCTTGTTTTGAAATAGTGCTGGATATGTGTGTAATTTCCGACAGTCAGGGAGGGGCCGAAATGTCAAATATCGACCGCAGTAGATTTGTCAGAAAACGGTCACTGAACTTGAATGCAAACCGTGCGTTCTACAATAGAGAAGTTTTAAGTAAAGTTTGATTTTCAAATAATTTGCATTGTCGTGGGACAAATAACTTTAACAATTTTTTGAAACTTCAAATGTCACAATGGGGCAGTCCCAGACCCTGTAAAAAGCCCTGTAAAATGTCATGCAAAGTGTCAAAAGTCATAGAAAATGCCCTGCAAAATGGCAACCTAGGGTATTATGCACTGCATTTTCCATGACTTTTGACACTTTGCATGACATTTGACATTTTACAGGGCATTTTACTGGGTCTGGGACTGGCACAAGGTTACGCTACATAAAAAACGCCATCACTTTCAACTTGAAAGATTGCGATGGACTTCAAGTTTCACATGACTTCAAAAAACGCAGATTTGCCGGTGAACACCAAATGGGAGCCGGCGTACTGGCGAGAGCACTTGGAATATATGCGCGAGGCATTATCAGACCCTGAAAAACCGGATCAAAAGTGTGACAGCGATGGGAAAGTTATAAGCGATAATGATCACGTTCTACGAGTAATGCATCGATTGGGATGGACTTCAAATTTGGAAGACTCCACCAAAATGGGACCCCACGGGATTTTGGAGTATCTACTGGGAACTAGGTGTTCAGGGTGAACATTTGGGGGGGGGGGTTAGTGGTGGAATAGGGCTTTTCAGTGAAAGTTACACTCAGGTCGCAATTTTTCAGTAATTTTTATTAGCATTGAAAAAATAGCGGGAGATTTGTATTTATTTAAGTATGGGAAAAAAAATTTTTTTAATCATTTACCTTTTTATTTTTTCGCCAGTTTTTCAAGTTAACTTTTTTTTAACTTTTTTAATGAGAAGAGCATATTTACAAAATCATTTCATTTCCGGAGAGAGTTTATTCTATTTTCTATTTTCAAAACATTATTCTGAGAAACTTTCTGAAATCATTAAAATCTGATAATATCTTCTCAAAATTGCCCATTTTTCAATGCTAATATTAAGATTCGAATCCCAGAAGTTACGTTTCCGGGTCAAAAAGTCCCCTAAAACACTACACTAACATTCTTTTCCACTCAGCTCCGAACTCAGCAACACCTCCGAGCACATGTCTGAATTCGGCCGTCTCGTCTGCCTGGTGCCACTCCCAGACCCTGTAAAAAGCCCTGTAAAATGTAAAATGTCATGCAAAGTGTCTAAAGTCATGTAAAATGCCCGGGAAAATGGCAAACGTACGTTTGCCATTTTCCCGGGCATTTTACATGACTTTAGACACTTTGCATGACATTTGACATTTTACAGGGCTTTTCACAGGGTCTGAGAGTGCCCCCTGGAGAGGGTGCCGCTTTGCCGCCGCTGCCCCAACCAGCAGATTTGCCCCTTTGCGCATAGCAACCCAAAGTACAGTAGGTGATTCGCGATTGGAGTTGATCAGTGTTCTATTTATGTTGAATGTCTTCAATCCTGACTGCTTAAATTGCGTGCCGTTTTAAAATTGTGTGCTGTCAATTGTGGACGGAACATGTGCTATTGCCCCCCCACACGCTAGTTGACATCGACACCAACTGTCAACTGGTGCCGATACCGATTCAAAGCTTGCTGACGAGCCGACGATCGACGTTCAAACGCATGCTTTGAATTGGGAACGGTACCAGTTGACATTTGGTGTCTATGTCAACTAGCGTGTGTGGGGCCATTCTGACGGCAATCCTGCACCCTGTACTGTGGATAGTGAAGTGCCAAATGCCATGTAAAATGGCAATTGAAAAAAAAATAAAAATAAGTTTCGACATTTTGCATTTCATTTAATAAATTGGCATGACATCTTACATGACATTTACACGGTGCGGGACTGCCAACTGGATAAATTTGGTGGGTTTGCGGGAAAAACGTGTCTGTCTAAGTGAACTCTGATAAATTAGTGTTTCCGTGAGTATTCGAGCAGCCGTTTGCTGATTCTAGATAGTTTCGTTTTTTCTGCAAGGCATTATGCTGGAAATTAAGAATTTTTATACGCATAAAAGTACACTTGAAAGTGATGTCAAGTGTCAAGAAAAATTTGGTACTTTATGAGAACTCACAATGTGGAAATAGCCCCATTGTATGTAGATTTAGCTGTTACATAAATAATATCCTGTACATAAAAAATATCTGAATCTAAAGCTATTGCGCTATATAAATTTCGTAACTGTTTGATCGTTGTATTTTGTGCAGTTCTAAATAAAAATATTCGCTTAATAGGACCCACACACACTAGTTGACTTCGCAAATTTGTGTCAACTCAATGTCAACTTAACAGCACAAAAGAGTTTTTAAAGCACCACATTTAGCAGAAAAATGGAAATTATGTGGCATGACGTATATTTAACGATGCTCTATCAGATAGCAAAGTTGAAATGACACTATTCAGTAAAATTTAGTTGACACAAATTCAGTTGAAATCCAGCGTGTGTGGCTCCATAGTGTTTGGGTTTTCATCCGCGCTAGATTAACTGTATGATCGAGTTTTTTCTACATATTTATTATTTCTGCACAGTTCGAGAGTGTTTACTTATGCTCTTCAAATGCTCTTATGCTTATGCGTTCCATTATTTTCCATCTTCTGTGATGCTTTATGCCCTCTTGCAAAAGCTTTTTAAGTTTTTTTTTGTATTCCTGCACCATGAAATGAGACTTTTGATGTTTGCAGTTGGTTGTCATTTTGTTCCATTTTGCAGTTGCTTAATTGCATTTTTAGTATTACCGTATTTCTTCTTATAGAAGGACGGGTCTCCAATAGAAGGGCGTCTACAATAGAAGGGCGTCTACAATAGAAGGGCGTCTACAATAGAAGGGCGTCTACAATAGAAGGGCGTCTACAATAGAAGGGTGTCTACAATAGAAGGGCGTCTACAATAGAAGGGCGTCTACAATAGAAGGGCGGGTAAAAACGTTGGCGAAAAAAATAGAAGGGTGCCCTTCTATTTATTAGAAGAAATACGGTATTTATCCGTAAGGTCTTGTTGCTTAGGCCGTTTTTTTATCAGCGAAATGACTGTATGGAATCTCACTGTATTGCAATATTTTGCCATCGTTTCTCGTCTTAGATTTTTATAGAATTCTGATTTGCTTGATTTGCTAATTCATTTGCACCAATTGGGGGGGGGGCTGGGGGGGAGCCCCCATAATCGGCCAGCTATATTATCTATTCCGATCCAATTTTTTGGCTACTATCCGTTGAGTTTTTGGCTACTATCCCCTCAATCAGCTATCTATCTTTTTGGAGCAAATTTTGAGCGGTTTTTCCCCACTTTTTACACAAAATCGCTAATTTGTCATCCATTTGACCAATTTTCCAGTTCGAAATCGCTATTTTTGGCTATAATTGAGGCGTCTACTTCTAAAACTCGACAAGTCACAAAATTGAAAATTTGGAGTTAGGCCCGGAAACAGCATCTGGAAACATCATTCCGCACATTTTTTATCATTTTCCACACATGGTATCCTCACATACCCATATGGCAAAGTGCCAAATTTGACATTTTTAGGGAAAAATGCAAAAATTTCGGGCAAGAAGTCGACAAGTCCACTTAGTTTCGTGCTAAAAGTCGACAAGTCCACCCTCCGCCTTCGTTTTTTATGGGAAAAAATAGCAAGAAATGTGATATGTCCCTCATGGACAGCTACTTCTAAAATTCGCCAAGTCCATAAATTGCCCATAAGGCAGAGTCGCCTTTACCGTGAACAAAGATGTTCTCTAGTGCAAGAAGTCGACATATCCATTTTCCTCCCAAATGCTCCCAGTTTTGCTCTGACCTAATGGAAATTTATGGACACCCCATTTTTCACATATATTTCAGAGCAGGGGCTGAAAATTTCACACGTTATTGTCAACATATGGAACTTAATGGAAAGCATGAGAGAGCCAAATTGGACACGCACCACGGGTCTGGAATTGGATCGGAAACTTAAAATGCGATTTACTCAAAATCGCATTTTGTGGACGTGTCGACTTTTAGAAGTAGAGGCCTCAATTATATTTACATGATTATATGCTACAAATCCTCGAATAAGACCCCTCTTTGAATAACTTCCCCCTCAAAAACTGACGAAAAATAACTCTCCTGGGGTCTTATTCGAGGATTTAGGGTACCCGTTTTTACCTTTTTTACTCGATTATGCCGGTTTTCCACCCATTTTAGTGATTTTTTTCCGCTTATGTATTCTATACATTAAAAATGCCTATAATTCGTAATGCGTTGCAGTGCAAATCTTGACATGAACAAGTGAAATTGTAGTTGTTGTAAAGATATATCCGTTTGTTTGGTGGTGGTGCTTTGTTTGATTTTTTTCAAGGCTTTTCCTCTGCGCTGCGTCCACATTCCACTCCACACTGCACGATCAGAACTTTTTGCACTTTTTAATCTTGAAGCACCTTCGGATGCATTGCACTGCACTGCACTTAAATATTGACGTTCTTTTTGTGGCAAGAAACTGCGATTGAAATCTACATTATTTTCGAAATGCTCCTGTAGATTCGCTATAAAGAATT
The DNA here is from genome assembly GCA_964036195.1 of Sphaerolaimus hirsutus. Lineage (NCBI taxonomy): Eukaryota > Metazoa > Nematoda > Chromadorea > Monhysterida > Sphaerolaimidae > Sphaerolaimus > Sphaerolaimus hirsutus. The sequence continues at coordinate 3,423,023 of OZ038450.1, read as the reverse complement.
TTTCGCTCGCGTATAAAATACCTACATGTAAATACTTGCAATTATGGCACTAAAAATGGCTGGGTTTTGTGGGAATTTTGTATGGAACGACTTAAGCACCCATGATCTCACAAAACAGCTCTAACACTAGTCAAATGTCAAACAACTAGCGATAGAGATGGTGCTTATTCAAGTATTTAGACAAGTGGCGAAAATACCAAGTTATGTTCAAGTGGTATGTCAAGCGAAACTCATCTGACGAGCAAGCCTCGACAATGTATGAAATAATATGATTGTATGAAAATACTTGTCACGTTGAGTTTACCTGTCACTTGGCTTACAACCTGGGGGCAGTCCCAGACTCTGTAAAGTGCCCTGTAAAATGTCAAATGTCATGCAAGGTGTCTAAAGTCATGTAAAATGCCGTGCCGAGTTGCCATTTTGCAGGGCATTTTACGTGACGTTGACACTGCATGACATTTGACCCTTTACAGGGCATTTTACAGGATCTGGGATTGGCACCCGAGTTATCACTTGCACTTGTCCACTTGCAGAATGAGCCCATGCGGGCGACACCTGAAATAAATTAAAAAAATTCACCGCTGCCACTCTCACTATTTTATTGCATATGATAAAAAAGTCGACCGTGCAGTGCACACAACGCAGCGCCATGCCTACCTACCGCTCCAAACGGGTCCCCAGAAGGGCTGTACATTCTTGGCACCTTTCCAATTATGATTACTACCAACATATTCACCGCAACAACGTCTTGCCGTTGTATAAAATTCAGTATGACCATCGATACGATTTGGAGAGGGTGAACTATCAAAATTTGGTGCAGCGTGTGAAACAATTGAAGGTGGGAGTAATCGCGGAAAAAAGTATGAAAAATTCGGCGGAAAATGAATGGTTGAGTTTAGAGAAATTGCCAGTCGACGTGCTTTGTTCTATCCGTCAGTTTTTATTTTAAAACTTTTGAACTTGCCATGTTTTTTTGTAGAATGTAATGTGAAGAACGAAAATCAGCTGTGGGCCTGTATAATTTGATTGTGTCAGCATTTTATTCGAATTGCACAGTGATCGATGCGCCCGCACAGGCGCCACACACTGGATGTCAACTGGTTTTAGTGTCAACTCGATTTTATGACACTGTAGGTCGCAGGACAATTTTCAAGGGCACGTGCGGCAATGTCGAAGAGGAATTAATATTGCCATGTGCATTTGAACACTGTTTCGCATCCCATCAACTACAATCTTTATGAAAACCATTCGGCCCATTTGACATTTGAAAGCATTTCACTTTTCCTGTCTACTTCGCAAACCGCAACCCTCCAAAAAACATTCCAGTTAAAAAATGCGGCAATCTACGCGACATTTTCAAGCTGCGCCTGGTGTGCAGACAGCTAAATTTCGTGATATCCACCGCGCGACATGTCTGGTGCCAGTCCCAGATCCTGTAAAAGACCCTGTAAAATGTCAAATGTCATGCAAAGTGTCAAAAGTCATAGAAAATGCCCTGCAAAATGGCAAACGTACGTTTGCCATTTGTTTGCCATTACGTTTGGCAACGTACGTTTCCCATGTTGCAGGCAACGATGGGTAAGTTCTCCAAAAAAAACACTTTCTGTGTTTTGAGTTTTTCAAAAATGAATACCTGTGTTTTGAGTTTTTTTATCGAAAAAAACTTGAGTAACTCTGTTTTTATTTCTGTGTTTTTTGTTAAAACTCGAGTTTTTTGGGGGTTTTTCTAAAAAAACTCGAGTTTTTGTCCAAAAAATTCGAGTTTTCCCACCAAAAATTCTGATTTACAGCATTTTGATGTGGAAACAGCGGTTTTCTTATAAAATATTGGTTTTGCACATGTTTTAACCCCACATAACATATGTGTATTCATTCAAGTGTCGAAAAAGTCCATAAAAATTTCCTCAATGAGGACATACACCCACATCACAACACCAGCATCAACAAAATGCACACAAACGACAATTTACGCAGTACTCCAAAATACTTCAATGGATGTGCACTGTTGAGACTACAGAATTGATTTGAACTACAACTATATTTAAACATGTCCACTGGGAGATGTGTACATGCCATCTTTAATTTATTTTTTGTTCCATCATAAAATATGAATACATTATGTACATATTTACATGCTATACATGCATATCTTATCTTGTTTAGTTTCACTGAATTCATGTGCGTTATGAAAATGTGTTCCACTTCGCTGAAAAAAACTCAAAAACTCAAAAAACTTTTCTGTGTTTCCGTGTTTCTGTGTTTCTGTGTTCTCCAAAAAAAAACTCATTTGAGTTTTGAGTTTTTCAAAATTTGTGAGTTTCCGTGTTTCTGTGTAAAACAAAAACACAGAAACTCATTGAGTTTCTGTGTTCAATTTCTGTGTTTTTTTCCATCGTTGGTTGCAGGCCATCTTACATGACTTTTGACGCTTTGCATGACATTTTACATTTTACAGGTCTTTTACAGGGTCTGCAACTGCCCCCTGGCCCGCTACTCGGTATCATTTACACTTTTTGGACTTGTGCGGTGGTTTGTTGGCTCAGCTAGGCACGAAAGATAGGAAGGAAATGTACAGGTGAGAGGGTCGTTTTATTGCCTTTATTTGTGTGTATTTACCGTATATGCTGGATACGTTTGCCGCTCCCGGAACAGGCCCCTTGGGTAAAATAAAGAATAAAGTGTAAGGTAAAAAATGAAGTAAAATAATAAATGGAAAATTAATTAGTAAAGAATAAATTGACGAGGAAAGTACTTTACCACTTTGCGCAACTGGCCCCTGCATTGGTGTTTTTCGACAGACTTTTTGTCAGGAATGTTACGGTATTTGCTCGAATAACCCCCTCGAATAATTTCCCCCTGTCAATCGATCGAGGGAAAAAGTAATTCCCCACCCTCGAATAATTCCCCTTTTTTAGACATATGGGGTATTTTGTTAAGGGGGGGGGCTGCGCGAAGTAACGCCCTGCCGGGGTGCCATTGGGACTGGGCACTTCTCTCACTGTCGCCACCATAGCGCCTGACGTTCTTGTCCGTGCTTTTCCAGCCTAATTCTGTCAAACATGTATTTCTTATTTTTACACATTTTGCATTTATCATATCTCTCCATCCCACCCATGTGCAGATTCACATCGTACAGCCAGGTGCCACTCCCAGACCCTGTAAAAGTCCCCGTAAAATGTCATGTATCATGTAAAAGAGCCTGTAAAATATCATGTGTCATGTAAAAGACCCTGTAAAATGTCATGTGTCATGTAAAAGACCCTGTAAAGTGTCAAGTGTAACCAAATCTTATTATATCATATCCTAATCTTATGTTTTTGTATCCAAATCTTATGTCAAAAAGTATGATTTGGAGACAAAACATAAGATTTGGATACAATAAAATAATATTTGGATATACATGATACTTTACAGGGTTTTTGCATGGCAAATGACATTTTACAGGGGCGTTTACACTTTACCGGGTCTTTTACAGGGTCTGAGAGTGCCCCCAGCTCACGACAGCATTCCGTCTGTGCATCGGCAAGCTGAACCTGCAGTCGCTGTGGTTCGTGTGGCCGACCGACTATCGATTTCCGCCCGCCGCACCGATTGACCTGGTGCCAGCTCTAGACCCTGTAAAATGCCCTGTAAAATGTCAAATGTCATGCAAAGTGTCAAAAGTCATAGAAAATGCCCGGTAAAACGTACGTTTGCCATTTTACAGGGTATTTTACATGACTTTTGACACATTGCATGACATTTGACATTTTACACGGTATTTTACATCGTCTGGGACTGGGACTGCCCCCAGATAGATCAGTTGGCCGAGTGTGTTGAAGATTTCACTCGATTGAAGGTGTGCCAATTTGTGGCCACAAATGGGGTCGGCTTTGAGAGTGATGTAAATTTGCCCGCTGGTGAGTGAATGGTGCCGGTGCCACTATCAGATCGTGTAAAATGTCAAAGGTCATGCGAAGTATCGAAAGTCATGTAAAATGTCAAAATTCGAGTGAAATAAAAAACATAACACAACTTTCCAGGGCATTTAAATACATGACATTTTACAGCGTATTCTACAGGGTTTGTGAGTACCTACTCTGTATCTGAAGGGTGGATATTTGATGGCCTGCACTGCCCAACGGTCTTTGCGTGTAGAAAAACTTTTATGTCTTCGAATAAGCCTGCTGAGCTGATTTTTATTTGCCAGATACATTCTCCGGCTGGGGAATTATTGGAGGGTGGAAATCGTATTGAGTAGCAAACTTTTTACGCAAATTTTGTTCATATGTCTGTTTGACATGTTTGTGAATCTAACCTATCTCGACCAAAATCGAGATCAATCTCGACCAAAATCGACATCAATCTCGACCAAAATCGACATCAATCTCGACCAAAATCAACATTAATCTCGACCAAAATCGACATCAATCTCGAATAAAATCAAAAAACATGATCAACAATTACTCCCTCTCACAGCGCGTCGCCTAGCCCTTTCCTTGGCGCGAGTGGCGAGTTCCAAATTAACTGAACTGAGCGTCACTGAGTGCCGCTCAGAGTGCAGCGAGTGGCCAGACGAGCGGTTTGATGAAAAATTAGCGGAGATTGTGCGCGCATGTGACAAATTGCAGTCACTTTATTTGTGCGATAGCGTCGGTTTGGTTGGAGTGCATTCCCTCAACCACCACACAGCTTTGAAAACTGTTGGTTTTGTTTTAGCGGTGGCTGTTTTGTTTTATCAAATATTTTATCCATTTTGGTCACTGTTTTTAGTTTATCGAATCAGAAAACATTAAGTCTGCAGAGTTCCATCAACCCCAACAACATGCCATATCATACCTAACTTTGAAAAATGGGTGGTTTTGGGGGAAAATGGGTGATTTTGGGGATTATATTTTAGTTAAATATAATATCAGAAAATCTCTCACAATAAAATTATAATTAAATCAACCTGAGAAAAGCCAGAACAATATAAAATTGAGATATTTCCAACATTTTCTGATAGTTTTAAAAATCTTTAAAAGAGAAAATACAATTAAATCTACCTATCTGGAAGATTCTGGAAAGATAAAAATGTAAAAATGGTTCTATATTCTTTTTATTTTCTAATAATATTTCAAATATAAATCTCCCAGAGATTTGTCAATGCTAAACACGCCTCACAGCTACAATTGACAATCGACACCCAGCTACTAAACCAATTCGGCTCCATACTCCCTCAACTGCCCCTACTGCACGAGTTGACTTTACGTCTGTGTTTGGCAGACTGCCAATGTGACACTGATGCAGCCATAACTGCGGGTTTGGACTCGGTCGGCCTGTGTGACTTCTGCAGGTGGCCTCATTTGGGCGAGACTATCAAATTGGAGGGTTTGTTGGCTGGTGGAGGAGACATGCGCGCGCTGGAGGTTAGAGGGGAGGTTTTTCTCCAATTGCGAGTGGTCCGCCGTTACGGCATTAAGTCACGCCATTTTAGACTTGTTTGGGAATTGGAGAGAATGAGGTTCACATTTTGCAAATTTTCAAAACTGAAAGATCTGTTTGGAAACTTCACTGCAAACTTTTGCCGTGAAAACGTTGTCTACCGTATTTGCTCGAAATACCTCCGGGAGATTTCTTTTTCAGAATGAGATTTTTGAGGGGGGGGGGGGCGGTTAACCATGTAACAGGGTCTATCGAATTATTGAGGTAGCTAAATATGTAGATGGTGTGAACCATGTTCTAACGTTACAAAGTCATTGTTTTTATGTGTGTTCTGCATTGCTCGGATCACAAACCGCAGCTTTTGTAATTTACGTTCTCTTTACACTCAATTGGGGGGAGGGTATTTCGAAGGGGGGTTATAAATTCATATTGTCCATTTTGTGGGGGGTTGGGTATTTCGAGCACATACGGTGAAATTGGTTATAGCTGGATTTGTAGTAAATCTGTAAAATAGCATTATCTCTGTATGACATCGTCAAAACGGGGCAGGCCTGATACGCACATTTGCCCGTTTTTTTCACTTGACATTTTCAAGTGATTTTCAGATATGATTAAAGTGAAAAAAGTTGCGCAATGACATTAGTGAACTTTTTTCACTTTACTCATATCTGAAAATCACTTGAAAAAGTGTCAAGTGAAAAAAACGGGCAAATGTGCGTATCGGGCAGATGTGCGTATCAGTGCAGCCCCCATCAAAACATCACTACCTTCTAAAAATCCACTCTACCTAATCCCCATTCATCCATTCCCCCCTCTCAGATCCTAGAAATCGGCGCCTGTTCTGGCCAGCGTTGGCTGCGGCGCCAACTAGACTCGCTGTGTTATTTGCTCGCTGCCTTCCCAAACGTGCGCGTGGTGGCGCTCAGGTGCCAGTCCCAGACCCTGTAAAATGCCCTGTAAAATGTAAAATGTCATGCAAAGTGTCAAAAGTCATGGAAAATGCCCTGCAAAATGGCAAACACGGTTGCCATTTTGCAGGGCATTTTACATGACTTTTGACACTTTGCATGACATTTTACATTTTACAGGTGGCAGTCCCAAGCCCTGTAAAGTGTAAAGTCAAGTGTCAAATGTAAAGTCAAATGCAAAGTAAACTGTCAATTGTCATGCAAAGTTCAGTAATTAAAACTTTTTCTTTTTTGTTTTGATTGACACTTTACTTTGCATTTGACTTTACATTTGACACTTTACTTTACACTTTACAGGGCTTTGGACTGCCCCGGCATTTTACATGACTTTTGACACTTTGCATGACATTTTACATTTTACAGGGCATTTACAGGGTTTGGGACCGCCCCCAGGCGCTACGCCAGACTAGCTCTCGATGAAGTGGTCGACTTCGCCCAGTGCGCCCATGAAAGGAGGGTGCAGAGTGGTTTGTTGGGTTTGGAAGTTTTTGTGGACACACGCTAAGCTGCGTAGACTCGCAGTCTGTATTTTTAAGTGTCCTGTTAAGTGAAACGTTTCGAAAGTTAACTGTCATGTTAAGTGTCAAATTCCCGATATCAAGTGACGAGTAAAGTTCCAAATGCATTGATCAAATATCAAAGATAACCAATCAAAGTCAATTGTATTCCTAGCTTAACTAATTCAATTCAAGTCTTTTCCCACTGTAATTTTTTCCAGGAACTACACATTTGCCGCCAATCACGCTATGCGCCCCATTTCACATGCTCGACGAATTGCAAATGCTTGCCACCTACGTGTTCCAGCAATATGATATGCCTACATTTGTCGTTGCGGCTTGAATACAAATAATTTACCGTATATCCTCGATTAGTTCCCCTGGGGAGTTTTTTGTCTGACATTTTTGAGGGGGATCTATTTAAGAGGGGATAATTCAAGGGAGGATTTTTGTGCACGTCAGAGTTTACAACCATAAAACTTCTATAAATACCAGTTAGGTGTATAGAGTTATATTTATGGCTATAGAAGTTCTAGAAATACAAATTATGTGATGGTATAAATAATGTAAATTCAGCAAGAATTTCTAGTTTTTTTTTTTTTATTTGCTAAAATACCAGTAATAACACATGTCATGTAATTATATGGCAACACAGCACACATCTACGCGTGATGTTGCTGTATGTATTGAACATTTCACTATGTTCCCACCAGCCACCAGATGGGGATGACTATTCAATGTGATCTTTTACCACACTCGGTTAGCAGAGGAAACTACTCAAGAGTAGGTAGTGATGTAAAAAGCGCCAGGACTTTGGCGCCAAGCTCCAAAAGCGCCTTGGCGCATTTCGGACTCCGAGCGCCAAGCGCCAATGGCGCCAGAGCAAAATGGCGCCAAGCGCCAGAAGCGCCATGGCGCTTTTTGCTTTGGCGCTAGCGCCAGTGCCAGGCATTTTGTACCTGGCGCCGGGCGCCAGCGCCATGGCGCTTTTACATCACTACTCAAGAGTCAAGACAGTGGAACAAGTCGAGAATTTACGGTAACTGATAAGCAGCTCATGTCACCTCCAATGTAAAATGTCATGTAAAGTATCAAAAGTCACGTAATAGGTCAATTTTTTTCCACTGACCGGTAGACATTTTCCATGGCATTTCTGAGTTTTTTTCACTTTGCATGACATTTTACGTGGCATTTTACAGAGTGGAGTGGCCCCTGGTGCCAATTCAGTTAGTAGACCAGTGACAAGAAAAATAATGGCATGGGTAGACGAAAGTTGTCGCTTACCACTTGACTTTCGTTACAATTCTTGTCACATGTCCACTTATGGAATTGACCTGTGAACTTAGGTAAAGTTAAACTACTTACCGTATTTCCTCGAAATACCCCCCGGGGGGTGATTGTTTCATAGTGGTTCCGAGAGGGGGGGGGGGTTAAACGAGAGGGGGGGTATTTCGAGGGGGGGGTATTATTTCACAAGACAATTTTCGAAAACCAAGTACGAAATTGTCGTCTGAAACGTACGCAGACGTCAAAAAATGCAACAAAAACCGCCATTTATAAGGTTCTGTAGACTAATATTAGTATGTAGATGGTATGTACACTGTTCTAACGTGACACCGACATTGTTTTAACGTGTGTTCTGCAGTACACAGAACACAAACTACAGTTATTGTCATGTACGTTCCCTTTACACTCAATTTTGGGGGGGGGTATTTCGAGGGGGGGGTGATTGTTTCATAGTGGTCCCGAGAGGGGGGGGGGGTCAAACGAGGGGGGGTATTTCGTGGGGGGGTATTTCGAGGAAATACGGTATCACTATTTGTACAATTATGTTTTTTTGTTGCATATTTTATGAACTCATCGGTGCTTTAAATATGTTACTGTAATGTTTCCTGACGCTGCAGTGATAATCACCCAATTGCCATACTTTTCTTTTGTGTCGATGTTTTTCCGCTCAATTTCGATCTGGTTCTATGCTTTTATCCATCGGTGCCAAATAAATTATTTGATTGTAAATACTCTGCCCATTGCGTAATTTTCACGACAGTGCCTGTTTGAGCTGATCGCTGCACAAATAAATAAAAAAGCAAATGAATATACACGCCGCCTGTATCCAGATGTTTGTATTCCCACCCATCATTTGTCTCGACAGTCACAACTAGTGATGGAAAAGCGCGATGGCGCTAGCGCCACAGGTAATAGCGCCATTGGCGCTTGGCGCTAGATTGCTGTGGCGCCACGCCCATCAAAAACGCCATGGCGCTTTTGGCGCTTGGCGCTATTTTTGCCTGGCGCCAGGAACAGAATATCTGGCGCCAAAGCAAAACGCGCCACGGCGTTTTAGGCGCTTGGCGCCATGTTGCTCTGGCGCCATTGACGCTTGGTGCTAGGGTTCGGAAAAGCGCCAAGTCCTGGCGCCTTTTCCATCACTAGTCGCAACACCAAAAATCCAAATAAAAAGTTCAGAAACAGATCAATGCTAAATGCATTGCGACCAACAGTGAATATGATACTAAACTCGGCGGACTTTTTGGAAGTCATTGTTCTACGGGATTTTTGTACGAGTGTGACTAATAAAACTTGGCATATGTCCAAATTTTCGCGTTTCGTGCAAATAAGTTTTAAGATGCACGATTTTTGTTCACGTCGCCAATAATGGCCGCGGAATGCGATTAAGCAATTGACCGCAAATGGCGACAAACGTACTAGTTGAAACTTGTGTTTACTTAATCACATTCCGCGGCCATTATCGTGATGCGAACAGAAATCGGGTGTCTTTAATCTTTTTGGGATGAAACGCAAGGAATTTGGACGTGTGCCAAATTTCATACGTACTTTTTTGGAGGAATCTATCTGGGCCGCGACGATAAGATCGGGCCTAATGCGTTACAATCCGACTTTCTGTAACGATATGTTTATCAAATTCATATCGTTCTCTTATAAAAAGTCGGATTGAATAAAATGTGTCGTGAACCGAATGGAATCCGTCCATTCAAGTTCGAATAAAAAAACATACGTCATTGGGAACCAAGGGCCAAATACATGATTCGTTTCATGTCCGCCGAGTTTTACGCACAATAAATAGGTATATCTAGATTTACCACAGACACATTAGTTCATTCATTGTCTGCCGGTTCCACGCGCGAGTATAGTGCGGCATGGCAGCAGGACAATTAATTACCGCCATTAATTACTTCGATTCGATCGCCAACATTTATGCTGCAATTTTTTGCGGTGCCGCACTAAAAAGTAATCGATCAGCAGCGCTTTGAAAAGTGGCGCCATGGTGATTACGCAATCGCAACGGAACCGTTTGAGTAGGCGTGGCCTGGACAATAAGCATTTTTATTGAAAAGTAGCCAACTGCGCGGATCGGGTCACGTATGGGCACTTGGCTCACCGCCAAGTTTGTATTTGTATCCAGTTACGTATGGTACGAACGAGAGTAAACGACACGGGATTTCCATCCGAGTCACCGATTATGACTGCGGAATGCAATTATTAAGCGACCGTAAAACGTCGCTGGTGGCGGCCCACACACTATAATGCCGCGCCGGTTCGCCATCGTCAACGGCTGTGTACAAACGAGTGTATCCAAACACTGTTTTGGTGGATCGAGTCACGTATGAGAACTTGGCCCTCGGCCCAGTTACCAGTTGCGCATTATACGAATGATAGCGAAAGCTCACAGTTAGGTCAAAATGGCTAGAATTTGCTCCATGTTAGAAATTTTCACCTTCATAATCGCTATTTTCGTTTATATACATGGTTATAGAGCTAGTGTATTCATATTTATATTCATTTTATTCATATTTATATTCATTTCATAATAGCGGATTTCGAAACTTTGGCCGGCTGCCAAGTTTATATACGGGGACTCTTCTGTTTTGGCAAGCTGCCTAATTCCCATACGTGGTCTTTCAGTTTAAGTAGCTAATACCCTTCAACCAGTGTAAAGTATTTTTTAAGCTCTTTGGGGGTATTCTGTTCTCGATATGTTATTCTCAGTGATAACGCCGTCTAGGTTTTCGTCAGAATACATCAAAGAGACAACAGAAAATATGACGAAATATTTTTACAGCCAATAGCGAGGCCCGTGCGAAGCCTCGGCGCTAGTAAATCCCACCAAAAAAATAAAAAAATATCGGACGATGGTCGAGCGGGCGCGCGCCCAGGCAAATCCCGGCTCCGATCTCCGCAAATCTCAAAACTAACCCAAAATGACGTCAAATATTTTCAACAGAGGGCCCCTCTCCCCCACAAATCCTTCAGTGAGTCGCCTGATCGCTCTAGCCGTGGAAAGGGGCGGAGCCACCGATTCCGATGGAGACGATAAGTGGGCTGAGAAAGCCGTTCGCTCATTGGCTAAAAAGCTGCGGAGATCGGTGCTACTCGACGTGTTGGAGCAGGCGATCGTCCAAGCGAATAAGTCCAGCCCTTGCGTGCCGATTCCCAGGAGTTTGGACGGGCGGTTACAGGTTTGAGCGTGGGCGGGATCGATTTTTTTATATATTTTTTGGATTTTTGTATCGATTTTGTGTCGGAAGAATGCGAAAATCGGTTTTGGCAGGGGTCTCCTATGGGGTGGATTACCCCCCAAACCGCCCAGTTATCTATCTATCCCGGAGGCCGCTCAGCTATCTATCTATCTATCCATCCCGGAGGCAAATTTTTTGGCTACTATCTCCTAAACCCCCCCCCCCACATCGTCCTGCTATCTACCTATCTGGCGCGATTTTTGAGAAACTATACCCCAATTTTTGCCCAAAATCGCTATTTGTCATACCTTTTTATAGATTTTCACCTCCAAAATCACTAGTTATTGTTCCTATTTGCCTATTTTCAGCTATTTTTAGTAGTATATGCTCTTGTCTACCCATTTTGAGCTATTTGTTCTTACTTTGAACGATTTTTCTCCCGTTTCTTCCTTCTACACCCTGAAAAAGCCAATATATCTATCTCCCGGGACCCTCCCCCATCCCCCAACCCCCCAAAATTATTTTCCAGCTACCTATCTATCTCTAAGGCCGCTCAGCACTCTTTTCAACCCCCCGTAGGGTCAAAATCGGGATAAAAACGTCTGCCGCTGTATGGTGTAATTGATTCCGTTTGACTGCATTTGGCACTGTTCCAAAATGCAGGTATCTCAACGCAAGTGCATCCCGCACGTGACCTATTGCCGGCTGTGGCGCTGGCCGGATCTGCAGTCGCAGCACCACTTGAAGCCGGTGCCGAACTGCCAGCATCCCTTCAGCAAGAAACTTGATCAGGTTGGATTTGGAGGGGTTATATAGGCAATCTTGTTACAATTATCTAGTGATTTTGTGAAATGTGATAAAATATAAACTCCCACAAAAAGACAATATAATTTAACCTCTCTGGAAAAACCTAGACAAAATGTAAAATGCCATTTTTTGTAAAATCTCAGAAAATATCTCAAAAAATAAAATAAAATAAATTTACTCTGGGAAATAATATAACTATAAAAATCCTTATTTTATTATTAAAATATAAACCGCCCTAAATACCCCCCCCCCAACCCAGGCGCAAGTCTGCGTCAACCCCTACCACTACGAGCGCGTAGAACCGTCAACCATCCCCCCGATCGTGGTGCCGCGCGCTGGCGCCACGAGCCAAGCGCCAAGGGGCGCCAAAGGCGACATTGACGCCAAGGCGTCGGCGGTGCCAAGAGCCAGAATAGAAGTGACCGAATTGTCGGCTGGCAGATTGGCTGCGGCGATGTTTGGCGGCAAAATTGGGGAGCAGAATGAACACGGAGATCCGATGGGCGATATCAATTTGCTGGATGAGATGAATTGTAATGAGGTTGGAATTGGGGTGGGGGGTGTCGGGTTGGGTGCAAACGGGGTGTTTTTTTGAGTTTTCGGAGTCGGGATTGGGGTCACGGGATCGGGATCGGGATTTGTTTTGCCTTTTCGGGTCGGGATTTCGGCGAAGTTTTTCCTTCATTTTCGACAAAAACACGCTTTGGTGTCTCAAAAGTGTCGTGGTGCAAAAACGTCACTTGGGACATTTGGCTTCGGGATCGGGACCTCAAAATCCCGAAATTTTTCGGGATTCGTGATCGGTGTCCAGTTTGAAGCCTAGTGCCAGAAAACAGTTCAGTTCCAGCTTTGGACAAACACAAATAGATATTCACTGATAACTTAACACTAAAACTAATCCACTAAAAAGTGAGTTGCCAATTTTTTGCATTTGTATTTCATTTTCCTGGTAGGCTGGAACTGGCCACAATTTTACAAAAACGTTCATGAAAAACCGCTTACCCAAATTTCCAGCTCAAACCGTTGGCCCTGGAAGGGCTGGAAATTGAAGACTACCTTAGCGAGGATGCCGATTCAACGGCAGATCAAAGCTCGCCGCCCGCTGCGAATCAAACGCCCGGCGCTGAAAGTGGCCAGGCGTCGCCCGAATCTGATCTCGATGTGGATGGGGTGCTGGTCGATTTTGAGGTGCGCTGTTTTGGTTTTGGTGATTTGGGGGATGGTCGCCGTAGTGCCGCTACGTCACCTTAACAGTTTAAAATTTTCACTTTAAACGTCACTATTTGTGGTGATTTCTGGCGCCAATGACAATGGCGCCACGGCGTGGCGCTTACGAATGGCGCCAGCGCCATGACGCCATACCGCTACCATGTAGGTAAAATTTTAGGTAGCCGCCCCGTTCGCCGGGGTCCGTAAACAAGCACAGCCCCCCCGCTCAAAAATCCTGGATACGTCCTTGGCCCGGAGTGCCCCCTTTTATTGTTTTACACTTTAATTGTATTCAGGAACCGGCGTATTGGTGCACGGTGACTTATTACGAACTCAAAGAAAGAGTTGGCGAGCCGTTCCACGCTACCACGTCAGATTTTGTAGTTGACGGATTTTGTGACCCCTCCAGTACTGAGAGGTTCTGCTTGGGTGAGTTTACATTGGTCATTGTGTTAACTGAGATTTAGTTCAGGGTAGTGATGGAAAAAGCGCCAGGACTTTGGCGCCAAGCGCCATGGCTTTTTTTGCTTTGGCGCTAGCGCCAACGCCAGACGATTTGTTCCTGGCGCACCGCAAAAATAGCGCCAAGCGCCATGGCGCTTTTCCGAACCCCAGCGCCAAGCGCCAATGGCGCCAGAGCAATACAGTGCCAAACGCTAAAAGCGGCATGGCGCTTTTTTCTTTGGCGCTAGCACCAGGCGCCAGCGCCATGGTGCTTTTCCATCACTAGTTCCGGGTATATTTAGGTTTATTTTGCGATTGTGTTGTACGATTGTACTATTAGTCAGCGTAATAGAAAATCATATGTTAAATACGTTGTGTTCAAGTGGTTTTTCAAAAGGTTTTTCGATAATGATCCAATAAGGATCCGATTTGCGTAATTATGTAGAGTGTTTAGATCCAAAACACTTGTGTTGGCGGCTGCAATCAGCGCTCACTCGCGTGTCTGCCTCCTCGCGTTATTAATTATTATTATTTGCACTGTTATTTCCTCTTATTCCTCTTTCCTCTTGTTATTTCCTCTGTTATCTAATAATAATATCAGGACACTAATTTATTTATCTACATTTTAATCAAGTCTGCCTAGTCTTCAAACGGCATTCCGAATCCCGCAAAGTTTCTGGATTTTGCGGTATCGATCCTGAAATCTCGAAAAACGAATACAGGCCCCGAAAAAATTTTTAATCCCGATCCCGAAATTTTTTTAAACGTAATTAGATGTTAACTAATAAATGTGAACGGAAACATCAAGTTTACACATTTTGTCACTTTTCTGGCACCCAGATGTGTAGACCATTTTTATGTCAAATTAAAGAAAAACCTTAAAAATCCGAATTTTGTCCAAAATCGAATTCCCTATCCCGAAAAAGTGCCAATCCCGGTTCCGATCCCGAAACCCAAATCCCGATTCCGGTCCCGAAAACTCAAAAAAACAACCCCGATCCCAAAAAGTCAATTCCGCCTGAACCCACATCCACATCCAAATCCAACCCGTCCCCCCTGTGGCACTCAGGCAACCTGTCGAACGTGTCGCGGCAGCGCGTCACCACCGAGGTGCGCAAGTGGATTGGCGCGGGCGCCAGGATTTACCGCAGCGGCGCAGAAGTCTACGCTGAATGTTTGTGTGAATCGCCACTTTTCGTGCAGTCGGCAGATACGAATCGGAAATTTGGACTGCCCCCTGAGCAGACGTTGAAATTGATGCCCGGCTGCAATTTGAAGATTTTCGATCACATGGAATTTTATAGGACTTTGAGGCAGGCCGTGCAACAGGTGAGATTTTCTTAGCTGTTGTGGTTTTGATAAATAATTAAATTAAATCATTATACTTGTCTGGTCTGGAGTGCCTGGTTGCCATGGAAGCTTCATTAATTTTTACAAATTGTCAATATGTATTTAGTATTAAACTTATTTACATGATTGCCGTACTTCCTCGAACATTCCCTGGGCGTTCATTCTTTCAGAGTGCAAATTTTGAGGGGGTTCATTCTTTCTATTTGCAAACTTTGAGGGGGCAATTCCAGGGTTTTTTTATTTCGCTAAATTTTTATTGAACTCTCAGTACCTTTTCCTGTTTGTGAACCTACGCAGACGTAGAAAAATCGCAATAACCGACATCAGTGGCGTAGCCAGGATTTTGGAGCGGGGGGGGCGGATTGTATACGGAGCCCGGCGAACGGGGGGGGCGGCGCCCCCCCCCCCTAAAATTTGACCCCTGTATTAAGGGAATGGCGCCATGGCGCCAGCGCCATTAATAGGCGCCACGCTATGGCACCATTGGCGTTGGTTTTGGCGCCAAATACTACTGTATATGTATGTATGTTACATACATATACAGCGACGTGGACATTTTCGGTGTATTTCATTGGGATTTGACGCCGCCGAGACCAGCGAGCTTCAAATAGCTATTGTGTGGGTTGGAAATCCGCGCCTGCGCGCAAAATTTGTACAAAACGCCCTTGAAAATGTACTGAAAGTCGCCGCTCCCGGCCACTTTTCATGTGTCGCCCGGGAAGGGGGGGGCGGCCGCCCCCCCCGCCCCCCCCCTGGCTACGCCACTGACCGACATGTATAAACGTCTATAAACTTATAAATATAAGTATGTCGCTGAGATAACTTTTGTCCTAACATAAATCAGCCATTGTTTTTAACATGCTTTGCGTTACACAGATCAAAAACTTGATTTTCGGCAATTATATTTTCTTTACACTAATTTCGGGGGGAGGGGAGTATTTTTCATAATCTCACTGACATGGGGGTGTATTTCGACAAAATACGATACATAAAGTAAATACCTAGAAGCGTATATAGGTAGATCATACTTGAACACACGAGGCCTGTAATGCTGGCAGTATACAGACCCTTTCATTTGCATTTCACAAGCTACGACCCTCGCCTGTTTTGCTTGTGTGTTTTGATCCACAAATGCTTGAATACCTTTTAAAATGTTATAAATAATATCCCGGGAGATATATGGTTGCGGTAACCTGTTCGTTACCATGTGTAAGATCAGATAAAAATGCTATTATGATTATTTTATTATTACACATGTTTAAATTAAATCTGAGTGCACAAATATCACTCCACATATTATTTTTTGAATGGACAAGATACCCTCACTTCTAGTTTATTTTAAGTAGGAAAGTATCAGTGCTTAAGGCAGGTGACACTAGTGAAAAGTTTTGACTGAGTTGCGAAAGTGCTGGTCGGGTATCGGGGGGGGGGGGGGGTGTTTAGGGGATAGTAGCCCAAAATTTGGCCTCCGTGATAGATAGATAGCGGCCTCCGGGATAGATAGATAGCTGGCGGAGTTGTTTTTTTTTTTTGGGGGGGGGGTAACCCCCCCCACCCCAACCCCCTACTAAACCCCTGGTGTAACATTACATCTTATCGTTTGACACTAGTTTTTGACTTCAAGTGACGAGTCGCTGAGTACAACTTAGCGCACTTATTGGCCACTAGACTCATGTAACTCAGAGTTACAAATTCTTTACCATGCGTGAGATTATATGAAAATGCTATTTAAATATTTATTTATTATATTATTATATTACACATGTTATAATTAAATGTGGGTGTACCGTATTTCCTTGAAATACCCCCCTCGAAATACCCCCCCTCAAAATTCTCACTCACGTATCGAGGAAATACGGTATTTTTCTTTGAGAGGACTAGAAACCCCCACTTCCAGTTTGTTTTCCCGAGAACTACAGGAACACAGTGAATTAAACCCCACCCCATCAATATTTATGTTTTCAAAATCTTGTTTCATCATACACCAAGGGCGGTGCTTTCGAATGACACCAACTTGACATTTATTTATGTATTTATTTGTGCTCAAATGATATGATGCATGTTGCGTAAATATTTTCTTGAAGCATCCCATCCCCATTTGTCATGCGTACGTGCGTTACTTAGGTAAATACATAGCTGAATACCCGCAACTGACATTTTGTCAATGAAATGTCACTACTTTATCAGGTTGCAAAAACGTTTTTAACGTTTTAACGTTTTTGTCGTTTTTCCATTTCGTTTTTTTTCTTCGAAAATGGTTTCGATGCTTGCGTTTTTTTTTAAACAACAATAAAGTTTTTAACGGTAAGCAAACTCCGGCCATCCCAAAAACAAATGGGTAAACAAATATTTACATATTTACATCAGCCATGATATTTTACTTTGTATTCATTTGTATTTATTTACGTAGTTAAGGTAAACAGGGTGGCAATGAATACCAAAAACCTAGTAGTGCCCCAGTTTTTTTCAATTCAGAGTGTAATGTTCCCCGTTTTCGGAATAGATGGTTCAGCTTTGCGGGTTAGGAATTTTTTTATAAAATGACGCGCGTGCGTAATAAATTGTGATTGTGTTTGAATTTGCGGGGCGGAGATAAGCGCTTACGGTAGTCATGCAAAATCGTTACCGCAATGGTATTTGTGTTTTCACTATTTACATTATGCGGTGAAAATGTCGCCGACAACACTACTTTTCAACTGAAATTACGAAACTCACAAATCAGTTTTGATAGCATTTGAGTTTTCTAGAATGCGATGTCCGTCAACTACAGTTGACGGAGATGAAAATGGACACATTCTAGAGAACTCAAATACGTTCAAAGCTAATTTACGAGTTCTCGAAATTTCGGTTGAAAACTAGTGTGTGTTGGCACAATACAGAAGTTTTTTACGCAGTTCCGATTTTGCACAGCTTTTTGCAAATTGATTGAGTGCCGTGCGGGCGACAATGGGAAAAACTTGTCCGCCACGTGCCGCCGTTCGGTCGCAAATGGCTTCGCAAATATATTTTTTCTCTTTTTAGCAGCGCACTTTGCTTTTTGACCGCACTTCCCGATTTGGACTTTGTCTGAATGCAAAAAAGCTGTTATTGGCGCCATATTATCTCGCGGTGCACGACGTGTACGTAAACAGTGCACAAGTTATTTACTTGGCCATGGGGCAGTCCCAGGCCCTGTAAAATGTCAAATGTCATGCAAAGTGTGAAAAAATGAAGTCGTGTAAAATGAACTGTAGAATGGCAAACGATGCCAGAAACGCCACTTTTATGTAGCGTTTTTGTAGCTAGTTTTTCAATTGTTTATCGTGTACCGTAATTTTTAACGTGCACCGTAATTTTTTACCGTGTACCGTAATTTTTTACGGTGCACCGTAATTTTTTACCGTGTACCGTCATTTTTTACCGTGTACCACAATGCTGACGTCTGCCACCTCACAAACGTGTGGTACAATATCAGACAATATCACAATTCGTTTTGATTAATTGCTCAGTCGGGCAGTAATGCTTATTTAGCTTCATGTTTAACTTCACCCTTTGTCGGTTACATTGCACGCGCAGCTGCACATTTTACATGTCTCAATAAGCAGGAGTCTGCGATGGGGGGGGGGGGTCGCTCAGCTACCCCGGAGGCAGATTTTTTGGCTACTATCCCTTGAACCCCCTGCCCCCTCGGGCAGATATCTGACGCGATTTTTGATATAATTTATCCCAATTTTTGCTTAAAATCGCTAATTTTCATACACTTTTACCGGTTTTTACATTCAAAATCGCTAGTTCATGTTCCTTATGGCTTTATCCAGCTATATTTGTAAACACCTTCCCGGTCACGTCCGGCAGCCACTTTTTGATTTTACTTCTTATATCCTATCCCCAGTTCTAGGGCGCCCCCGAGGCTGAAACTTGGGGGAGATATTGTCGCAACCCCCCTCTACTTCGCATGAATTGGGGGGGTCGCGGCGACCCCTCTCAGGGGGGTCGCCCTAACTGCAATTTTTTGTGTGGCTTTTTTGGTGTCCCACAGCAGGTCCGGCACCCGCTGATTTCTGAGCTGTGGGAGGGGTATAAATCTAAAATTTTGGGGATGTGTTACCAACACCACTCTCCTACTATACACTATTCAATAATGTGAGATTAATGTGAAAAATTTCTCAAAAATTCGCTTATTACCTAAAAAACACCACTCCCCAATGGATGGATGACAAAAAATTTACTTTTTGGAACTCTTTTATTAGACACTTGAAGAGCTGGTTTACGATACTTTAAAGGGAAGGGTTTAAAGTTATGTAAAGAACCATACCTCTAAAAGGCCTGCATTGCAAAATTTACTTAGGGCGAATTTTATTACATCATAATGACATCATCGCAGGAACAAAAATTTACAAAATTTACACTTTGAAATTCCCCCCAAGTAAATTTTGCAATGCAGGCATTTTAGAGGTATGGTTCTTTACATAACTTGAAAGATCAAACCATTCCTTTTAAAGTATTGTAAACCAGCTCTTCAAGTGTCTAATAAAAAAGTTCCAAAAAGTGAATTGTTTTGTCATCCATCTATTGGGGAGTGGCGTTTTTTAGAGAAGAAGCGATTTTTTGAGAAATTTTTCACAATAATCTCACATTATTGAATAGTGTATAGTAGGGGAGTGGTGTTAGTAACACATCCCCAAAATTTTAGATTTATACCCCTCCCACAGCTCAGTAAACAGCGGGTGCCGGACCTGCTGTGGGACACCAAAAAAGCAAAAAAAAAAATTTGCACTTAGGGCGACCCACCCTGAGAGGGGTCGCCGCGACCCCCCCAATTCATGCAAAGTAGAGGGGGGTTGCGCCAATATCTCCCCCAAGTTTCAGCCTCGGGGGCGCCGTAGAACTGGTGATAGAATATAAGAAGTAACATAAAAAAATGGCTGCCGGACGTGACCGGGAAGGTGTTTACTATATTTGCTTATATAAAAATTTTAAAACTATTTTTAGTTATTCCGCCTTCTACGCCAATGTGTTTTACCCCCGCAACCCCCGGTGAACCCCCAAAATTTGTTTTAAGCTATCTGCCCCACCGGAAGAGCGTGTTCCTGTCTACCCAACCCCCCGGAAAATCCATATCTGGAATACCCCTGTCAATTAGTCTGCTAGTTGATGGACACGTATTTATTGTTTTCGCACATGACTTCTCATGCAGAAATGATGAGCAACTGAGTCAGAACAATGTAACACTGTAAATAAGAATAGGAACGTTCGGTTTAGTTTGGTGAAGGGTTGAAAAACGTTCAATGCATCGGTTTTTCAAGTGCCCCATTTGAAAAAAACTTTTTTGAGCGAGAACATACTTCCAGGTGGAATGCGAAATTGAATCCCTGAAAATTAAGCAGTTATTTATCTTCCAATCTTATTTTAAATATATTGACTATCATTTTATTATAAAATCAACAGTGGCGCTGACCCTTCCATTAAAAAAAACTTTATGCAACGTTGGTTGCGCAGTTCAGCATGAGGTTGCAAAAAATTAAAACCTAAAAAATTAAAAAATTACCATTTTTTGAAGTTTTTCAATTTTAGAAACCAGTATTTACTTGTAAAGAATCACTGAACTGAGAAAATTGGCTATTTAGGACTATGTGCAACAAATTATGATTTTCAGAGAAACTCTGGGTGAAATTTGTCAAAAAAATGTCACTAAAAAACCACAAAAACAATGTCGAAATCACAACTAAAATCAATTAAAAAACCAATTCCCATCCCCTGGTCCTGTTATTTTATGTCTCGAACATGGCACATTTTGAATGCTGTATTTACGTTTCCAACCCTAATCCTCCCCAACAATGTTGTGTGTTAGATTGTTGCTTAAGCCCCCCCCCCCCCCCCGAAGGGATTTAATTATGTTTTTGTCAGAGTTTTTGCAAGATTTATTTATTTACTAATTGACATACAGAAGGTGGCGTTTTTATTTCACAAGCAGGGGAAACACTTAAAAATCGATTTTTTGCAATAATTCAGAAATTTAAAGATAGTTTTTCTTTGTGATATTGAATCACATTTTTAGTTGAAAATGCGTGTCTAATTAGAATTTCGCAACTGGTTCCAGTTACCTTTCCCTCCAGTCGCTTACACTGTGGACTTATTCGAGGGGGGGGGGGGGCAAATCGAGAACACACGCTATGCATGTGCCACTGACGTCGACGCATGCGCTCAACTTTATTGTCATTGAGCGCCGCGTGTGTTTGTTGGATTGCGACTTATCCGCGATCAACAGAAGAAGCGTTAAGTGGGATTAAGGGGGGGGCGGTGTTCGACGGTTTAGATGGATGATTTTAGATTTTTTTATTTTTTTATTATTAAAAATTCCGGATAATGATAGTGAGAACGATAGCTGCCTCCGACAATACGATGGTCGTAAAAAATACTTGTTTATATAGCCCGGGGGGGGGGGGTTATGATAATTGTCTACCGCAAGCCAGTGACATGTGTATGTGCCCCCATTCATTGATTTTACGGTATTCGCATGTGCTTTTCATCCGGTCGACCAGCTAGGCTAGAATTAACTAAGCGAAATTGTCTGTCTGCGCCCTTCGTTTCCATGTCGCCGACTTTGCGACCTAGACTTATTTTTGCGCCGCCAGCGCGCTTTTTTTCATGACGGGGGGCGTATCTTTTGTGTGTAGTTTGATTTAGGTTGGTTGATCGGAAATGAAATGTCGCTCGCCTGAAACTCGACATTATACGGCCCCCTCATAATGCGTTTTCGTGCCGATTTCGCGCGCGTCTAACAGACAGACAGACAGACGCGCAGGTAAAAAGGGCGCACTTGTTTCGAAATATTCGCGCAGACATGTTTGGGGAAATAACCTGTCAGATTGTTCTTGGATTTTTTTGTTGACAAGTAAATACGTTCTCATTTTGTCAAGCGTTTTTTGAATTTATGGAGGTCAATTTTATTTTTGGAAATATTTGATCAAATTTTTTTAGACATAAATAACTCTACCTGATTGGTACTTATTGGGGGCATTGGAGAAACCCAGATATCAGTTGTAGTTGACAAGGTGCCTCCAGTACTTATTTATTGAACATTTAGTAGTATGTGAGTTCTACAACATCTTCTATAAACTAATAAACAGTTAAACTATTTTGACTGATTTTTTCAACGATTTTATGGCACTCTACTTCTAAAAGTCGAAAACCCCAAAAAGTCTATTTAGAGAAAATTTCATTTTCAATGATCTGTCTATGGTAAATTTCCGTTGACCATAGAAATTTCTATAAATGTTCTCTATAAATAAATAAATAAACTGATTGAATTATTCGATTTTGCCTAATTGTTCCAAGAGTGTCAAAATGTGGCACCTTCAAAAGGGACACGTGACGTGAAAAAAAAGAAGTTATAAATTTTGAATATGGCAAAAGATGTGCTGGATGCCCTAACCATGCTTACAAAATTTTCGGATGTTTAGAGTTATCGACTTTGAAAAGTGGATGCCTCAATTTTGAAAGTTCAATGGCCCGATGTAAAATATGTAATAGGTGTGTAAAATCGGTGTTCACATAAACAGTAAATACAGTTGAGGTGTCTACTTCTAAAAGTCGACAAGTCCAAAATATGAAAATTTCGAGTTAGGCTCAGAAACGTCAGCTGGAGCTACTTCCACACATTTTTTATCATTTTTCCATGAATTTTTTGACCTCACATGCCTATATGGCAAAGTGCCAAATTTGACATTTTTTTGGGAAAAATGCAAAAATTTCGGGCAAGAAGTCGACAAGTCCACTTAGTTTAGAGCAAGGAGTCGGCAAGTCCATCCTCTTCGTCCTTTTTTATGGGGAAAAATAGCAAGAAATGTGATATGTCCATCATGGACAGCTACTTCTAAAAGTTGACAAGTCCATAAATTGTCCATAAGGCAGCTTCGTCGCCGCCGGGAACAAAAATGTACAAGAAGGCAAAGTAGTGCAAGAAGGCGACAAGTCCATTTCCCTCCCAAAAACAGTTTTGCTCTGACCGAATGGAAATTTATGGACACCTCATTTTTCACATATAGGTTGAGAGCAGGGGCTGAAAATTTGACACTTTATTGTCAACATATGGAACTTAATGGAAAGCATGAGAGAGCCAAATTGGACACGCACCACGGGCCTGGTGGAATTGGATCGGAAACTTAAAATGCGATTGTGAACCGCCCAAAAGTGGAACCCCCCAGGGAACCCCCCAAAAGTGGCACCCCCTGGGAACCGCCCAAAAATGGGACCCCCCCAAAAATGGGACCCCCTAGGGCCCCACAAATATGGCACCCCCTGAGGACCACCAAAAAATGGCACCCCTTAGGGACCCCCCAAAAATAGCACCCCCTAGGGACCCCCCAAAAATGGCACCCCCTGGGGACCCCCCAAACATGGCACCCCCTAGGAACCGCCACAAAAATGGCACCCCCTGGGGACCCACCCAAAGTTGGCTCCCCCTGGGGACTCTCCAAAAATGGCACCCCCTGGGGACCCCCCCCCCCCAAAATGGCACCCCCTATGGACCCCCCCCCACAAAAAAATATAGCACCCCCCTAAGGACCAACAAAAAATGGCACCGCTGGGGACCACCCAAAAAATGGCATCCCATGGGGACCCCCTTGAAATGGCACCCCCATATGTGCCTCCAAAAAATGGCACCCCCTGGAGACCCCGCAAAAATGGCACCCCATGGGGACCCCCTCTAAATCCTGTAAACACAGCCCCTAGTTTGGAAACTCCTGTAAACTCAGCCCCTAATTTGGAAACTCCCATTGACTCAGCCCCTAATTTGGAAACTCCCATAAACTCAGTCCCTAATTTGGAAACTCCTGTAAACTCATTTTCAGGTTTATGGTAATGTAGTGTCAAAATAGAATGAATATTTGAAATAATCGCTAGCATCAATCCACAAATGCATCAATTCACAATCTTCAATTTTTTAGCCCCAGGGGTTAGACTTAAAGGTTATGGTTATGTAGAGTAGAAATGGAGTGCACATCTCAAATCACTGCAATAAAAAACCCACAAATGCATCATTTCACAAATTGAATGTTTTTGGGCCCAGGGGTTCATTATCAGGGTTTTAGTAATGTGGTGTAAAAATTGAGTGTATATTTGAAATCGCTACAATCAGAAACCCACAAACACATCATTTTATGATTTGAAAATTTTTAGCCCTGGGGGTTCATTTTCAGGGTTATGGAATGTAGTGTCAAAATGAAGTGCATATTTCAAATCAAGGCAATCAAAAAGCCAGAAATGCATCATTTCACAATTTCTAATTTATTTTCAATTTTCAATTTAAGTCTTACAGTAATGTAGAGTTGAAATTGAGTCATTTCGAATCAGTGCAATTAGAAACCTGCAAAATGCATCATTTCACAATTTGAAATTTTTGGGTCTAGGGGTTCAATTTCAGGGTTTTAGTAATTTAGTGTCAAAATGGAGTGCATATTTGAAATTGCTACAATCAGAAACCCACAAATGCATCATTTTATGATTTGAAAGTTTTCAGCCCAGGGGGTTCATTTTTAGGGTTATGGTAATGTAGTGTCAAAATGAAATGCATATTTCAAATGAGTGCAATCAGAAACCCAAAAATGAATGATTTCACAAATTGAAAGTTTTTGGCTCCAGAGGTTCATTTTCAGGGTTATGGTTATGTAGTTTTCAGGGTTATGTAGTGTCAAAATGGAGTGCATATTTAAAATCAGTGTAATCAGAAACCCACATTGAATCATTTCACAATTTCTAATTTTTGAAGCCCTGGGCATATTTGAAATCGTTACACTCAGAAACCCACAAATCCATCATTTTATGATTTGAAAGTTTTTGGCCCAGGGGGTTCATTTTTAGGGTTATGGTAATGTAGTGTCAAAATGAAGTGCATATTTTAAATTAGTGCTATCAGAAACCCGAAAATGCATTATTTCCCAAATTGAAAGTATTTGGCCCCATGGGTTCATTTTTAGGGTTATGGTAATGTAGTGTCAAAATGGAGTGCATATATCAAATCAGTGCAATCAGAAACCCAAGAATGAATGATTTCACAAATTGAAAGTTGGCCCCAGGGATTCAATTTCAGGGTTATGGTAATGTACTGTCAGAATGGAGTGCATATTTCAAATCATTGTAATCAGTAACCCACAAATGCATCATATCACAATTTATATTTTTAGCCCCGGGGGCCTCACTGAAGGATTATGGTAATGTTATTGTTAACTCCCATAAACTCAGCCCCTAATTTGGCAAACACCCATCAACTCATCAGTGCAATCAGAAACCCAAGAATGAATGATTTCACAAATTGAAAGTTTTTGGTTCCAGAGGTTCATTTTCAGGGTTATGGTTATGTAGTGTCAAAATGGAGTGCATTATATATCAAATCAGTGCAATTAGAAACCCACAATGCATCATTTCACAATTTGAAAGTTTTGGCCCAAGGGATTCAATTTCAGGGTTATGGTAATGTACTGTCAGAATGGTACAGGGACGTAGCCAGGATTTTTGAGCGGGGGGGGGCGGATTGTATACGGACCCCCCCCCCTAAAATTTTGCCTCTGTAGTAAGGGAATAGCGCCATGGCGCTGGCGCCATTCGTAGGCGTAACGCCATGGCCCTGGCGCCATTCGTAGGCTAACGCTATGGCGCCACTGGCATTGGCATTGGCGCCAAAACGGCTGTATGTCTCTGTATCTCAGGCATATACAGCGACAGGGACCGGAATTTGGGTTTTTTTACGGGCTTTGAGGCCGCGGATAGTGGTCAACTGAAAAATATATGTTGTGTGCTGGTAAAATGCGCGCTTGCGCGCAAAATTTTTTCAAACTGCAACCAAATCGTCTTCTGGAAGTGCCATTTCTGGCACATTTTTTAGTCCGGCCCAGGAAGGGGGGGGCGGCCGCCCCCCCCGCCCCCCCCGCCCCCCCCCCTGGCTACGTCCTTGAGAATGGAGTGCATATTTCAAATCATTGTAATCAGTAACCCACAAATGCATCATATCACAATTTAATATTTTTAGCCCCGGGGGCCTCACTGAAGGATTATGGTAATGTTATTGTTAACTCCCATAAACTCAGCCCCTAATTTGGCAAACACCCATCAACTCATCAGTGCAATCAGAAACCCAAGAATGAATGATTTCACAAATTGAAAGTTTTTGGTTCCAGAGGTTCATTTTCAGGGTTATGGTTATGTAGTTTTCAGGGTTATGTAGTGTCAAAATGGAGTGCATTATATATCAAATCAGTGCAATTAGAAACCCACAATGCATCATTTCACAATTTGAAAGTTTTGGCCCAAGGGATTCAATTTCAGGGTTATGGTAATGTACTGTCAGAATGGTACAGGGACGTAGCCAGGATTTTTGAGCGGGGGGGGGCGGATTGTATACGGACCCCCCCCCCCCCTAAAATTTTGCCTCTGTAGTAAGGGAATAGCGCCATGGCGCTGGCGCCATTCGTAGGCGTAACGCCATGGCCCTGGCGCCATTCGTAGGCTAACGCTATGGCGCCACTGGCATTGGCATTGGCGCCAAAACGGCTGTATGTCTCTGTATCTCAGGCATATACAGCGACAGGGACTGGAATTTGGGTTTTTTTACGGGCTTTGAGGCCGCGGATACTGGTCAACTGAAAAATATATGTTGTGTGCTGGTAAAATGCGCGCTTGCGCGCAAAATTTTTTCAAACTGCAACCAAATCGTCTTCTGGAAGTGCCATTTCTGGCACATTTTTTAGTCCGGCCCAGGAAGGGGGGGGCGGCCGCCCCCCCCCGCCCCCCCCCCCCTGGCTACGTCCTTGAGAATGGAGTGCATATTTCAAATCATTGTAATCAGTAACCCACAAATGCATCATATCACAATTTAATATTTTTAGCCCCGGGGGCCTCACTGAAGGATTATGGTAATGTTATTGTTAACTCCCATAAACTCAGCCCCAAATTTGGCAAACACCCATCAACTCAACTCCCATAAACTCAGCCTCTAATTTGTAAACTTGTGTCAACAGCCCCTTATTTTTAAACTTCTGTCAACTCAACCCTAATTTATAAACACCCATCAACTCAACCCTGAATTGAAAACTCAGCCCCTAAAAACTCAAGTTCACCCCCTATACATGTGCAATTGCATTCTTGGGAAGCAACTTTGCCATCTACTAACCCTGTTTGTCAAGATTGTAACGTGTTTGTAAAGGGCATTTTGTACTAATAAATAGTGACTGCATTGTGTGTAGGGTTCAAACGGGATTGACTTTTCGGGATCGGGATCGGGATTCACTTTTTGAGATTTCGGGATCGGGATCGGGATCGGGATTGGGGTTTCGGGATTGGGATCGGGATTGGTTTTTTGAGATTTCGGGATCGGGATCGGGATTGGCCGGGATTGGGGTCACGGGATCGGGATCGGGATTGGGGTTTCGGGATTGGGATCGGGATTGGTTTTTTGAGATTTCGGGATCGGGATCGGGATTGGCCGGGATTGGGGTCACGGGATCGGGATCGGGATTGGGATAGGCATTTTTCCGGGATCGGGATTGGGTTCTAGGGATAGATATTTTGGCCATTTTTCTGGCATTCACAGTTGTTCATGAAGGTCTCAAAACACTGTTGGATGCCAGAAAAGTGGCATAAAATTGACGCTGGGGGTTTGCATCCAGTTTTTTGCATGCAAAAACGTCATTATTTCACTTTTGATAATTTCCACTAATTTTTCCGGGATCGGGATCCCGGACTTGGGAGTTTCTCGGGATCGGGATTTGAAAACTTTCGGGATCGGGATCGGGATTGGTATTTTTGAGATTTCGGGATCGGGATCGGGATTGGGGTTTCGGGATCGGGATCGGGACTGGTAAATCCCGGAATTTCACGGGATCCGGGATCGGGATCGGGATTCCGTTTGAACCCTAATTGTGTGCAAAAACAAACACGAATCGGGCAAAAAATGAGGCTGTGATTGTGCCCCTATCTTTTGCATTAGGCATCCTTTGCACGCAGTTCTCTCGAAAATATATAGGTTTAGATATTTTGTTTGTCATTCTTTCATTACATCCACGTGTTTATGTCGTGCAGACAAAAAGTTGATGTCTGGAGACTGTAATGTTTACGTCGGATGTGTAGGGATGGCCGGTGTTTTTTTAAAATGTTTTTTTTACTTAGTGTTTTTTTTACACACAAGCGTCGAAAACATTTTTTAAACCACGGCCAAATTTTTTTACTATTTATGCACTAGGTATTCTAGGGCTATATAAATATAAGATCACAAAGTACTGCCTACTTAGTAAAGTACGTGTCTGATATACCTGTGTAAATATATTGACTCATAACCACGTTGAAGAAAGAAACAACGGTTTTTAAAATAAGGGTTGTTAAAAAACGCTTTTCCCATCCCCACTCATGTCTTATTTCGCGTCCGACAAAATGTCAGTTTTTTTCTGGTCGCAATTCCGATAAATCAGTTTGCCGGTTTCGTTCCCGATGGCGCTACGCACACTGGATGTCAACTGGTTTCCATGTAAATAAGAAGACATCACGCCATTTCCTTTGTCCCTTTAACTGGTGTTCACGTGTAGCTGATGCCGGGGTAGTCGCTCGAGAACAGGTTGTCCATGTATATGCGTGGTTACAAAATGAAATGTGAAACAGAAAAAGAAATTTCTAATTAAAATAAGTCTTTTAACTTGAAATTTGAGCGATGCACACGCCTCACCCACCCCCATCACAAAATGTCAGTTTTTTTCTGGTCGCAATTCCGATAAATCAGTTTGCCGGTTTCGTTCCCGATGGCGCTACGCACACTGGATGTCAACTGGTTTCCATGTAAATTAAGATTTAAGTTGACGCGTCGCCGGACAATTTTCAAGTACATGTCGGAAATGAATTGATATTGGTATGTGCATTTGAACATGAAACCGTGACCCGTCAACTAAAATATAAATCGATTGACCCTGCGCACACTAGTTTCACACGAAATTTCAAAAACTCATAAATGAACTTTAAACGTTTTTGAGTTTTCCACAATGAGTCTTTTTTAATCTCCGTCAACTGTAGTTGACGGCCACCTCATTGTAGAAAACTCAAATGCGTTCTAAGCTGATTTATGAGTTTTCGAAATTTCGTGTGGAAACTAGTGTGTGCAAGCACATTATTGAAGCCGCTCGGCCCAGTTGACAACCGATGCCATTGTCAACTAGTGTCTTTAGGGCCAATCCAACAACCTGGCCCTTTGTAATATAGAAATGTAGACAGCTGAACAAACTCCCGGTGGGTGGTATTCATGAGCTTGTTATTTTCCATAATTGCGAAAACGTATTTATTTTTACTCGAAAAGTACGTATACTCTGGTACCGAGTAAATACCTTTACGTTTCCTCTCGAAAAATTTCTAGTACTTAGCAGGGGTCTCCAAGATTTGGCCCTCGCGGGGGCTGGATTGATAAACCCCTGTTTACCTCGGTCCGTACCTTAACGAAATCTTTATAAAATGTTTTGTCACGCCCCCCACTTAACTTTACAGCGAATTTCATCCCGTACAAAAGTTAGCCAAAAGAGTTGTCTAAAAGGCCATTGGGCCATCCCCCATTGTAACGCCATGTGGGCTGTGTAAATGGCTCACATTTTTTATACAAAACTGCAGTGTTCACCTTGCTCCATACATGTTTGTTTATTGACTTATATTATGTCTTTCAAGGCCGGAAATCAGCCTGAAAGACAGAACAAAGTCCTGGCACAGTGCCAAATGCAATTTCAATGGCTCATTTACACATAGAAATGTGATATTAAATTTTTCAATTTGTATTGTTTTGTACTGATGATCATGATCACCTGTGCTTATGGTCTTTTTATCTGCTGATGCTGCATCTGTTCCCACTGAAAATGCTTCCATCTGAAAGAGAAATCTCTATGCATTTTTAAAAAAACCTACTCTGCTTAAATACACACACCAACACATAAGAATTTGAGGGGTGAAATTTAAATAACCTCACCAAATTTTCCTTAGTACTGATTTTCTTCCCTGAACGAAATGTAGAAAGTTTTAGAATTCTCATGTGTCAGATGCTGAACTTTAGGCAGAGTAGGTTTTTAAAAAATGCCTCAGGATTTCTCTTTCAGACGGAAGCATTTTCAGTGGGAACAGATGTAGCATGAGCAGATAAAAAGATCAGAATCACAGCTGATCATGATCTGCAGTACAAAACAATAAAAATTTAATATTTTTATATCTCATTTCTACCTGTAAATGATCCATTGAAATTGCATTTGGCACTTTGCCAGGACTTTGTTCTGTTTTCAGGCTGATTTCCGGCCTTGAAAGACAGAATATAAGTATGGAGCAAGGTGATCACTGCATTTTTGTAAAAAAAAAATGTGTGGACCATTTACACAGCCCACATGGCGTTACAATGGGGGGTGGCCCAATGGCCTTTTAGACAACTCTTTTAGCTAACTTTTGTATGGGATGAAATTTGCTGTAAAGTTAAGTGGGGGGCGTGAAAAAACATTTTATAAAAATTTTGTGAAAATATGGACCGAGGTGAACAGGGGTTTAGCAAATCGCTCCTCCGGAGGGATAGATAGCTGAAAAATTTTCTGGGGGGGGGGCTCGCAGGGGCAAATTATATAGGCTTTTTCATTGCATAAAAGGCAGAAAGGGGAAAAAATCGCTAAAAACAGGTTAAAAGTAGCTAAAACAGGCAAAAAATGGCCAAAAATAGGTATATAAACATGTGTACTGGCGAAAGCGGCGATTTTGAAGGTGAGAAAGTATAAAAAGGTACGAAAATCGCTAGGTACGATACGAAAGGTACGAAAATTGGGGCAAAATTTCTCAAAAATCGCTCCAGATAGGTAGATAGCGAAATTCAAAATACATGCGTTTTTGTACATTTTCAACTAAAGTTCGATACTTTTAACGACTCTGGTATTTATTTTCATATTTATCTATTTGACGTGTCACTTTAAGAAATCGTGAAGTTCCATTCTCAATAAACATTGACATTTGCGGCCACTGCTTTTATAGCGAGATAACATCCTACAGGCGGCCGTTGAATAACAAACATCACATTTACATCGTATTTCACAGTGCTGGAACTGGCTCATATGCACTGACTTTATGTGTTACTGCAGCTGTAAATATTTAAATTTAATTTTGCGGTTGTTTGCTATGGAAGTTTCTTACCTGCGGGAGTATTTTGTTAGTCAGCCCCACCCAGATGTCTTTTTGACATTGACCTATTCCGCTTTTGAAGCGATTTATGCTTGTGTACACGCCAAAGGAACATGGTACAACACATTTAGGTACCTACATCAGGAGGGGTCTCCAAGATTTTGGCCCTCGCGGGGGTTGGATAGGTAGAAATCGCTCCTCCGGAGAGCTCGCGGGGCAAAATATTGCTTTTTCATGGTATAGTAGGCAAAAAGCGGAAAAAAATAGCTAAAACTAGGTTAGAAATAGCCAAAATCGGTTAAAAATAGCTAACCACAGGCATATAACTATGTCAATATCATAGCCGAGAATAGCGATTTTGAAGGTGAAAATTGGCAAAATGGAGCAAAAATGAACGATTTTGGGTAAAAATCGCTCAAAATTTGCTCAAAATTTGCTCCAAATAGATGGATAGCTGAGCCATTTAATGGATAGATAGCCATAATGGTTGCCTCCGGATAGATAGATAGCTGGCTTATTTGGGGGGGGGGGCAGTCCTCCCCCAACCCCCACCCCCCCTCCTTGGAGACCCCTGACTTACATAAATATTTTTGTAGCCCCCAGAGGGGGCAGCGCTTTTTCAAAGGTACTTTTAAAGCACCTTTAAAATGGGCAAAAAAGTTCCAAAAAATGATCACCAGGCTGCACTGCTGCGAAGTGCAGTGTGTTTTGAGTGTGAAATGTGCAAATTTAGAAATGTCTGGACATTTTCTGTAGAAGCGATTTTTAAAAGCAGCATTTTTTAATTAAACAATTTTAATTGATGAAGTAAGACCTAATACCTCCTGTGCAAATTCTCTCTCAATTTGCAACAATTTTTTTCCAAACGAATAACGATTTTTTCAATTCGCACTATCGATCCTGATTTTTTCAAAACATCACTACCGGAAATTTTGCTACTCATGCTTTAGGTCAACTGCGGAAGTGTAGCATCCCTTTCTGTATTGTTAAGCGTATAGGGTAAGCTGTGAACCATTGATGAGGTATACATGAATTGTTCCGCTTTGTGTTTTTGTATCAAACATTAATGCAGATGCATTCACATTTTAAAAAAGTTTTAAAACCAACGTTCTCAGAAAGAACACGCTCTTTACACAAACAAAATCACAATGAACTTAACGATAATTAATGTTATTGAAATTAATGTTATGAAATCAATTTAATGTTATTCAAGCAAATTAATAAAATGCTTTTAAAATTGAAAATAACACACTTCATATCTAATAACCGCCTACAGTAGTTAAATGACAATAGAAAACACAACAGCGCAGCGGCCATCATTTGATCTAGCTTTTACTTATATCTATACCCCCTCAGAAGTGATTTTGGAGAAAAGTAGGTCTAATTAAAAGAATCGGGGTGCAAACAAGCGATTTTTGACCTCCCTGACCTGACTGAACACTATGGGTGTTGTGAATTTGGACCCCTCTGGGGGTTCACATAGATGGTAAATAGGGTTCAAACGGGACCGCGGTCCCGGTACATGGTTCGGCAAAAAGTCGGGACTGGGGCGGTCCCGGTCCCGGTCCCGGTCCCGACACCTCAGTCCCGGTCCCGGTCCCGGTCCCGACAATCGAAAAAGGCCAGTCCCGGTCCCGACCACCCAGTCCCGGTCCCGGTCCCGGACCCGGAATTTTTCAGCGGTCCCGATAAGAAAAATTGACTGGACTGGATCCAAATTTTGCCTTTTAAATACTTCAGCCAGTCGGCGCATTCTCATTCCGTCTACGAATTTTTGACGTTTTTTTTGGTGAGTTCCAAACATTCTCATTCATGTTTGACATCAGAGAAGGCTGAAAAATTTATTTTCCTTCAGAAAGCACTGCGCCAGCTTATGTATCAATACTCACTGTCATAATTTTCGTGCATTATGTCTTTTTTTGTGACTCAATTGAATTTTGTGACTTTTATTATATTTTTGATGACAATTTTGATTGAATGAAGTGTGAAAATCGTATGAAACTTCTGAAAATATGCATTCAAATGGTTATCGGTCCCGATAGGGCCCAAAAGGGGGCAGTGGTCCTGGTACCTGGTTCGGCAAATCCTGGTCCCGGTCCGGATGCTCCAGTCCCGGTCCCGGACCCGGTCCCGACAATTGAAAAATGCCAGTCCCGGTCCCGGTCCCGGTCCCGACCACCTAGTCCCGGTCCCGGTCCCGATAAGAAAAATTTCTGGTCCCGGTCCCGGTCCGAAAAACTGGTCCCGTTTGAACCCTAATGGTAAATCGATTCTCCGGATGGATAGACAGTTGACAGATTTGGGGGGGGGGGCAAACAGAGCAAAAATCTGGATAAAATTTATAGATAGTTAACTGGCCGATTTTTGGGTGGGTGTTTCAGCGGATAGTAGCCAAAAAATGTCTCTGGATAGATAGATAGCTTAGCGGGCCCAGGATAGATTGTCAGTTGGAGCGTTTGGGGGGAGCGGGTAACACCATAGTGAACCCCTGCTGATTACCAACTGCGATTTGCCGGCCAGTCACAGTGCCAAAATTTCCATAATCAATTTGCAGAAGATAAGTAAAAAAGTATTTGTAGTCGTTGTTATTCCGATTTTTTAACTAATTTTCAGCTGATAATTGACGTACCCATAATTTATCTCTTTGCAAATAAATAGTTATTTGCTTTTCACCAGTGTATTCTCAGTGCACCGCATTCTTGTCTGGATGCGAGTAGTGAATTGAATGATGCTTCACCCAGGGAGCAGTCCCAGGTCCTGTAAAATGTCAAATTTCAAGTGTTAAAAATTATGTAAAATACCCTGTAAAATGACAAATGTACACTTGCCATTTTCCAGGGCTTTTTACATGACTTTAGACACTTGCATGACATTTGACATTTTACAGGACATTTTACAGGGTCTGGGACCAGGTTCACATTTAGATTTTAGTATTGGCTTTAGCTCATGTTTCCCTTGTGCACACAAGATGTGTGGTCCTTTCCTGTTCAATTTTTACATGAGAAGATTCTGTTGTGTGCAGACTTCAGCATTTGGACTGTTTTAGTCTAATGATGGTAGATATTTTCAGTAAAATTGAAGTTTATTTAGTTATATTTTAGAGACGAAATATTTTTTTGTGTTTTTATTTATTGGCCCCAAACTAGGGTGGCAGAATTTACCGTACCGTACCGTACCGTACCGCATTTTTGGGAAATTTACCGTACCATACCGTACCGTTTACCGCACTTTTAGAAATTTACCGTACCGTACCGCGTACCGCATTTTCCAAAATTTACCGTACCGTACCGCGTACCGCACTCATTTACCGCCGAAAATGCGGTAAATTTTTCTCAGATTGACCTTAAATATGTCAATTTATTGATGCAAATAAATGTGATTTTCTGAAAAAAATTTGCGCGCAAGCGCGCAACTTTCACAACATTGTTTTCCTGTTTGAAGCCCTTCCATTTCTGCATGCATAATTGCTATAATTCATGATTAACATTAGTATAATGTGCTTTATAAAATCAAGCCATGCGCTTCAAGACGCTCTCAAGGTGTGAAACATCACCCTCAATGTATTTACTTTCTTTTATGAGCTTTTTTGTTGCAATGATAGGTTTGATGTATGGTCATATACTCATTTTCAACTATTTTCAGCTACTGCATTTTTTCACCCACTTTTTGCAACTTTTTCTCTATTTCTTCCTTCTACACAATAAATAAGCCCCTACATAGTTCCGCATTGATACATTTCTGACATTGGAAATTTACCGTACCGTACCGTACCGCGTACCGCACTTTTCAGATTTACCGTACCGTACCGTTTACCGCAAAATTGAAGATTTACCGTACCGTACCGTTTACCGCAAAATGGGAAATTTACCGTACCGTACGGTTTACCGCAAGGCCGTACCGTCTGCCACCCTACCCCAAACACCTCTACATCAATGTTCCCAAATTTCTAGGATAGGAAACTGATGGAAAAACTGGCCTGCCTAGGATATTATATTATATCTATATTTTTCTTTATGTTCCTTTCTGGGTTCTAGACTTAGGTTTTTGTTTGCAAACTCTGAGAGATTTGTTGTCAATGTTTATTTGAACTGGCTGTCCACGAAAACTAACACCCATTTCCTTCCACAGATGCATTTATGATCAGTTCACTTCTGGGTTCCGCTACTATTTCTTGTAGAATTGCGTTCCATAAGTTCGCGGACTGTGCGTGGTGTATTTTGGGGGTTTGATTTTTATTAAAGGTTTTAATGTTTTTGTGACTGGTTCTTTTTATCTTGTGAATATGTCAAATGTAAATATGTAATGTCAAAGATTAGATTTTGTTGTTGTGTGGTCAGTAACTAGCTGTCACATCCAATTATAAGTAGGGTTCAAATAGGATTGACTTTTTGGGATCAGCATTTTATTTTTATTTTTTATTTTTGGATTGGGGTCTTGGGATCGGGATTGGCATTTCAAATTTTTGTTATCGGTCAGAATTATCGTCTGTGGATCAGAATCAGGAATTTGGACGATGTTCTGGTATGCAGGGTTTTCTCTAATTTTCACAAAAATGGTCTAAAACACGCTTGGATGCCTTGGCTTCAAATGAACACTGGTGGTTTCTATTCACATTTCTCCTGCAAAAAAAGTCATTTGGCAAATTTTTCCATTGGGTCAGTAATTGGGGATATTTTATCGGGGTCGATATTATTGGGATTTGAAAATTTACGGTATCAGGATCTCCCAATCGCGAAAATTATCGGGATCCGGTATATGTTTTAACCCCAACTCTTGAGCTATTGTCCACTTTATTTTGGTACATTCTCTTGCGTCCACTATTGAAAAATTTCCATGGAACACGTGCAGAAAGCCGCCAGCTAAAACCGGCCGATATTTTCTAGTGTGTCCCTTGACGGCCGCGGAGTGAATAACATGGGGTATAAAAAGTAAAACGCCCTGAAAACCTTTCATTGTGATGAATATTTTTGTGAAATTTATTGCAAAAATAGAAGCTGTTTCTGTGAATTGGTGCCGCACCGGCTGTTTTTATGCACCGGCTCAGTGAAGTCGGATTTGGTAAACTGATCAATCGACATTGAATGCATCTGAGTTTACCAGAATAAATTACTTTATATCTTTGTCAACTGTAGTTGACAAATACCTCATTTTGGTAAACTCAAATGCATTCAACGTCGATTTATGAGTTTACCAAATCCGAGTTTACTGAGCCGGTAACTAGTTAGGTAACCGGTAACGGTAAAGCTAGTGTGTGCCGCACCAATGAAACATGCACAACAGCCGACAATCTAAATATTGCTATTTTCCATATGTTAAAGAATTATAGGTAGCTGTTTTCCTTTTGGACTTGATTATCTGAATCAAATGAAATTCACCACGTCAAATGTTACTTTCTCCAAAGTAATAAAAGCTGAAAAGTTCATTTTCACAAAATGTTTCATTTTACGCAAAATGGTCGCTTTTTCATTTCGAGCGGCAAAACAGTCTGAACATAAATACTTTACTTCAGATTTATTATCGTCTTGCAAAATTTATTTGCGCAGATGTGTTGCGAATTGCGATGATGCCAAATCTGGATTGAGCTTTCTGGAAATTTTCGTTTTTACAGTACTCAGATCCCTGCTCAATATTTATTGAGGCGTTGCGTGTTCGCCTGTTTTGATTGCACAATTTTTGAACGGTTTTTACCTTTTTCAGTCTCTCCTAAATTGCCTTTGAAATGGTTTTATCGCTTTTTATGTCTTTTATCTCCTTTTTTTTGCTGCAATTTTTTCATCAGCATATTTTGAAGTGGAATAATTTACATTGACGGCCCACACACCAGTTGACATAGTTGTCACATGTAGGGTTGGAAAAAACACGTTTTTTTTACTCGATGTTTTTTTTATTAAAAAAACGTTTTTTTTTTATAAAAAACGTTTTTTTTAAAAGCTCCCAGATATGACCTTGTGTCAACATATATAGGTATATCAGACAGTGGCAATACTCTGATGTTATATATGACCATATAATGTCTGTGGAGCCATGGGATAGCATTATAAGTGGTGATTTGTGTCAAAAATATCCATTTTTCATCGACATATCGTTCGTATATCGCCTTATAGTCGAATGTTCGTGACTTCAGGTAAAGTTTGGCACGGAATAGTGATCAAACAAGGTTATAAAGGGAGGTTGTTACTTTGAGAGTGAAGTTACACACTGTGGAGGTACATGGAAGCACATTACCTCAATATTATATACTACAGCAACATATGACGGCTTATTAACCCATGGTAGCACATAGAAATGGATACTTTGATACTAAAAATGCCACAAAACCAATGAAAACAACCACCGATGTCAATTTGTGGGTTGAAATTGCGCGCTTGCGCGCAAAAAATTTGCAAAATACCTAGTGCTTAGTACTAAAAATTTCGGCCGATGTTTTTTTTTATAAAAAAAACATTTCGGACGTCATGTTTTTTTTATAATAAAAAAACGTTTTTTTTAATAAAAAAACGTTTTAAAAAAAACATCGGCCAACCCTAGTCACATGTGTGTCAACTGGTCTGTGTCAACTCAAGATTTCGGCTTCACGTGTCGCAGAGCGATCCTCAATGCAGTTGCCATAATGTTAATTTTTCAACATTGCCGCAAGTGTATTTGGAGATCGCTTTGTGACAATTGTAACCGAAATCTTGAGTTAACACAGCTGAGTGGGTACATAAGTTTTACATTGGTCCGCTGTTGCATATGACATAAGTCTGTGCGCATGTAAACTGTGCTGCCCGCTGTGTATAATGGAATCACCGTCTAGTGCAAGCAAAGTTCCAAATTGACTGCAGCTTGAATGTCATCCCATATAGTTTTGGAAACTGGCCACCGTAAAGGAATTACCGTATTTCTTGTAATGGAAGAGCGCCGTTCTATTTTTTTAGTCAACATTTTTACCTGTCATTCTATTGGAGGCTACCGTTCTTATTTCTTCACCAACTTTTTCACACATTTTTAATCTGAACTTATACTCTATTAGCTTCACTTTTTAATGAACCTTAAGCAATATTTTTTATATCATAGCATCAATTTGAGATTTAACATATATTTGCATGCTTTGAGCCTTCTCGCCATCCGAGTTTCACGTTTTTTTTGGGTGCGTTTTGGCACTGTTCCAATGTAATTCTAACCTGCCATTCAATTGGTGACTGCCGTTCAATTGGATGGTGACGTTCTATTGTTTTGGTGACCGCAAAAACGTGCCAAACCGAAACCGGAACCGCCTCAGTCCAATGGCGCTTTTGGCGCAGAAATCCTGGCGTTTTTCACATTACTACCCTAGTAAATATTAATATCCTGTAGACCTCACCGCAAATCGAGGAGATTTTATCGTTTCACGGAAGGGCTTCAATTTCCGTACCCGGTTGACATTGTGGTCTCATAAAAAGGTAATGGGCGGCCCAGCGTAGTGGGGCACATTTGTCCGCCTCTTTTATTTGATACGACAAATCAGTCAATCGACCAGACGTTGTCGTTGGATTCCGGCCGCCGCCTCATTATCAGGGTTCCGCTGGCGCCGCGCAAACAAACCTTTTGTGCGCGCGCATGTTGCCGCCTTGCCGCCGCGGCGGCCCAGCCAGATGTTTTTTGCAACAACCCAACCTACCACCGGGCGGCCGCGCCTTTTCAACGGGGCCCGTGCAGCTGCGGCGCGTGGTTCCACCATTCGCGGCGCCGCCCCGCCGCCGCAACAGTTGTCATTTTGCCGCGCCGCTAGAAACCTGGCCCGGTCAAACATCCATTTTGTGTGCCGAGTGGGGATTTTAAGGAACTTTTTTTAAATGAAAGGATTTTTTTAGCTTTTTACTACGAATTATGTTTCGCAATTTTTTTGCGCGTAGGCGCGCGATTTAACATTAATACAAATTGACATCGGTGGTTGTTTTATTGTTTTTTTTGTCAAGCTTCCAATTTTTTGCATGCAAGTGTGTAAAAAGCCGTGTTTTGTTAATGTGGTGTATAAAACCACACGCTTTTGAGTATGAAACATCAGTTTCCATGGATTAACCTTCTCTCTTAGATTATTAAACACAGTCAGCTCTTATCACTTATAAGTCACTGATTAATCACAGGCGTTCAATATTTTTAAACTGTCATTAAATTGCAGTCAGCAACGCTCGTGTGTTCACGAAAAAAACCCCGGCTTTTTCCATCCCTAGCCAGAGTACAAAATTGTCGGAAAAAGAGGTTATTATACCTGGTGAATCAGCTATAAAAATGTTGACAGTTTTTTAGGAGTAAAAAACAAACAAACATAATCTGGCATGAAAACACCTGCCACGTATTTTGCCAGCCATCTCTCGCTCAAATTATAGGATTGTACAGATTTTTGACGTGATCACATGCTCTAACCAAACGGTTGTGTCTCATGTATGACTTGTTATTGCGAACAAAGGTTGTTCGAACTCATGCATTAATTCCATGATAGCCGGACTCGTCTTACGTGACTTTGGGACGTGGGAATCGCGACATGCTTGTGCCCGTTTTCGCGAACGCAACTGCGATTTTCCAAAGCGCAAATTGCACGGAATTTGCAAGAAATGATTGCGCCTAGATTACACAATCAAATACCACTAAAAGCGACCGAAGCGAAGGTCAAGACGCGGCGAAATGCTAGTAAATAAAATAT
Source organism: Sphaerolaimus hirsutus (assembly GCA_964036195.1). Classification (NCBI taxonomy): domain Eukaryota; kingdom Metazoa; phylum Nematoda; class Chromadorea; order Monhysterida; family Sphaerolaimidae; genus Sphaerolaimus; species Sphaerolaimus hirsutus. The sequence goes on along the minus strand of OZ038450.1, from coordinate 3,383,056 downwards.
GCTGGCGACGGCGGCGGCGCAAAAAAAATCTGCCCGGGCCGGCGCGGCGCGTGTCGGCAGTCTGTCCGGGCGCAGCTGCGGGCGGCGGCGGGCCGCACGCTGCCTCGCTCAGTGGGCGCGCGCTGCGTTTTGCTGCCGCGCTGCAAGTGCAGCTGCAGCTGGCTACCAGCGCGCCGCCGCGCCGCCCGGCCGCATGAATCGCCCACCGGCCCGGCAACGGCCGCTTGTAGACTCTCCCCCCGCTTTCTTTTTCTTTTACAGGTGTCTTTCTTTGATTTACACGATGCCCCCCCCCCCGCCTTAAATGCACTGCGGCACGTGCCGCGCCGGAATTTGAGAGTTGCGGCCGCGCCCCGCACTGAATACACCCTTGAACTACATGGGGCCACGCACACTAGTTGACATCAAAATTTATGTCAACTAAATTAAATTAAATTTTGGTTAATTATGTGATTTCAACTTTCCTATGTGATAGAGCATGGTGAATTTTATGTGACACTAAATTTTCATTGATTCTGTTGAGTGTGATGATTTTACAATTTTTCTGTTTGCTATGTTGACATTCACTTGACACGAATTTGCAATGTCAACTAGTGTGTTTGTGGGCAATACATGACACACCCATGGTGCTCCACGATATAGACTGTATTTACATATGAGTGAGTATTGTCAGGTGTTGATATTGACTAAATAATTAGTGTAACTAATGGATGAAACTTATTATACCCTAAAGCATTTTTATTGATTTTGATGACTAATACTTTTTGAGGGGCAACATATAAAACGTAGACTTAATTAAGTAGTCTAGGTCAACTTAATAAAGTAGACTGGACATTATTTAGTTTGATGTCATGAGATGAAAATTAGGTTGACAGTGGGAAAAGAATATATTAAATTTCTAATCAAAGTGTGATAATTGAATACAATATGATTGCGGGGGTGGGCTACGTACGCATAGTTTGATCATAATGATGACATGTTGAAGTGCTTTGTCCCTTTCTAGAACCCTGAAGAACGTATTTGCAAGTGGAACTCCATGTGTTGCAGGGGTCTTCTTTATTTCGACCTCCGGGGGGTTGGATAAATAGCAAATCGCTCCTCCGGAAGGATAGATAGCTGAAAAAATTTTCTGGGGGTGGGAGGTTCGCGGGGGTTCAATATATAGCATAGAAGGAAGAAAAGGGAGAAAAATCACTAAATGTAGGTGAAAAATGGGTAAGTAAGCACATATACTACTAAAAATAGCTGAAAATAGGCAGTTAGACTAGTGATTTTGGAGGTGAAAATCTATAAAAAGGTATGAAAAGTAGCGATTATGAGCGAAAATTGGGGTACCCCCCAACCCCCCACCTTTCCTACCCCTGATGTGTCGGATAAAATGGCTGCTAAAGTAAACAGAATGCTGTGTATTTAAACCCAGTGGGTCGGCTGATTGGCACAATACTGCATGATGGACCGATTCCGCAATGATGTCTACCAGACATCTACCAAACCGTTTGCCTAGACGTGATGTTTTTTTGGGAGGGGTGCCCTTTGTGTCCTGGCCGATTAGGTTGCCTTTACCTGACCGTCGCCTTCAGTATGTTTATTTAGAAAATGACCCGCTAATTTAGTTTAAAAAAGTTTTTTTTAAAGAAAATAAAAATAATGGAGTTGTAATTCTGTGTGGTACCGTTTTTGTTTTTATTCACTGTTACCCATCGCGGATTCTACACGAACCGGGGGGCATGCTATTGTTTTTGTAGTTTCTTCAAATAATCCCCAAGTTCTGAGATAAGGAAGAAATCAGAAAGAGTAAACTCAGACTAAGTAGTATGTATACTTCACTGCCTTTCATTACAAAAACATAACTTTTTCCTTGAAATATGAAAGTTTCAAAGGATTTAATTTGGTCGTTACTAATTTTTCCTTTAAACACAGCCTTAATAACAACGGTCGATCTGTGTATTCTCTGGTTTAATAAGATGTGTCAACCGTTGTAAAATTTTGATTGCATCTTATGTCAACGAAATTTTACAGGTGCTACGCGAGTAGCAATCAGAGTTGTTAGAATAACTGAACTTTAAAAAAAAGTATACATAAATGTAAGTTTTTTTCTCACCACAAAGTACAGAAAATGTAAAATATTTTTTTTACTCGTACTCATGCGTAGATGTGAGTTGAATACTTTTTCCCTGGAAAAATATAAAAGCTAGTTCTTTTCCCCTGGAAAACGTAAAAGCTACTACTTTTTTACATGTGAGAGGGCGTTTTACACTGGAAGACATAATAGATGTCGTTTTTTAGTGATTATTTGGTATTTTTTTATAAAAATGGTATGATTTCTTAAAAATTTTCTTATTCTAATTATTATTATTTTTTAGCAACAGAAAATTGTGATTTAGCAACAAAAAATACATTTTCTCTGTATGTGTGTACTTTTAAAATGTACGCGTAAAAATGAGTACATTATATTTAAAAAAGTGTAAATGTATTTATTTTTTGAATGTAATCGTATTTACCGCGTACTCGCGTACGCGTATTTTTCGAGTAAATAATGACACTGTTCACATAATACATTGTACTTTATTTTACATTTTTCAAAAGATTTTTCAGTGTGGGTGAAATGTACAAAAATCACATTTTCGAGATAAAATTGTTAAACATTCAACAACAAAATTAAAATTCCCACCCCACCCATGCAATGTGAACTTTCGTTGAAAATTGTGTACGTACATTGTAGAAGTGCACGTACATTTTAAAAACTTTGGTAGCAATATTTTGATAATAAAAAAGTGTCATTTCCACATTTTATGCTTCTTGTGTCAGGCACATGACTCACTGTAAGTAGGCACTTTGATTGCACTTGTCAGCGTTTCATTTTTGAATAAATTTGGGTACCTAAATATGTTTTGAAATCGGAATATCGATAGCGATAATTTGGGCACTAATTGGAATGTACAAGGCTGTTCGAGCTTTTCTCGAAAATAGTCAAATTTCACTATTTGGTTTTTGTGTACTTCAAAAAGACAGTGTTCATTTAATTTTGGAATGGACCACGTAAAAAAAGTAATAAGTTTTTGCCAAATATTTATGCTATTCGAAAAGGGCAAAAAGTGATAAGTGGAAAAGTATATATTGCAAGTTTCAGTGTATTTTTCACGTTGTGAAGTTTGTAGCAGTTCCCGACAGCCTAGCCGTTGAGTAGTGATTACATATTGTTTGTTTTTTTGTTTTTTTTTGGGAGGGGGCATTTGTTCTGGCATTAAGCCAATATATGCAGACTGCCAGATTCGCGCATAGAGTATTTTTTGTAGGTTTAGTGACCGTTTCCCAATTATCTCCATGATTCTCACATCATTACCGCTCAATTTTTTCATTTTCTTTTGATTCATTTATTACATTAAAATCTTTTTCATTAAAATCATTTTTCATAAAAGTCATTTTTTACATTAAAATCTTCCGCTATCAATCTCGCCATGTTTCATCACGGTAAAAATACGCTTTGTACTCGTACTCAACAAACGCATTTTTTTCACTAGTGAAGTTCATGTATTTAAACAAATATTTTAACTATCAAAATAACAAATAAATTTTGTAATCTCCCCAGTAGGGGTGGAAGATACATCCTATCGAAAATAGATCATTTTTTATTGAAAATTTCGAAAATAATAACGAATACCGACTAGGGATGGCCGGTGTTTTTTTAACCGTTTTTTATTTTAAAAAAGGTTGTTATTTTTTTTAAAACGGCAGCCAAAATTTTTAGTACTAAGCAGTGTTGTTTTCATTGGTTTTGAGGCATTTTTAGTGTGAAACCTTCCATTTGTTCATGCTATTGTGTCATAATAAGCCGTGATATGTTAGTGTAGTGTATAATGTTCAGCCAATGTGCCCCCATATAGCTGTACAGTGTGATACATCACTGCCAATGGATTTGCCTGCTCTTATAACTTATTTAAGCACTTTTCCATGCCCAACTTCACTTGAAGTCACGAACATTCGACAAAAGGCGATATACGTAAGAAGTCAACATAAAACGGATTTTTTGACATAAATACCCACTTATAATGCTATCCCATGGCTCCACAGCCATTCTGTGGCTATATATAACATCACAAAGTACTGCCAGTTGTCTAATGTACCTTTATATGTTGACCCATAACCATAACTGGGAGCTTTTGAAAAAAAAAAACGTTTTAAATTTTGAAAAAACGTGTTTAAAAAAAACAACAACGTTTTTTATTTAAAAAAACAGGGTCGTTAAAAAAACTTTTTTTGGCCATCCCTAATACCGACACCAAAATATCGGGTGTTTTCTATCGAACATCGACCATGTCGTTATATCGAAATTTTGAGAAGTATCGAAAATTAATATCGTCCCAACGCTACTCGTCAGCGAATGATGGTAAACAAATTGATATGCTTCCTGGTGAATGATGAAACGCTTCCTTTCGTTAACACGATACTTTTATATATCTACGTAATTTACGTTGCAATTTTATTAAACTCGCGAATGGCACACGCCAGCACTGTTTATTTTTCGTTCTTTTATTGCCCTAACTCTGTTCTGATATAACTGGTACTGGTGCCAGTCTCAGACCGTGTTAAATGCCCCGTAAAATGTCAAGTGTCATGCAAAGTGTCTAAAGTCATGTAAAATGCCATTTAGAACGAACGTTTGCCATTTGCATAACATTTTACAGACTTTTGACACTTTGCATGACATTTGACATTTGACAGGCTTCTTACATGACTTTTGACACTTTGCATGGCATTTGACATTTGACAGGCTTCTTACATGACTTTTGACACTTTGCATGGCATTTGACATTTTGCAGGGTCTTGGATTGCCCCCAGTGTAGCTTTGCTTTGAATTTAGCGGCATAAATATTTATATATCATCACATTACTTATTGCAATGTCTTTGTGTGTTTTTTGGGAAGCAGTACTTTTTTAATTTCTATAATAAATAGATAAATTTTAATGTGAACTTTGAAGGGTGTATGACTCGGACATAAAATGCAAAAACAAATAAGTTTGTAATTTTGTAGATAAGTGTGTTTTCCTCTGGGAAGTGACACATGCATATAAACAAAGTCCATACAGTTTCTTTTATTCCGGATCATTCCATACTTAATGAGATCATATTAATTACGAAGTATGAGAGTCATGGAGTATGAGAGTCAGTGTCATGAGTAGGGTTGGCCGATGTTTTTTTTTAAACGTTTTTTTATTAAAAAAAACGTTTTTTTTATAAAAAAAACATGACGTCCGAAATGTTTTTTTTTTTAAAAAAACATCGGCCGAAATTTTTAGTACTAAGCACTAGGTATTTTGCAAAATTTTTGCGCGCAAGCGCGCAATTTCACACAAATTGACATTGGTGGTTGTTTTCATTGGTTTTGTTGCATTTTTAGTATCAAAACATCCATTTCTATGTGCTACCATGGGTGAATAAGCCGACATATGTTGCTGTAATATAGAATATTGAGGTAATGTGCTTCTATGTACCTCCACAGTGTGTAACTTCACTCCCAAAGTAACAACCTCCTTTTATAACCTTGTTTGATCACCATTCCGTGCCAAACTTTACCTGAAGTCACGAACATTCGACTATAAGGCGATATACGAACGATATGTCGACGAAAAATGGATATTTTTGACACAAATCACCACTTATAATGCTATCCCATGGCTCCACAGCCATTATATGGTCATATTTAACATCACAGAGTATTGCCAGTGTCTGATATACCTATATATGTTGACACTAGGTCATATCTGGGAGCTTTTAAAAAAAAACGTTTTTTTTTAAAAAAAAACGTTTTTTTTTAAAAAAAACATCGAGTTAAAAAAAAACGTTTTTTTCCAACCCTAGTCATGAGTCATAACAAATTCGTGTAGGTGTAGTTGTAGTATTTAAATACTTGAATTTACTCCATTCGCTACTTTTTATCCGACATTTCTGTCGATTGCCGCAACAATTAGGTATCAAAAATTTCCTTTTGAACTAGCTATTCCAAATATACCATTTTCACTCGCTTCCACTCAACCAGGCACTTTACCCCCCAAAAAGTTCCAACCCAAAAATCTCACCCCCCCCAAACCCCCTCCCCACCCCCAGGGCCCAGAGGCGGTAAAATCCCTCACAAGAACCTGCTCTATACGCTGCAGCTTCATCAAAGGCTGGGGCGCCAATTATCGCCGCCAAGCGGCCATCGACCTACCGTGTTGGCTCGAATTGCACATGATCGGCGCTTTAAGGTGGTTGGATCGGGTCGTCATGCAGATGCCACCCCCGCAGTGGAGGTGCGGCACGGATAGTTGAGGGGGGTTGAGGGGGTGAGGGAGTTGGGGGGGGGGTGCCCGCAGCCCACACACACTGATTTTCAAGCGTGGTTTCGGAAACTCGAAAATTTCAGCATTGATGGAATTTGAGTTTACTAGAATGAGTTATTTTTAGTCTGGGGTTGTTGTCGGGTTGTATACAAGGTGGCCCGTTTTTTCGAATAGATTTTTTTAGTAAAAGACATCTTTTTGGCTATTGTGGCTCATTTGTTCAGTCGGAACTTCGAAGTGAAATTTAGTATTTTTAAATGTGAGGGTTTAAATGCAGAAATAGATAAAAATTGCATTAAGTGCTATCAAATATGTCACATCGATGGGAACCGCATAACCAGCGGGCCACATTGTACTTTTTTTTCTTTTCTGGGGTCGATCGAATTAAGTGAGTATTTATCCTACTTTGAGAATGTTGTTTCTTCTGGAATAATTTGGTTGATCTATTCTGGTTGATTGGATTGATTACGAGTCAAAATGATCTATAAAATCCCGGTAATTTTATCTCGCGCCTGTCTGGATTTTTCTGTTGTGCTCTTGCGTGTTGAATTTCTATGTATTTTAAAATATCTCCGAGGGATTTTTGTCAATATTCAAGCTTCAATGATTTTTGTCAATATCTGCATTTTTCAAGTGATCGCGCTGTGCACGTGGAAAAAAAGTCCCTGAATTTCACACAAATTCCCTACGACCCATTGCGAAAGGCATGAACACTATTCGCTGAAATTTCATAAAAAGAAGTGACTGTTTCGTTTCTCTGTCATTTCTATTTTATTTTATAGCAGCGTGTTTCACCTACCGTATCCATTTCTTGTATATTTTGCAAATGATATTGTACAGTTTTTTTGTGTGAATTCTTCATATTTGGTTTGAAAAATCGCTTTTGCGCATAAAAAAGTGATACAGAACGCTGACCCATTTACTGAAAGCGCGCGCGGGTTTTTTGCACGGTGCAGCCTCCGCTTTCCCATGTTTAGCTAAATTACACCGTGTTTTATTAGTGTTGGGACGACGCCAGTCCTGGGCCCGGTCCCAATTGCTGAAAAATGTCATGTAAAAAATCACAAGTTTAGCAAATATCATGCAAAAATTCCCACGTATTTGTCGGATGTCGTGTGATAAAAATCTAGTGATTTTCAAGTTGAGAATGGGTAAAATGTATGAAATTTGTCGATTTGAAGAAAAAATTGTCGTAAAAAATCGCCACAGATAGATATGTAGATAGCTGGTCGATGGGAAGGGGGTTCAGGGGTTTGTTTTCAAAAAATTTGCCTCGGGTTATATAGATCACAGCAGGGTTGGGGGGGGGGGGTAACCCCCTGCTGAACCCCTGATTTCATGTGGGTTTTTTTATATTTCGGTAGTCGTCGTGATTAGGAATAAAAGTATACTGCATTTTTTATCGCAAAAGCGTATCCTTTTTGCCGAGTGATTTGTATATTTGATTGAAATCAACCTGGGGGCAGTCCCAAGCCCTGTAAAATGTCATGCGAAGTGTCAAACGTCAGACCTGGAAAATGGCAAGTAGGGTTCAAACGATATATCGTATCGAATATCGAATATCGGATATCGACCATTTTTTCATATCGAATATCGAATATCGATATCGAAAATTTTAAAAAAATATCGAATATCGAATATCGATATCGAAAATTTTGAAAAAATATCAAATATCGATATCGAATATCGACCATTTTTTCGATATATCGAACCTGCATTGTTTCCCTAAATCAAGTTATCATTTTCATTTTGAGATATTTATGATTGATCTGATTTGCTTATAGTATTATATTTGATGAGTAAAAGTACAGTATTTATAATGTCATTTTTGTTGGAGTGCTAAATTTGAAGCTAGAAAATGCTGATATGCTATTTTTTGCAACATGCCCTCAAGCAATTAGGTTATAAGTATGAACTGTAATATCTACCAATTGTTATTTGTCTGATACACTTTGATTCATCATGTTTCTCTTCCATTTTCTACTTTTGAGTGATGTAAACCTTGTTAAAATCACTTGTACGATTCACATTTCAGTAAAGAGATGATTAACAATGTGTGCAACCACATGAAAATACAACATGCCACTTGAAATATGCCTTGCTATACCAAAAGCAAATCGCAATATCGAATATCGAAAATATCGAAATATCGAATATCGAATATCGACCATTTTTCAATATCGAATATCGAATATCGATATCGAGGTTCCATATCGTATCGATATCGAATATCGAGTTTCAGAAAAAAATATCGAATATCGAAAAGTCATATCGTTTGAACCCTAATGGCAAGAGGAAGTTTGCCAATTTCCTGAGCATTTTACATTACTTTTGACACTTTGCATGACATTTTACATTTTACATGACCCTGTATTGGCACTGCTGGAAATACTGTGGTAAATATATTCATTTCTATTTAGGATGTTCTCCTCGATTCTTATCGCTTGTGTCATTTTTAAGTGTACATAAATATGTATCTATGTGTTGTAAATATGTATTTCGTAGAAACTTTGCTGATGATTCTTAAGTTCGCGAAATTCTCAAAACGCAGTCTACCTAAATATTTTCCTTAATGCCGTATTACCTCGAAATACCCCCATGGGGGTTTATTATGTCCTCAGCCCATTTTGAGGGGGGTTAATTCAAGGGGGGGGGTAATTCGAGGTGATACGGTATATACCTAATCGTGTCATGCTTTACTTTAAGACTTTTCTTTACATTCAAACATTTGTTTCACAGATCATATCGTCATTTCGTGTGGCGCTGCTCTTAGTGGAAACTATTATTAGCCGTTCACACAGTCAAAAACTGCCTAAGCTGAGAAAAATTGCCAAATATTCATTGTCTTGTCACGTTCAAGAAAATTTGTCACTTACAGATAAAATTTCACGTGTCTCCTGGTGACACTACGGTAGGGTTCAAACGAGATTGACTTTTCGTGATCGGGATTTTTTTTTGAAATTTCGGGATCGGGATTGGGGTTTCGGCGTCGGGACCGGGATTGATATTTTTTTGGATCTGGATCAGGTTTTTGCAAAAATGTCTTAAAATCTTTTTTTCTCTGATTTTTTCGCAAAACAGGCCTAAAACAGATCTTTATGCCAGAAAAGTGGCATAATGGCCCCACACACACTAGTTGACATCAACACTAAATGTCAACTGGTTCCGATCCCAATTCCAAGCTTGCATTTGAACGTCGTTCGTTGGCTCCTCAGCAAACCTTCAATTGGGGTCGGAACCAGTTGACATTTGGTGTCGATGTCAACTAGTATGTGTGGGCTCAAATTGGACATTGGAGGTCCCCGTTCACATTTATTAATGCAAATCATTTAATCAAGTTGGCTTGGTTCAATTATTGGCTATTCCATGCCCAACTTCACTTGAAGTCACGAACCTTCGACAAAAGTCGACATAAAATGGATAGTTTTACATAAATCACCACTTATAATGCTATCACATGGCTCCACAGCCATTCTAAGGCTATATTTCACGTTACAACTTACTGGTACTTGTCTGATATACCTGTATTTTATTTTGACTCACTCATAACCATGTTTGGGAGCTTTTAAACAGAAGTCTTTTTTTAAAGAAAAGGTCGTTAAAAAATATTTTTTTCATCCCTAGTGAATAGTGAACATATGCTATATGTAATTTATTTTAACTATATATTTATATGTAATAAATTGGAGGTTATGTTATACATGTCTTATCCGGGTTTGAAGTTCACTTAATAGGCTCTTAATGCTCAAAATAAGCTTACCGTATTTCCTCGAAATACCCCCAGGTGCAAATCCCAAGCCCTGTAAAGTGTAAAGTAAAGTGTCAAATGTAAAGTCAAATGCAAAGTAAAGTGTCAATTGTCATGCTCAGTTGTCATTGTCAAGTTCAGTAATAAAATCTTTTCGTTTTTGTTTTGATTGACACTTGACTTTGCATTTGACTTTATATTTGACACTTGACTTTGCATTTGACTTTATATTTGACACTTTACTTTACACTTTACAGGGCTTTGGACAGCCCCCAGGGGGTTTATTTTTCAGGCTGAGATTTTTTAGAGGGGTTTAACGAGGCGGGTTTATTTCGCCAGAAATTTTTTGAAATCCCAGACAAAATTGTTGTCTGTAACGTACACAGACGTCAAAAAAAGACAACAAAAACCGCCATGTAAATATAAGACTCTATAGACTTATATATGTACGTAGACAGTATAAACCGACAATAACACAGTCATTGTTTTTAACGTGTGTTCTACATTTCCCGGATCACATACCGTAGCTTTTGTCATTTACGTTCTCTATACACTATATTGGGGGGGGGGGGTATTTCGAGAGGCGTTTATAAACTCAGTGTCCATTTTGAGGGGGGTATATCGAGGAAATACGGTATAAATAGGTTAATTGTGTAAATAAGTGGATATAAAGCTAAAGTCTTAGTCTTAAAAAATAAAAAGTAAATATTCATGTGGTGCGTGGGCGTACGTTAAATAATTACGTTGCGTATGTAAAAAAATGCGTAAAAGCCAAATTTACAAAAACAATACTGTAATTGTTTAAGTGGAAAACTACAGGCTGAAAATTTGCTGCACAATTTTTTTGCAGATTTTTAGCCTGTTAAACATTCTGTAAGTTTAGTATTTCAATTAGGTGATCGTGTTTTAATATTATGCATTAGCCTATTCTCAATGTGAGTCGGTTTACAAAATATATAAATAGGTAAAAAATCCCCCTCTGTAGTGTTTGAACGGACAAACAGATTTTCCAGTACGCGCAGCGCAAATTACCTGTATTTTACGTCAGCTCACAATTTTCACACTGTTCAAATAAATATTTAGTCGCCCGTCGCGGAGAAAAAAAACTATCAATGACTTTACTTTACTGTTTGTTTTCTTTTAAAATCGCGTAGATATATTTTATTTAAAAAGTGATTGGATTATAAAAATGAAATTTCCTTGTTGTGCGCCGGTTTTCGCTTACCGTTTGTTCATATTTACAGGGTGGTTCATATCACCCAGGGTGTGCGCACGCACGTGCCGCCCTTATCACTTATCCTTGTCACTACGGCGTGTCAAATTAATTGTGGTGATGAAGGCTTTGCTTGTCAGTCACACACCATGTGAAGTGTCAAGTAAAATGTCAAATCAAATTGAAAATTTCACACTGATTTGTCAGATGTCATGTATAATAAAGTGGACCCCCGGGTACTACAACCTTATCTCTAATATAATGATATGACCCCTCCGGTCTTGCAACCTTATCATTATGAGCCAAATAGCAACACCTTGGACAGTGTCCAATTCCGTCAGAACTTTCAACGATGCGCTCATGCAGCCCATCCTGCCTAACTACGCCAAAGCTACAACACCTAACAGGGGACTTAGTTACCTTTTGCACGTGTGGAACGACAAACGATGGCAACACGCCAACCAAATAATCGCACAATTCCGACAATTCAACAAGCGACATAATGTCCACTGGACGATCAACAATTGCCCTACAAGCCCTACGCTTGCCGCGTGCGCGGGAACCCTGTCTGCCAAACTTCACCAGCTTGGTGCCTTTCGACCTAGCTACTCCGAAGGACGTAGGCTTCTGAGCTTTTCGGTCTACTTGGTTGCCACAGCTAACAAAGTCCGGTCGCGCAAATTGCAAAAGCTTGCGGCGAATAACGTGCGGCTGTAATTTCCCTCTCTTACCCACCAAATACCAAAGGTTTCTAGGCTGCACAGTTTTCTTCAGCCTTTCAGCGGTCTTCTCAAAAACACCACAAATTCCGGGCTCAATAAAAGCTGGCTCCATGATCAAGTGATCAAACAACCACTGCTGAGAAGCATCACAAATCACTTCGCCATTGCGCAAAACAGAATCAACAACGAAATCACCGGCGCCCTGAACCTTTTCCGCATACGTGGCCCTTCGTTGTATTTGAAACATTTCCGACACGGGTTCAAAACTATCAAAAACTGGGCCCTTTTCCAAATCATCAACCTCCCAGAAACCTTCAGAACTTGGCGCGCTCCCAGAAACAGAAACAAGATTAGCCCACGCTTCCAAAACCGACAATTGAACATCACTCGAATGCAAGCAAATAAAAGCAACTTCCATCATGATTTCACAAATTAGAATTAGAATTAATTAGATCCACTAGCTGGAATGAGCCAATAGATTAAGTAGAGAATTAGTTGCACCAGAGTAAGCTTGAATTACACTAATTGGGTTTCTCGAATAACGTTGCAATTAAAGTTTCCAAAGTATTTGAATATTTCCAATTTACCTTTCCACTTCCCAAATCAAAACATTAACATAAAAATGACTAAATAACACTCAGGGTCATATAAGCTAAACCAGACGGGTGAGGATAGCAATACGATGCTCTGGTAAGAGACCACACAAGTCCAGGTACTTAAGTCCTAGCTTGGCACAGCACCACTATCAAAAGTAATCTACGACGATGCAGCACAACTGTTTGGGCCCTTACGAAAGCCTAGAGCGAGTCAATAGGTGTACAGCCTACTTCAGCTTATACTACGCCTAAAACAAGTCCACAGAGGTCCAGACGTACAGTAAGCATCACAGATGGTGGGTTCTCCCCATACAACACCCTATCTTAGCTATACCGGCAGCTCCGTGTGGCCACTCCTGCCCCTGTGAACCTAAATGTCACCGTGCAGAGGGAAGAGAAGGCCTATGCCAGAGTTAGCAGAGAATGAATAACCAAGGGTAGGCTCATTTCAGCTGGTAAATCACTGACTTAGTAATTAGAAATTGGGTTGAATAGACTGATGACAATCACTGGATTGGGGCTCTCTTTTATGGGTTTGAAGTGCCCAAAACTGGTTTGCAGCTGGGCGGAGCCAACCAATCACGAGAGTGCATTCGAAACTGTACCGAAAATAAGTGACTCCAGCTGAACAGAACCCTACACTACAAGGGTTACTTTTTAATGGAACAAGGGAATGGTGACTTGACATTCAGGAACACCTTTCTTCTGGCACTCAGCCAGCTAATAAAACCAAACTTGGAACTGTGCCAAACTAGAAAATAACCACCTACAGTAACCTACCGAATGTAAACGCACAAACTAACAGCTCAAAAGTACCTAAACTGGGTGAGACTCTCAAAACTAAACATGATATAATTAAAAACAAGCCGAGTGAATCCACAGCTACTCGAAAACTGCAAGCAACTGCAAAAGGACCAAAAACACAAAAACAACCGTAATTGCTCAAACGTGAGCTCGTCCAAAACCAGCGTACCAATCGGCCAACGCGAAGCTAAACACAAAGTGCAAAAGTGCAAAACACAGAAATAAGTGCAAAACATAGAAACACGTGCGAAACACAAAAGTAAATGCGAACGTAAAACACAATCACAAAATACATGCAATTATCACAACTAAGGGGGGGTTAAGTAGGTAATTAGGTACAAATAAACACAAATCTACACGCTGTAAATCACAACCCGCGGCACCTACCGCGAACCTACTCCCTAAACCTACTCCTACACCCTACCAAATCACAAAACTCCTCCCTGTGGCAGCAGTGGCTACGGGATATGTGCCAAACTACACACAAAAAAACTGCCTTTTTGGCATTCTTCCAATTTCCTTTACTAATCTTTAACCTAAGGCACATATCCCTCCAGAAGGGTTGACCCGTCTCTACTCCGAAGGGCGTAGGCTTCAGGAGCTATCGGGGCCCTCCCTTCCGGTGGCCACTCCCACCAAAACTCTAAAACGGCCGAAGTCTGTCGCTCGCGGATGTTTCCGGCGGCCAACGCTGTCGACGCTCGCGGGGACTGGGTAGGGGTGAATTTACGAGTTTCGAGTGATAAACTGTCGCCCAAACACGGCGACAGTGCTTAACCCCCCTCGAAAATACACTAGGTGCCGTTTTCAGAGAGTTGGCACTCGGCCAAAAGTGACCGATTCAACAGATTCACAAAAATCCCCAAAACACCAAAATCCCCCTCTCCCGGGTTCCGGCGGTCGGCGGGTGTCGAATGGCGGCGACGCGGCGCTGTCGCGGCCGTCGAAGTCGTTCGCCGGCGCTCGTTTGGCCGCCACACTCGGGGAACACAGTTTTCGCTCGGCGCTGCTTTTCTTTTTAGTAAAAGCGCCGTAAGTTTCACAAAACTTAGGTTTCATTCCCGGGGGTGTCAAATGACGTCACTCGGGCTTTTCACAAGTAAATACGACCAATTAGGCACTGTCGCTAATTGCAATTAGCGACATAACACTGTCGACGCCATATTGTACATGTAATTAGCGCCAAAACACAATCCCAGAGGCGTAAATCTGGCACTTTAGCGTCTTGGCGCCAATTACCGTAGGCGGCGTCGACTGCGCCCTAAGTTCCCTATAAGTTAGGTTTCATATAGGGCGACGTCGTAATGACGTCACTTGGCCCGAAAGGGGTCAATATGGCGTCCCCGGCGGCTAAAGCGCCATAATTAGGATTCAGTAAGCGTTAATTGGCGCTGGGTCACCGTCCCAGAGACGTAGGTCTGGCACTTCGGTGGCCCGCCGTCAGTTCTCGGTGTTCTCTAATGACTAATGGCACTTCTAATGGCTCATAATGTTTGAGGTGAATTACAACTACTACGAGGTCGCAAGTGGAACCCTGGAAAATACGCAAACATGTGCACTGGAAGCACCCTAATAAGGCGTCGAAACAGAATCTAAAATTATGGCAAGAGAGATTTTAAGGCAAGAATCGTGAGAACCGTAAGTGAGACCGTAAGACAAGTGGAATGCCACTTAAAAGAAAAGATCAGCTAAACGTGACTAAATGAAACCAACTACAAGGCTAGAAAATATTCACAACAATACGAAATACAACAATTCACAAAAGGGATCCCGGTAGAAAACATTCCAACTAACAATTCTCAGTCTAAGCACAAACAATGACATTTTTTTCTTGGTGGCACAACCGCAGCTACTAATCCAATTCACGACTTATTTCACAAAACACGTGGCTCAAGCGGTTTACCTCCACACAATTACCAAAAAACCGCCGCGTGCAACTGGTTGACTGCGCTTACTACGAGGAAATTTCAGAAGAGCGATATCAGCACATACAAAATGGGTGCTTTGGTCAGTCCCAGGGACGTAGGCTTGGCACTTTAGACCGCTGCACCCCATTTTATACTAGAAACTAAAACAGTACGCGTCGTGGTTCACCTACACCATAGTAAAAGAATGATAGCGAATACAAAAATAGATTTTTACAAATATTGTGTTGGAATTACTACAGTTGGCCTAACGCAGAAAATAATACTCAGCGCAGCATTGTAGACATTGGCATTTTAAAATTGTAACTTAATATCTACAAAATTGCCAGTTTGTTCCAGGGTAATGGTGATAGGAATGCTATTTTGATTAATAACTCGCGTGGTCACATGCATGGGAGGCCCGACGGGAAGATGTGGATCATAAGTGAAATCAGTTGGTGAAATCGACGGCTCCCTATTCGGTAGGCAGTGGGCCGGTACTTGCGTGAGGATGCCAGTGCCATGAATTTGACATTGTTGGATCGGTGCCACATGGCCAGTTACTGCCAACAGTGGCTGGTCATTTCCAAAGGCCGTGTTTCCCCACAGAAGGACAGATTCACTCAAGCTGAAAGGAATTTTGGTCATTGCATACAATTTTACACTGAACCCATGAAAATTCTCACTTTTCGCAACGGGGATCTTGCCAGTCAAGCACACGTTGAAGTGGCTGTGTGAACCGCATTTCCCCAGCGGCCACACGCATGACAATCTCGTTGCTTCCTTGGTACATAAATTCATGGAAATTTATGTTTGGTGAACCAGTCATGACAGACATTGTCAAGCAATGAGTATGGCCAGCATTTAGATTTTGATCCATGGTCAAGAAAGACAGATGCAGAAAAGTATTTCCTGTGCAAAAAATATTCCGTTAAAGTTTCAAGGAAAAGATGAGAAATTTTGGCAAAAGAACATGAACATTGAAGTGAAACTGAACTAAACTGTTTTTCCACTAACATGGCCATTGTGTGGCTGCAAAATTTGTTCCCAGCCATAATCAGCAAAAATTATTGGTGATTACTTTAAATGTGGGAAGCAAAAAGTCTTTATCCAGGTGGCTGTTTAAAAGAAAGTGTTCAAGGTCACTGGAGTTTTAAAGAAAAACTGTGTGCACAAAATTCCATGAGTCCAGTCCCAAATAATTACACCATGACCGGGGGCCGTCCTGATATTTCTAAATACACATGTAAAGCCAGGGACCCTCTTCAATGTGACCACGCGGTTTTGTTAAATACAGGTAAAATACAAAAGCGGCGTAGAAAGCTAAGAATAATTATTTACAGCGATGCTCAGTATGGTCGAGGTATAACTATTTAAAACAACTCAAAATTACGCGGCGTGAAGAAACACAAATTTTTACCTTGCCTCTGGGTCCAGGCCATGGGGTAGTCCCAGGGACGTAGGCTTGGCACTTTAACCCTTCAACCTGGCCCTCAGAGACGTGATACCACAAATGTATACAAGGTTGCAATCAAAAATGGAAAATTTCCTTTCATTTAAAAGAGAGAGTTAGGTGTGTGTGTGCCGATACCAACCCCAAGGACGTAGGCTTGGCGCTTTAGGTTCCAACGCACACACACCGCGCCCTTATAAATTACTACTCATCGCACAAAAATAACAATGGCAGCTCAAAATGACAAGAATAGGGAAAAAGTCCCAAAGTGCGAGAAAAATGGCAGAAAAATGCGCAAAAATGAAGGATATAAAATCGCAAATGCGGCGGACGGCATAACTATTAATCCTGAGACCATTACATTTTATTCCCTAAAAATATTTGTACCCATTTTACGCACCACAACGCTACACGGCTGGTGACAATCCCAAGGGCGTAGGCTTGGCATTTTAGGCACCAGACCGCTTTGCGAAGTGACACTGTGGCAACTCAAAAGTGGCAGAATAAGGGAAAAAGTCCCAAAATGCGAGGGGAATGACGAAAACTGCGCAAAAAAAATGAAGAATAAAAATCGCAAATGAAGCAGGCGGCGTGACTATTAAATCTTGAGACCAATTAGTTTGTTTCCTGAGGTTATTTGAACTCATTTACGTACCACAACGCTACACGGCTGGTGACAATCCCAAGGACGTAGGCTTGGCATTTTAGGCACCAGACCGCATTGCGAAGTGACACTGTTTCCGAAAAATAAATAATTACCGTTGTTGGTTTCCAGGTATTTGGATGAATTGCGAAATTCGATGAGGTTAAAGGGCGAGACAAGTGATTGTCGATTTGGGAAGACCAGCAATACCATGCCGTGTGCCACCAGTGACAGTCCCAGGGACGCAGGCTTGGCACTTTAGCCACCGACGGCACATTGCACGATAAACTGTCAATCAGGGTATGAAATTCTGGCGACTATGCGGCTGGCGTCAGAATAATCCCAGGGACGTAGGCTTGGGACTTTAATTCATCAGTCAGTCATCATAGCGCACCTGCAATACAAGAGAGAGGAGCCCTTTAGTTTCAGAAATAAGTAGCGTTCGAAGATTGCACAACTGTGTGAGGCATTATAACAGTACCTCGTCAGTACGTCGCCACGCAGTGCTGGGGGCAATCCCAGAGACGTAGGTCTGGCACTTTAGACCCCAACACCGCATTGCGTCGTCATGACAAGGATAACTGCGTAGTTAAATTTCAAGAATCTGGCATCGCCATTGGATAATCCCAGGGACGTAGGCTTGGGACTTTAATCCTCCGGCTTGATAAGCTCACATAACAGTATAACATTTGCCATCAACACAGTTGCCAAAAATACAATCGATCAGACATCGAGGAGTTGGGTGTATTTGCGCCGGGGCAATCCCAAGGACGTAGGCTTGGCACTTTAGTCCCAACGCCCATACACCGCGCTCCTCTGTGTCTGGTAGGTGCTACTTGGTACGAGCCTGGCGCAGGCGATGCATCCTGCGAGTTGCCTTGTTTGCGCCTCGCGGCCCATTGGGTTCACGCTCGATTATTGCGAGCTGCGGAATGGGGCGCTGGCCCAACGCCACTCGCTGTTTAGTCAATATACGTGGGTCTTGGCCTTCAGCAAAAGGAACGGTCAAAATGGTCACCGGGGCGGCGCCAGGGGCGTAGCGCCCAACCGCATCACACCGAGCAATTTCATTCAGCAGGGCAGTGGGCAGCGGCCGGACTGGCGCCGGGCGCTGAACAGCACCCTTACACTTTGCCAAGATTGACACCACCAATTCGTTCAGACTCAGGACGGGCCACGGCCGTTGGGCAGCCCCACGGGCCAATTGTCCCGCCATTGCCATATGCAACCGGCCTAACCAGTTGGCACCCCACGATTCTACGTTCGTCCAGAGAACAGGGCTGGTCATACCTTGCCTAATACCCCAAAACGGGTCATACGGGCTTGCCTCAATAAAAACCGTATCCGGGTTATTGGCCAGGGTGTCTCGATAGGCGGGGCAGGTCGCCAATTTGAGTCGCAAGACAGCGTGCATGGTTGCGACGGCGAGGCCGCATTCGTGCCACTCCCGCTGTCTTACTCTCCACCTGGCGATCGTACCCGCCCTACGCCAGGCCGTCATCTGACGCTTGCAGTCAGCAGGGTCGGAGTGTTGGAGGAGGGGTACGATTAAGTCGTGATCCCCGCTAAAAATCAGCTGCAAAACTTGATACAAGTGCTCAGATGACGGTACATGCAAATCACCCATCAACGGAATTTGGGCACGAAAAAAGTTCCCCAGCGGACTGTCTCCGGAGAAGAATAGATACACGTGGTGGCGGTCAATCGATATAATACCCTTGCCTGCGTGCACTCTCGGCCTTACCAGACCGCGACTATCGTCCAATGCGAGCAGGCGGAGGATATTCAACCGAAAGTCCAGCCAACGGCCTAGCGCCGTCTGCAGAGTGGACTGCAGAACAAGGTCGGAGGATCCCTTACTGGTGGCGCACAAAATTTTTGCGCGCAACAAGAATCTTGTGAACACGTCCTGAGTCTCGCGTAGCCTCAACCGCAGCTGGTCCAGGGACTCGTGGCGGAACTGGTCCTGCCACCTAGTCCAGCTTGCCGGTGAACCAGGGAAGCGTACGCGATACTCCGCCCATTCTTCGTTCGAAAGTACGAGCACCCGCAGGAGCTCCCATTGGTTGCGCCATGAAGTCAACCAGTTGAGGATGCACCTAGTCAGCGACGAGTTTGCCCCAGTGCTGAAGTACTTATGACCTATTGGCAAGGTGGGACGTACCTGCGCCAGATCGGGGAAAACACTCGGCGGGACCGGCACTTCGAAATTCTTGTCCGGTCCGCCGTCCTCAAACCCGTCGAGAAAGTGAATCAGACTGCGCCCCACCGTCGGAACGTAGTTGAATTCATCCAAACTGTGACTCATCAGCATCTCAGTATAGAGAGGGCGGAGCGGAAGGGGTACGTTCTGCACGTGCACCCGCTCCCAGCCGGGTGTATAAGTGCCTTCCGGCCGGAGCCACTCGCTCATGGGTCGTCTCAACGGGTGCTGCGGGGACCAACCTGGGTCATAGTGCCCGCGTGTCCTCGCGATAGCCTGCAGCCGGGCGAGCTCAGCCTCCCCAAAGGCCTTATTCAGCCAGTGGTCCGGCTGGTCGTCCAGGGGCCCAGCGACTGGGACGCCCGCATTGTTCACTAGCTGCAATTCCTCCTCTTCTACGTTGAAAAATGGGCGGACATCTATTCCCCGGACCGTCGCTGCGATGTACTGTCGGAACAACCCTAACAGTACGTCAACATGTGACGGTGTCAGGTCACCATAACGCTGCGCCATTGGATACCAAGCCTCCCGGCGCCAAACGTGAATCGCACGACCCTCAACGGGCCTATTGTAGTAGAAGTAAGGGATGCTATCCGCGATGCCCAGCACCAAGTCCGTGTCAAAAGTGACATATTCCGCCTGGTGGTCGCGGAACCAACGCAGCGCCTGTTCGCAAGTGGGAAAACTGTTCTCGGGTAGTCTAATCGAGGCGACTTGGATCTCCCCGCCGGGTTGAACAAAGGCGGCCGGAGGAACATACTCGTCGCGTACCGGAATCGGGCCGAGGTTGTCAAAGGGGCCCTCCCCTACCTCAGGGACATGGTACGCCTCCGGCTCGAGGGGCTCGACCAAACCGAAAGAGGACCACACCGCCGTGCCGGAGAAACCCAGCGCCTGCAATCTCTCCGTCCCTCTTGCGTAGTCGTGGCTAAGCAATGTCCTCGCCGTAACACGAATCGTCTCATCGATTTCGTGTTCGGACACTTCTTTCGCGAGTTGGTTGCATACCGGTTGGAGGGGTACGATGCGTAGTCTATAGGCGCCCTCGGCCCGGTTCGCTGCCTCCACTTCTTGGAGCCAGTCGACCGGGACGTGGTCGGCCGAGACACCCGCATCGGACGCCCCCCCCTCGGCAGCGATCTCCATTGGGAGCGCAATTTCTAACGGTCCCGCTTCACTAGCGGCGGCCGAGGACATCCCTTCGTCCACAGACTCATTAGGGCCGAGGATGTGCCGGCGGGGGTCATCCGGGCCCGGCAGAGCGCGGGGTTCGACCAAACCGAAATCCCAGGTACACACACCCGACTCTAATCGCTGGACGGGGCGCGTGTGCGGGTCGAAGAAAGGGTCAACGAGGCGGTTGGGCGCAGAAGAGTATCGTGCGTCCCGGAACCCCTCAACGTCCTCCACGGTGGCGTTCTCGTCGAAGTAGCTATTAAGCCAAGTGCGAACGGGGTTAGGGTCACGAGCCTCTCGTGACTGGATTTCCTCCTGGGGCGACGCATTTGCGTCCCCATAGGTGCGCAGGCGCTGAACCCACTGATCCGTGTTGTGGATCACGTCAAACCTTGCCGGTACGGGGCAGGCCGCCAGGGAGGGCTGATCCAATTCCGCAGGGGCAACCTGGTCCCTTACGGCGCTCAGCATGTTCCACACATCTTCAAACGAGAGCGTCGGCTGTGCGCGGGACAGCTGGTAGGGCACCGAGGCGCCAAACCGAACTGGAACGTCGGACTCGCATGCGGGGGCTCTTAGTAGCATTCCAAAATATTGCTGGCGGAGGTCCCATGCCTGCTGTTGGCCAAAAATTATCCTATCGAGGGTGGACTTAGCCGGAACCCCGGAGGGCAACGGGCACTCGCCATAGGGTTGGAAAATGCGCATGTTCCGCTCAATCGAGCGGGACGTCAAATCGCGCGGACACCAATCGGTGACCAGGAGCACCGCCAGTCGGCTCGTCTCATCCGCAACGTTGCACAAGGGCGAGCCAAGCGGTGCTGCGCCAATGTTCGCCGGTTGTTCCGGCCGCGCGATTCGCGGTCCTACCAGCCCGACATGCATAATCAGCGCTTGAAAGTAATTCAGCGCTCGAATTTCGGCGGGGGACGCTCCCTGCACTTGCAAATCACGCAGGGCCTTCTCCAGGGGGCACGCCTTAGTGGCCAGCGTGGACAACAGTGCGTTCTCCGGTGGGGCTACCCACCCGTAATGGATTCTATTCAACTCGCACACCAGTGTCCACACTGTCCACTCGACAGTGGCCCCCTGGGGTTGACCGCGGCTATAGTGCGAGATCGAACTGTGGTTGGCGGCAATGCGCTCGAGGGTATCCTGAGGCAAGTTAGCCTCGTCGAGAATGTGCGTTTCGATTAGGCCTGTGCAGCGCCCGCGCGGCGAGACGCAACGGACTTGTCCAAACTCGATGTCGTGCAGGTACCAATCATCACCCACCACCACGACTACGGCACACTGGCAATGCAAAGCGGTTTGAGTGCCGTGCCCGTAAATGCTGAAAGCATTCGGGGGCGTGCTGTTTTCAGAGTACAGCATCACAGTCGGGATGCCGTAGTGCACTGCCAGTGCGCTAAGCCAGCACCTGCGGGGGATCTTGGCTTTACCCATAACGACATCGAGCCATTCGACCTTTGCCATGGCGCTCACCGTGGCCACGAGGCGGGCCGGAAAGTCCGCGGAGGGGGCATGCGCCTGTCGTAGGATATGCATGCAGGCCAGCAACGGGGAGAGGGTGCCGGCACACAGCGGCAATAAATAGAACACCCCTTCCGAGGCGGCGACCGTATCCCACGCACCGCGACCGTGGTTCATGAACGCCCAATAATTACTATCCAGCACCCATCTGGGTGGAACTCCGTGGTGCGTTATCCCGAATTCGGAAGGTGGCCTAAACCAAGGGATAGTCGGTCGTTGCCAGCGCAAAAGCGGGTGCTTGGCCGTGTCCTCCATGTTCGCGAGTGGCAATGGCCCATACACATTGGCCCTAGAGGACTGTTCCAGCGCGTCCAAAAGCGGCGTGGTGTCGCAAAGCCTGCCGGTCCCTACCGCCTCAAGATGAGCACGGGCATTACCGTAGTACACCGCACGGTCAATGCGCGGTATACCACGAGGCTCGTTGTCCGACAATTTTCTCTTCAGTCTTAGTTCCGGCTCATCGTGGCGATAGGGAGGGGGGCCTTGCCAGAGCAAGAACGTGGCGCGCGTATACACGTGCGCCTTCAGCAAGGGGAGCGGCCGCGGCTTGTACTCAATGTTCGCGAGCTGTTGATTGCGCGTGTAATTTACCCATTCCAAGAAACACTGCGTGTAATCCAGGAGCGCGCGCGAAAGTGGTGCCGCCAACTTCCACCGGAGGGTGCTCATAGGGGCATCGGTTGTTACAAAAATGCCATCCTGGCTCAAATCCAGCGATATGGCTAGCCTAGGGGGGCTACCATCCCCCGGTGTCACTTGTCTAGCAAACTTCAGTTTGCGCCACAGGGTGCGCATGCACACACTCATCATGGTCTCCATTGAAGGTTCGTCAGACCTGGTCAACATCAAAAAGAACCAGTTGACGTATTGGAAAACCCGAGGTAAGAGTACCACCAGCGTCTTAAAAGACGCTTGATTCCCCGCGGCTAGATAGCTCCCCAAAGTGGAAGTCAGCACACCCGGCACAATTTCGCGCAGGCGCCACAGAACACGCAGCGTCGTATCCGAAAATTTAAAGGCCTCGCGCAAGCGCGTTAGCCAGTCGCACCACTCAACGCCGTTCGCCGGCGACCGATTAAAAGGCGACAGGCACCACTGCCGCTCCACAGATGACCCGGTTGCTAAAAGTCGGTACAGGATCTTGCCCAAATACGTCACGACCACGTCCTCTAGCCAACTCAGGCGAGGGTTTAACGGGGCCGGTCTTTGGTTACGCTCGCCAAAAATGAGCGCCGACTGGCGCAGCTGTTTCGGCGGGTACCTTTGCGAAAGCCTATGACCGGCTAAGTCCATGTCGTGTGTGGGCATAAATCCTGTACCCCCGTCGTCACCGATAGCGCGGAAGTGGTCGACCGCGACAATAGGTCGGGCGACCGGGGATCGAATGGGGTTCCAGCAAGCAAAAATGAAGAGGTCCAAGATTGTTTGCGCACGATACCCTTGGAGCTCCAAAACAAACGAGAGGTCCGTGGGGACGGGGCTCGAAGCTCCCACGCACCAGGCATCGTCTACCGGCATAGTCACGGTCCCAAAAGGGGTATGCCTCGAGCCGATGGGGCATCTGAGCATCTGTCCCGAGAATAGTTGCCACGCAGCGGCAACGAGCGCTTCAGCCGAGATGTCCGTACAATCGTCCCCGTAATCCACGCGGAATTCGTCAACACTCAACAGCACGTTCTCCAATACTGGAATCGCGCTCAACCATTGCGTAGTGGTCGTGGTGACCCCAGTGGTGTTGCATTGGGGAAACGATGCACTGGTCATCTCGGCTATAGTCGCCCGCTCTGCTTCAGACGCGTACAATCGGACAGAATTTGCGTTATCGTGCGCAAACAATAGTTTCCTAGCTAGGGGCGTCCAACTGCCCACGGAGTCGCGCAGCAATGCGATGGGGCAGTGAACCACGACACGGTTCGGGAAACAAAACGAAGCCAGAAAAGGGTGCTTTTCATGCCCATTACGCAACTTCCCATAGCCGAGCGAAATCGCAATGGCGTCCGGCTGGCCCTCGCCCACGGCGGGCAACCGTTCACCCAGATTGCTCAATTGGCGGGCATTCTGGATGAACACCTGCACAATGGGGTCGCCAGGTCGGCACGCCCAAATCTGTCTGAATTTGCGTACAAACGCAGCGCGCGTGTGCATCCAACCGTCAAAAGGATCCTCCGAGACGTAGTCCACAAGACTTCGGAACCCGAAGCGCCGGTCACCCGGCGCTTTCACAGGGTACACAAACATTTCCGGTGTGAGAGTCGCGATAGCTTGCACGACCTCCTCGTTGGGATTTTTGATGGTTGACACGTGGCTCTGCACGGCAAAAAGCATTCGCTCGGCTAATTGAAGTCCCGCAACGTCCGCCAAGTACCAGTCATCGTTGCGCCGCGGCGTTAGAAACAACTTTGGAGGCAAACCGTTACCCGCGCTAAAGGTCAGCACCTCACAGAGCCTGTCGGCCGTATCGCTAAGGGTGGGCAGTTTGCAGTTTCGCAACAGCATATTTCCGTCCTTGAGGAGGGCCTGATCCAGCAGCCGGTGATTGCCGCTGCACAGGGCCTCCCCAAAGGCCATCGGCGAAAAACTGGCAAAGTGGTTCTCTAATTCAAACGGTTGTGGCGACACCTTCACCGAACCAGGGGTATCTAACACACCCTGGTCACGGCGAATCAGGCCGGCACTGTGAGAAACGTCCCACAACACACCCGCATCATTATATACAGGCGTAGAAGCGTGCGCTTGTGCCATTGTAACACGCTCTCACCGCAAAACGAGTTTTCTACCGGGATCCAAACTTGCAACAAAAGGTTACGACATTAACAATTCGCGCGAAAAACAAAGAAGATACGGCAGGAACAAATTTACAACAAAACAAAAATAATCACACACCCCTTTCCAAGGGGACACAACCAGTGGTCCCAACTCGACCGGAGCACGGCAGAAAACGGGCCGCGCGTCGATCACAAACGCACATACGTTGCACGATCGTGGAAACGCTGCGGTGTTCAAAACTGATGGTTCACACTGTTCCCACTACCGGCTACCCCGCAACTGAATTATTGCACAACAGAAAGTAAATAAGTCACCTCAACAACAAAAACTGGAGGCAGCGAACTAGAAGGCGCTCAGCGAGCCACTGCCGACACAATCTGTGATCAAATGGCTAACATCAGTACACCTCCCAACATGACAGGTCTTCACAAGGGTAACCGTGTCCACTCACCAAAAAGCAACAGAACAGTGACTAGCACGCCCGAATGGCCACGAAATAAAGCGGGGGGAAGCTGGTAGCGGGCGAGGTCGCCCTCCGAGAAAGATAGAATTACGGGCCGGGTGCAGGGGCGGGAAAGTTTAGTACCCAAGTCTGTGTTGAGAGGGGTTTTTTTTTGTCAGAAGTTGTATGCAATGAAAGAGGTGCAAAAGGTAGCAGGGAAGCAGCGCTTATCTCACTAAGTGCAGCGGGCCAAAGCGAACTACCGCGCTTGGGGAGGTTACAACTTTAATACAAAATTTGGGTGTCAGGTTGTCTAACGAGTCCGCGGTGGAGACCTATGGGGCGCGGTCTAAGGTGAACAGGGTGGTAGCATAGTGTGGCTCAATCAGGACGGAGATGATCTTTTCTCCGTAATGTGGGTGGATATCTTTTACCCAAAATATCAGAGCCAAAACACAACGGCGTAAAGTGGCTGATGAGCCCAATCCCAGGGACGTAGGCTTGGGACTTTAGGGTCATCAGCAACTTATAACGCGCACCCCACATGGCACGTCTTCCTACTGTTAATGGACAAGGTTATAATAACGTGCGAGTTGGACAATGGTTAAGAGGACACAATAATCACAGAGTAAGTAGGTGGTGTTAATGCACTACCAGCTGGGCGCTTTCAGACAATGAACGGACAGTGGTAAATAATAGCCGTGGGTACGGACAATCAACATGCATGGAGAGTCTCACTCAGACGGCCACTTCTCAAACTGTCGATGACAACGTCTGCCCTCGATGGGCGAGAGACATGAGCAAGCACTTGTCTCTCGCGCATTGAGGACACCGCGGCACCCAAGCGACCTCACAAAAACATGCTCTCACTTTTTGCATCACTACCGTGTTCCCAACAACTTAAGTATACCACTCACACAGCCTAAATGTGAAAGCGACAATCTTTTTAGCTGGGCCTCACGATCTTTTGAGGAGGTGCAACTTTTTCTCTACTCACCCGTAATAATCTACAAGGTGTCCTATGTCACGCAACAAGATAACCCACATGAACGGAGTAAAAATGTATAAAGGTGCAGTAGCAAGACGTTTCCCGGTGCCTGTGGTCGACACCTAGGACGCGTTACTTCCAACCTGACTATTAAAATTTGTAGTGACATGTCCATACCGGGATGTTAGCAACATGCTCAATGGTTGGGTTATGATGCCAATGGTATCATACAAATCCAAGAGAAGATATCTAATTTTTTTTTTTGAAAAACGTTAAGAGGGATTACATAAGAAGTTGCATAAAAAGATTACGTATAACAATTCCGTGAAAAATTACATCAAAGGAAAGTTACGTATAAAAAGTTACTACATATAAAAGATTACATACTATACCGGACCTCTGGCATCACACTCCTCCCCCCTTGCGTGGTCTAACCACAGGTTGTTTGAAAACTAAAACGAAACTTAGACAAGAGAGAAACTTAAACTACGGTCTCACATATATTACTTGTTACTTAAAATTATAACTTCCAGGGTGTCTTATTTTGAATTAGCGCGCACACGATTACCACTTCTGAGTACCATGCCATCATCTGACAGTGGCTTGTCGCCAGGCGTCACACCAGTGCCAGCTTTCTCACCAGAAACATCATGTGTCGGCAGTTCACTCTCCAAGGGGACCTCACGCACCTTGCGCAGTGCGCGACCGGTCCAAATCGCACCAGAAGCTACCGAATCCTTCACCGGAAGCAGCTTATCCAGATTGACACGAATTGCTGCCGCATCGCATTGGTCGATGCGTTTAATTTTGGCTGTCTTCCCTTTTAGCTCTAAAATGCGATAAGGACCGATGTACGGACGGGCAAGTTTATACGCAGGACCAGTCACGACACCTTCTGCTAAGTACCACACACGCTGCCCTACTTCAAAAGTCAGAGGCTTACATTTCTTATCATACTGCACTTTCTGTTGTGCTTGCGCCAAATCGATCAACTCTTTGGCAATTTTCCAAGCCTCGCGCGTATACTGGACAATCCGCTCATGGTATTTTGGATGTTCATTATACACGAGTTGTGACGTTTCCAAAAACGACGTGTCGCCCGGAAGCGGCATGTCGCGACCCGTTGCCAAAAAGTGCGGAGATTCACCAGTACTTGCATGAGGTATGGCTCTATACCAGTACAGGGCAGGGGCAAGCCACTCATCCCAGTCAGTGGGGCGCAGAGTGCACATTTTAGCCAGCATGTCTAACAACGTGCGGTTGAAACGCTCTACTAATGCATTCGCTTGTGGTCGGTACACAGTGGTCTTGCGATGATCTGTCCCCCAAAATTGTGTCAACCCATGTAAAATTGCATTGCAAAATTCCGAACCGTTGTCAGTTACAAGTACTCGTGGGACACCATGATCTGAAACGAATTGCATAAGATGGTACGCCACTGTTTCCGCGTCTTTTAATCGAAGAGCATACGCACAAGGGTATTTCGTAAATGCATCTTGCAAAACCAATACGTACTGAAAACCGTTTTGCGACATGGGCATTTTTAGAACGTCCATATGGATACGGAAAAATGGCTCTGCCACCACTGAAATAGGAGTGAGCGGGTTGAGACGTTTACGACCCTGTCCTGTCCTAGTGGCGCACTCCAGACATTTATCCACAGCACGATGAGCATCCATGGTCAGTGTGAACCACCAAAAGTAAATTCTTAGCCACATGGACAACTTGAGACCAGCTGGGTGTCCCCAGGAATGAAACCTCTCGCAAAGTTCTGAAGTAATTTCCATTGGAACCACCAGACACGCACGACGACTAGCATTCCCCATAAACCACAACACATCATGTGCCACACAAAACCCAGTATAATTGCGGTCTAACCAAGTATTGAAGCGCGCGTGTTTTGTGTATTGCCTAGTGGTCACAAATAGCTTAATGGACTGAGTATCGGGGTCGTCTTCCTGACCTTTTATAATCCGTTGCCAAAATTTTTTGGTTTCCTCAGCAACAGATTCTAACGTAAAACCCACAATCCCGTCTATTGCGAGACCTGCATCGCGAATTACATCGACATCCTTACCGGTCATGTTAAATCGTTCGATGGGGGTGGACTTGGCTTCGAAAATTGAGGGGGTATTCGCTTTTGGTGTTCTATCCTGATTAGCTGGTTGAGGTATATTATCCAAGGATTGGATATGGCCTACACCGAGCGGGGGGTGCCATTCGTAGTGAATTTCGTCAGAAATTTTCGTAATCTCAACGGCAGCGTATTCAGACAGATCGGGCTCAGGTTGGTTTAACGGGTGCGCTTGCCACTTATCCGTAAAAGTGGACAGGGGGCAGATACCGGCGGGTACCTCTTCGGGGTCGAATTTACCTTGCAAATGATCCTCAGTCCACTTATGGAAATTAACCGACTCGGCAATACGCGACAACGCATCCGC
Source organism: Sphaerolaimus hirsutus (assembly GCA_964036195.1). Classification (NCBI taxonomy): domain Eukaryota; kingdom Metazoa; phylum Nematoda; class Chromadorea; order Monhysterida; family Sphaerolaimidae; genus Sphaerolaimus; species Sphaerolaimus hirsutus. The sequence continues at coordinate 3,354,103 of OZ038450.1, read as the reverse complement.
CACACTATTCTCACTACCGCGCTTAAAAATGATCTTAGGTTGGTAAGCCATTAAAAACACATACCACTTGTCTAAACGAGGGTTCTCAGAACGGTTTTCCAGTGCCCATGTAAGCGTACGATGATCCGTTACAATAATCACTTCTTGCTGTGTTAAATAATGTTTCCAGTATTTCAACGACCAGACAATAGCTAAACATTCCAATTCCGTGGTATTGTAACGTTTCTCCGCACCTTTTAATGCGCAACTACCATAAGCGACCACGCGATGGCGGCCCGCATCGTCCATTTGACTCAAAACCGCACCCAAGCCACTGCGCGAAGCGTCCGTGTGCAAAATAAATGGGCGACCCTCTTTAGGGTAGGCTAAAATTGGGCCTTCTACTAAACGCTTCTTAAGTTCTTCGAAGGCCGCCTGACATTCGTCATCCCAAGTAGTCTTAGCACCCTGGATCTTTAAATGCAACGGTCGTGTAATAAAGGAAAAACCCTCAACCCAGCGACGGTAAAAGGAACACATGCCCAGGAATCGACGGATTTCCTTAGTGGTTACTGGAACTGGGTAATTTTGGATAGTGGTGATTTTTGACTGTTGCATTTCGATGCCTTCCCTCGTTAGGACGCAACCCAGAAAGTTAACGCGTTCTTTGAAAAATTCACATTTCTTAATACCGACTTTGAGGGTGTATCGGTCGAAACGAGCAAAGACATCATCCAACAGTGAGTACATACGTTCCTCAGTTTCGGCACAAACCAAAACGTCGTCCAGATAAAAATGCACACGGTCTGGGTCTAAGCCCGCAAGTACGTTGGCGATGAGCCGGCTAAATGAGGCTGGCGCGTTAACTAGGCCAAACGGCATGAATTTATACTGAAACAACCCGACATGGCTAGTAAATGCAGTTTTTGGGATATCCCGAGGGTCAATGCGCATCTGCAGGTACCCAGACGCTAAATCGAGTGAAGAAAAGTACTGGGGATGCACAAGGCCAGCCATGTCAATCAGATCAGCGCAGTTTGGCAATGCAAAACAATCGCGCTTAGTCACTAGATTCACACGGCGGTAATCGACGCATAATCGCAGCGCGCCATTTTTCTTACGCACCGGAACAATTGGGGACGCCCAGGGGGACACTGACGGTTCAATTATCCCTAATTTCAGCCACAACTGCACTTGACGTTCAACCTCCTTACGTAACCCGATAGCTAATCTACGGACTTTCTGTTGGATCGGGGGGGAGTTTCCAGTTTCGATAGGGTGGTAAATTATATCGCCTGTGTCTCCCATATCAAAATCGGACAGTGAAAAAATGTGGTGGCGTTCTAATAGCCAGTCACGCAACACCTGTTGCTTTTCCAAGGGGAGGTGACTAAGTACTCCTTCGTCTAGAATTTTCCCAAGTTGATGCAATCGAGTCTCAGGGGGTGACTGGGCGGTAATTACAGGGTCCTCAGGGGGTTCTACATGCGTGGAAGCCAAGTTGGCTTCACAGAGAGCCTTACACAGAGGTGTCTGCACTGTTTGCCACCACACATCGGCAAATTCAACTGCGAGTTCGTTCATATGGAAGTCATTGGTCGGTTCAACCACTACCTCTTCGGCCCAGCCAAGAGACTGGCAGGCAAATAAGACCATCTCCTTATCCGAATGGTTTGCAAAGGGGACAAAGAGCTCATTCCCGTTCTCTAATGGTAGCAAGGTGTTTTCGAAATTTTCGGAGAAGTGTGCATGTGGGCTGAAAAGAACCGTGGTGAGTATCTCCTGGGGGTCACCTGTCAACTCAGCGGGCACATAAGACACAGAGCGCGGTGGGCATACCCAGTTTTCCGTTGCAACAACCCCAACCGCGCCGGTGCCCTTACTTGGCGAAAAATAGGGAACCGGTGACGAAGAGCAAAGCCTATTTACATCTGTTTTCGGGGCCAAATACGGCTCTAAAAGTGATCCTACAGTGTAAATATTGCTAGATTGAACTCGTTCAATTGCTTCTGGGATATTTTCACCTGATTTTGCAATGGCGCCTGTACGTAACCCGGTGTCTACGTAGGGGATTTCCCCTTCATAGAGCAAGCAAGGTTCATCGCCCGGGATGAGATACCGTTTATTGCTGTGCATAACCGGTCGAGTCATACAAGCGCCAGGACAAATAGGTAGGAACCAAAATTTAGCATAATCACCAATACCTATAATGCACTGAGTGCCTTCAAAGGAAATTGCGAAGTTTATGCGTCGTGTTTCCGTACCGATCGAGACTGTCAATTGGATCGAGTACAGTAACGTATGTTTATGTCCTGTATAGCCTTTACAAACAAGGGGTTTTTCCAATTGAAAGATTCGACGGTCTAAACATTTCCCTGAAAGGCTCTCAATTTGCTCTAATAAAGACACGGGAATGGCACTTAATTCCGCGCCAGTATCAGCTAATACTAAATAGGGTCCTACACCTTGGATTACGGCGCGGTGGTAAATACTAGGTGTAATTAAATCGCGCACAGTGTGCTTTGGACGCGTCATTTTGCCACTTTGCAAGCGAGCACCCAATGGTTCGGTTACTACCACTTGTGCGGCATTACATTGGTATTCCATGCGCTTAACACCTAAATCCGGGGAGAGTTGTTCCCAATAGTATTTCCTACGGTCACGACAAGTTTCTCGGCCAGCATCCGAAGTGCTGAGATCTAGGGCGGCAACTACAGACGTGTGTGTCGCGGGGTTGATAGGGCGAAACATATTAATAGATGGTGTCCAGGTAGACGTTTGTGTTTGTACTTGCGCACCTTTTGGACTACTCAGTACTACATGCTCCAGGTCATCAGTGCTCGCGATATCACGAATCCCAGGGACGTAGGCTTGGGACTTTTGCGTGGTTACCGCGAGGGTTGAGGTCTGGTCAGGTTCGCAAGATTGAATGCGAATTTCCGGAATACTTGGGTGTGGAATCGAATCACAAACATGATCGACCTGGGGAACACCAGTCAAGGTTTTACAGAAGCTTACAGTGGGTCTCCTACCAGTCACTGAGTCGCTGAGCGCGCGTGCCGTCCCAGGGACGTAGGCCTGGCACTTTGGCGCGGCGCCCTTTGGCTCAGTGGTAGACGTGTCCACCCACTGCGTAACGCAAACGTCAAAATAACTTATTGGAGTTGAGTCAGAATAGTTATAAAGTTCTGGACAGGAACCCAGAAAGTTTACACGCACGTCGTTCTCCTCTTCAGCTAATGCGTCTGTCTCTGGTGGTACCATATCCGAGTAATCATATTGGTACTGATGCATGGTTTCCGAAGGGTATTCGTTATAATAACCTTGCAAGTCGTTAGGGTCTGCTACCCCATCAACTAAATCATCTTGCAAATCGGTGTAACCAATTTGATCGTCGGGTATGATATCATACTGTGCGTACAGTTCATTGACATTCTGCGCAGGCGTGTTTTCGGGACACTCACGCGAGAAATGGCCAGGCTTATTGCACTTAAAACACTTAAGTGGCTCACGCGGCGTTTGGGCTGGTGCAGGGCCAGATGAAGTAGGGCCGGTTGCACGACGACCACACTCTTCAGTGGTATGGCCGGACATTTTACATTTGTCGCAAAAATAGCTCTTGTAAGCATTGGGAGGCTGTCGACCGGGCTTATCAATAGCTACCACAGGTGGCCCTACATCAACTGTTGGACGCGGAGCAAAGCGCGGGCCTTGTACGGCAGGAGGTAGACGCATAGGCGGAATATCCCGTTGCGGTCTAAACGGCATGCGCTGTGCATTGAACGGGGGTTGAGCACTAGGCTGCGCTTGTGGCGGAGGGAAAGCAAATCGCGGGTTTTGGCGCATATCCATCGGTGGTCGAAACATTGGCCGTTGGCCAGCTAGCATACCGCCACCCAACTGCTGACGGTTATCGCCCATGCGTGCACTAGACATTTGCTGCCGCAGTTGCGAGAGTTCATCGCGCATGCGCTTGAACTCAGTATCCTTAGCTGAGCGGTCTTGCTCGAGCTTACGGTTTTCCAAGGACTGTTGAGCGACTTTGGCATGCTGGATCAGCTTGTCGAAAGACTCAAGTGCAGCAGAGTTTAACTCCACTAATTGACGCAACTCAGAGTTATGCTGACCCAAAGCGTGCAAAAATCCTTCAATCATACGCAATTCGCGCTCGCTATGATTCACATTTTTCAACTGCGCCGATTCGGTCATCAAACGGCGTCGCACAGTATCAATCGTATCATTGGGTTTCCAGTTCATAAGTGTGATCGCTCGGCATGTAGCTAGCACATGTTTTGCCTGGCCAAAGTGAGCTTTAAGAGCTGACTCCAGTTTCGTAAAAGAGGTCTGGACTTCCTGCGGTTGACCATAACACAGCGTAGCTGCATCATGTTCCAACACAGCAGCCAGAGTCAAAGCCCTTTCTTCGTCAGAGGCGATTTTGCAGATTCTACATTTCGCCGTAAACTGTGCTAGCCACTGGCCGACATCAACAGATGCTTTACCCGAGAACATGGGACAACCAAGCATCTTAAGCTTCTTAATACGCTTAGCCAAATCCTCATCTGAACTAGTTGTGGTACTAGGCGGATCATTTGATACATTTGGTTGCGAAACTTGGGGCTGAGCTCGTGATTGAGCACGCCTTTGGTCTAATAGGGCTCGCATGTTAGCGTTCATAGCCTCCATCTGGTCACGCATATTAGCATATTTTTGGTCCATTTCTGACTTAAGTTGATCTAGAGCCGAAGTGGGTGCTACAGAAGAGCTAGGGTGTGCTGGTGGAACCGAGAGCCTACCGGTGTGCTGGTGTCCCGTATGATATAATCGCTGGGGCGCCTGCACAGCGGCGGGCACAGGGGCTCCACCAGCCGAATCAGGCTGCTGATAACCCTGGTGCGACAACAGAAAGTCGTATTGGTTGTCCCGCGTTCCTACATCATCCGGCTGAATCATATCTACGTTAGCATCATAGCTGCCACTATTCGTTACCCGGACCATCTGTGAGTGAGCGTTTTGAGCGGTAGGCAACTGTAAGCGACGGCGAGAATGCTCGAAGCGATTATTTCGGTCAATTGGAAGCATCGGAGTAGTGTGCACAGGCACCGCCCCGTATCGTCGTGCCAACTTATTGTAGTTAGCCCCAACTTGTGTGTAATCGCGACGGGCATCACTAGCCAACTTATACAAAAAGCGGCCATTAATATGGTACTGTTCGGGTAGCGGATAGGTGTCTGTTATGCCTACCGTTTCACCATGCTTAATAGAGCGATCAAGCGTGTCAACAAGCTTTTGCACAAGGAAGGCGCAGCGCTGAAATGCAGTGAGTAAGCTATCTGGGAACCAGCCATAACGAAACACGAGTTGAAAAATGTATTCAGACTCAAAATACGCGGCGATCAACAACTTAGAATACGCGCGCACGAGATCGGTGTTCCGTGGATCAATGATGGCCCAGGGTGTGTCCATAATACCGACTGTAGGCAGAATACGACCGACCCAAGTGGTTTTGACATCCAGCTCAGCCACTGGGCCAACAGAGAACTCCGGCCCTACAGGTTCTACCCAAGCGTGCATGGATAAGTCAGTCAGTACAATGCGCGGCGGGTCAGTTTGCACTTTGATAGAAGGATCAGGCGGCCACTGATGTGTCGCCAAGCGCCGCATAGGATCGGGGCTCATTAGATGGGCTACTAAGACATTATTCCAGGCGGGGGGTAAAGTTGAAATGCTACGGTTCAACGGGGTAGTATACATTGATGGTTGGTGCGCACTCTGGTGTGGCTCGAGTACTCTCGAAGGTTGTGGTTTGGGTGTCGGAACAGGGGTTTTTCCACGCAACTGGTGTAGCCAGTCTAATCCAAAACCAATATTGTTCAGCAGATTCTGACACACCAACCGACATTTCTGGGGGGTACACCTGTCTGAGACCCGACCGATATGCATTACACAGAGGGCATTGTACTGCGCAAAATCCAAATTCTCTAAGCGGCACAAGAGGTCCCGGCCAGAGTCCAGGGTATTACCAAGATGTGCCAGTAATTCTTTCCTTGTCTTACGAGCAACAGGGCCATTAACTTGGCGCTTAATCTCAGGTAATATATCCGCAAACGCATGGTTGAGGCGAATGCCTTCAGCTATGCACCCATGAAATTGTGCCATAGCATACCGAGCTGTTTCTGGCAAAGTGCCAAGCAATGGCATGTACGTGCTAAATCCGGTTCGGTGCACATCGAGGTAAACCCAGGCTTCTGTCAAACTACGCAGAGCTGCAGCGCGCACTGTTTGGGATACTCCCTTATTTTCTAGGCCAAAAACACCAGCCGTTGATTTCGACTGAATCTGAGAACGAAGAGTGGTCCAATCCCTTGCTGACTGTGCAGAAACTAGCAAAACGGATTGCACAAACGCAAGCGCGCACTGAACGGGGTAAGCGCGTGACTGTGGGCGCGCGGGGCCAGGGTCTGAGGCTGCCAGCACCTGCTGGTTCGCTTGTCTCTGAGCCGGCATAGTCGTATCAACAGGGGGTTTAGTCCGGGCGTTCGCATCAGCACAAAAGTTACTCAGTAGGGACTGCAAATCACCCGCTAGGGAGTCAACCCGGGGTTTCAAGTGAACACTTAGAGTACGGTCAATAGAGTCTTGCAAGGATCCACGGAATGGCAACATTGCCTGTGACCACGTTCTGAGGGTCATCAGGGCCGAGGTAACATTATCCAAAGTGATTTGCTGGGATGGGTCAGAAGGTGTTACAGTAGCAAGGTCAAACAATAGCTGATCTAACTTATTTATCTCGGGATCGAGTTCGCTTAGAAGTTTTTCAAAGGGTTGTAACACATCCCCAATGCACTGATCTGAGGGTTTCAGGTGATCCCATAATTTAGTAGGTTCACATGCTTGTTGCAAGGGGGAAATCATAGTATCAATCTCTGATTGGTTATTCGTCAGTAATTCTCGATGTTGTCTTACCGGCCCAGTGAAGGGTTGGGGTTGAGGGCTATTAACGGGGTTGGAAGGTGGTGGTTTCACGGGGGTACTTAGGTCACAGACGGAGGTGGGGGGTCTACTAGGAGATTGAATGCTCAAACAGGGGGAGCTAGTAGCGTGAGGGAATTCTTCGTGGGGTCGTCTTAACACTGTATCCCGAGACTCGTTGACATACGACATCCCTGGCTCAGCAGTATATGCTGGGGTGGCTAGGTCAGACATCCGGTCCCGAGAACCCACAGAATCACCAACATCACTACACGTAACACTGTGGCGGCTAGTACTGGCCCATTGACCGACAGGGCGCGCGCGTTCCCTACCGTCTAGCTCAAAGAAGCTTTGCTGGTTAGAATTGCCGCGGCGACGAGTAACCACACCCAAGGATGAATTATACTGCAACATATTAATATCCGCGGCGTGAACCATGTAATTATCATTGGCATCTGGCGTCGTGTGTGCTCCACTCACTGCAGCGGGGTCAGCCATATAATCGTCAATAATTTCGAAAGAATTGAGTGAGTCCTCAATAAACACTGTTTGAAACGATTGGGCCGCAGACAAGGTAGTGGGGCACACATGTTCCAAAGCTACATCCGTGTCACAAGTAGAGTCATCTAGAGTACTAGGTTGGCTGGCTGCCAAGTCAACACTGTGCTCGAATTGACCGTGACCCACAATCCCAGAGACGTCGGTCTGGCATTTTAGTGAGTCACTGTCAATTGAAGCATGCGATGACAAGCTCCATTCAGTTGAAAACTCGAAGTCATCGGAAGACCCTGATGCACCATCATCAGCTGGCAAATACGAATACTGGCCGGCTGCCAAATCCACATCATGCTCGAATTGACACTGGCCCACAATCCCAGAGACGTAGGTCTGGCATTTTAGTGAATCAGTATCAATTGAAGCACATGGTGACGAGCTTAGTACGGTTGATTGCTCAAAATCATCAAAGGACCATGGTGCACCATCGTCAACTGACAAATATAAGTATTGATAATCAAACGAGTCATAAGAGTAGTCAGTGGTCACGTATTTTTCACATGATTGACATAGCTCTGGCTTGCCATCAACAGTTTCGAAAGTTTTGAATTGACAATTGACTGACGCGAGACATGAAAAAATTTTCGGAAATTTCAAAATTCGTATCAAAAATCGTCGCCAGGGCATGGTGTATCGTAGTCTCTCAAATTTGGAAATTTGACTTTGTTGCAACATGGATGGGGCAGTGTGCCAAGAAATCAAACGGTAATAAGCGCGTGACACACATTTCAAACGCTCGAAACGCTTACGCAAAAGCCAACATTTGTGGTTCCAGTATGTGCACGGTAGCATAGGGCTAAGCTGAAACACTACGCCCTGTACGCGTGGAGGGTGGCTATGTGTGCGGTGTGAAGGGGGGGTAAAAGGGGGGTGCAACACGGTGCCGTGACCCGAGGTGGGACCTCCAATATAATAAAGTGGACCCCCGGGTACTACAACCTTATCTCTAATATAATGATATGACCCCTCCGGTCTTGCAACCTTATCATTATGAGCCAAATAGCAACACCTTGGACAGTGTCCAATTCCGTCAGAACTTTCAACGATGCGCTCATGCAGCCCATCCTGCCTAACTACGCCAAAGGTACAACACCTAACAGGGGACTTAGTTACCTTTTGCACGTGTGGAACGACAAACGATGGCAACACGCCAACCAAATAATCGCACAATTCCGACAATTCAACAAGCGACATAATGTCCACTGGACGATCAACAATTGCCCTACAAGCCCTACGCTTGCCGCGTGCGCGGGAACCCTGTCTGCCAAACTTCACCAGCTTGGTGCCTTTCGACCTAGCTACTCCGAAGGACGTAGGCTTCTGAGCTTTTCGGTCTACTTGGTTGCCACAGCTAACAAAGTCCGGTCGCGCAAATTGCAAAAGCTTGCGGCGAATAACGTGCGGCTGTAATTTCCCTCTCTTACCCACCAAATACCAAAGGTTTCTAGGCTGCACAGTTTTCTTCAGCCTTTCAGCGGTCTTCTCAAAAACACCACAAATTCCGGGCTCAATAAAAGCTGGCTCCATGATCAAGTGATCAAACAACCACTGCTGAGAAGCATCACAAATCACTTCGCCATTGGGCAAAACAGAATCAACAACGAAATCACCGGCGCCCTGAACCTTTTCCGCATACGTGGCCCTTCGTTGTATTTGAAACATTTCCGACACGGGTTCAAAACTATCAAAAACTGGGCCCTTTTCCAAATCATCAACCTCCCAGAAACCTTCAGAACTTGGCGCGCTCCCAGAAACAGAAACAAGATTAGCCCACGCTTCCAAAACCGACAATTGAACATCACTCGAATGCAAGCAAATAAAAGCAACTTCCATCATGATTTCACAAATTAGAATTAGAATTAATTAGATCCACTAGCTGGAATGAGCCAATAGATTAAGTAGAGAATTAGTTGCACCAGAGTAAGCTTGAATTACACTAATTGGGTTTCTCGAATAACGTTGCAATTAAAGTTTCCAAAGTATTTGAATATTTCCAATTTACCTTTCCACTTCCCAAATCAAAACATTAACATAAAAATGACTAAATAACACTCAGGGTCATATAAGCTAAACCAGACGGGTGAGGATAGCAATACGATGCTCTGGTAAGAGACCACACAAGTCCAGGTACTTAAGTCCTAGCTTGGCACAGCACCACTATCAAAAGTAATCTACGACGACGCAGCACAACTGTTTGGGCCCTTACGAAAGCCTAGAGCGAGTCAATAGGTGTACAGCCTACTTCAGCTTATACTACGCCTAAAACAAGTCCACAGAGGTCCAGACGTACAGTAAGCATCACAGATGGTGGGTTCTCCCCATACAACACCCTATCTTAGCTATACCGGCAGCTCCGTGTGGCCACTCCTGCCCCTGTGAACCTAAATGTCACCGTGCAGAGGGAAGAGAAGGCCTATGCCAGAGTTAGCAGAGAATGAATAACCAAGGGTAGGCTCATTTCAGCTGGTAAATCACTGACTTAGTAATTAGAAATTGGGTTGAATAGACTGATGACAATCACTGGATTGGGGCTCTCTTTTATGGGTTTGAAGTGCCCAAAACTGGTTTGCAGCTGGGCGGAGCCAACCAATCACGAGAGTGCATTCGAAACTGTACCGAAAATAAGTGACTCCAGCTGAACAGAACCCTACACTACAAGGGTTACTTTTTAATGGAACAAGGGAATGGTGACTTGACATTCAGGAACACCTTTCTTCTGGCACTCAGCCAGCTAATAAAACCAAACTTGGAACTGTGCCAAACTAGAAAATAACCACCTACAGTAACCTACCGAATGTAAACGCACAAACTAACAGCTCAAAAGTACCTAAACTGGGTGAGACTCTCAAAACTAAACATGATATAATTAAAAACAAGCCGAGTGAATCCACAGCTACTCGAAAACTGCAAGCAACTGCAAAAGGACCAAAAACACAAAAACAACCGTAATTGCTCAAACGTGAGCTCGTCCAAAACCAGCGTACCAATCGGCCAACGCGAAGCTAAACACAAAGTGCAAAAGTGCAAAACACAGAAATAAGTGCAAAACATAGAAACACGTGCGAAACACAAAAGTAAATGCGAACGTAAAACACAATCACAAAATACATGCAATTATCACAACTAAGGGGGGGTTAAGTAGGTAATTAGGTACAAATAAACACAAATCTACACGCTGTAAATCACAACCCGCGGCACCTACCGCGAACCTACTCCCTAAACCTACTCCTACACCCTACCAAATCTCAAAACTCCTCCCTGTGGCAGCAGTGGCTACGGGATATGTGCCAAACTACACACAAAAAAACTGCCTTTTTGGCATTCTTCCAATTTCCTTTACTAATCTTTAACCTAAGGCACATATCCCTCCAGAAGGGTTGACCCGTCTCTACTCCGAAGGGCGTAGGCTTCAGGAGCTATCGGGGCCCTCCCTTCCGGTGGCCACTCCCACCAAAACTCTAAAACGGCCGAAGTCTGTCGCTCGCGGATGTTTCCGGCGGCCAACGCTGTCGACGCTCGCGGGGACTGGGTAGGGGTGAATTTACGAGTTTCGAGTGATAAACTGTCGCCCAAACACGGCGACAGTGCTTAACCCCCCTCGAAAATACACTAGGTGCCGTTTTCAGAGAGTTGGCACTCGGCCAAAAGTGACCGATTCAACAGATTCACAAAAATCCCCAAAACACCAAAATCCCCCTCTCCCGGGTTCCGGCGGTCGGCGGGTGTCGAATGGCGGCGACGCGGCGCTGTCGCGGCCGTCGAAGTCGTTCGCCGGCGCTCGTTTGGCCGCCACACTCGGGGAACACAGTTTTCGCTCGGCGCTGCTTTTCTTTTTAGTAAAAGCGCCGTAAGTTTCACAAAACTTAGGTTTCATTCCCGGGGGTGTCAAATGACGTCACTCGGGCTTTTCACAAGTAAATACGACCAATTAGGCACTGTCGCTAATTGCAATTAGCGACATAACACTGTCGACGCCATATTGTACATGTAATTAGCGCCAAAACACAATCCCAGAGGCGTAAATCTGGCACTTTAGCGTCTTGGCGCCAATTACCGTAGGCGGCGTCGACTGCGCCCTAAGTTCCCTATAAGTTAGGTTTCATATAGGGCGACGTCGTAATGACGTCACTTGGCCCGAAAGGGGTCAATATGGCGTCCCCGGCGGCTAAAGCGCCATAATTAGGATTCAGTAAGCGTTAATTGGCGCTGGGTCACCGTCCCAGAGACGTAGGTCTGGCACTTCGGTGGCCCGCCGTCAGTTCTCGCATTACACATGCAAAATGTTGAAAGTTTAGTGATGAAATTTTTGTCTTATTGACATTTTACCCATTATTTTACAGTTTACAGGGTGCAAGATGGGAAATAGATTACACTAAATATTTTATGTGAATTGATCAAAATAATCACTATCAATGAGAGTATCTCATCATTTCCACAGTTTTTATAGTGTTGAAAACTCAACAGTACTGTCAATATTTTAGCTTTGAAGGGGGTTTCAACTCTCCCCTTTCCTTCTATATCTCACCGTGTTAACTTTCCTTCTATATCTCCCACCTAAACCTAGGGTTCAAACGGGATTGACTTTTCGGGATCGGGATTGGGGTTTCGGGATCGGGATTGGGATTGGTATTTTGAGATTTCGGGATCAGGATTGGCCGGGATTGGGGTCACACGATTGGGATCGGGATCAGGGTTGGCATTTTTTTGGGATCGGGATTGGGGTCTAGGGATAGAGATTTTCGTCACTGTTCTGGCATTCATATTTGTGTATAAAGGTCTCAAAACACTGTTGGATGCCAGAAAAGTGACATAAAATGGACGATGGGGGTTTGCGTTCACATTTTTGCATGCAAAAATGTTGTTTTTTCACTTTTTTTAATTTCCACTATTTTTTCCGGGATCGGGATCCCAGACTTGGGAGATTCTCGGGATCGGGATTTGAAAGTTTTTGGGATCGGGATCGGGATTGGTATTTTTGGATTTCAGGATCAGGATCGTGATCGGGATTGGGGTTTCGGGATTGGGACTGCTAAATCCCAGAATTTCATGGGATCCCGGATCGGGACCCCACCTAAACCCACCAAAAAGTTGTTATCTATGCCCCCAGATGAGTTTTATCCTATTATGTAATCATATCAACAGCTGTGGATGTGCAAATCATAGAGACCACCAGCTGTGTTACTGAAACCATGATGTTATTGCAAAATGTGACTATGGGTAATACATTGGATTAGAGGTAAATACTACTCACATTGGATTAGAAGGACCCTGGGAAAAAAGTTAATTATCACTGCACCCCAGATTTTTCAACTTTGGGAATCTTTCAAACTTGGGGTTGTTTGTAGTGTCATATTCCTGGCAGCGAGCGCACCACCGTGACCACATTAAACTTGACACGCCGTACATTTTTATGACGTTTTATAATCACTCGCGTGTGTTTTTTGTCCGAGTTGCGCCGCCCTTGTTGACTGGGCCGAAACCGCTGTATATGTTTCGAAGCTAAAATCACATAAATTTTGTGGCCTGACGTCGCGGCGACAAGTGCGGCGCGAACGAAAAGCTTATCACGATTTGTTTTTATTGACGATGTACTGAGTGCTACTATGGCGCCCGCGGCGCCTGTGTTTCAGTTGTTTGGCGCTGGCGTTTTTTACAGTGTATGGTGCTGTGCGAAAATTTCAATTTACCGTATATCCTCGAAGAAGTCCGCAGGGGAGTAATTTTTGATCAGCGTTTTTGAGGGGGGAATTATCTTTTCCTCACAACTTTGACTTGATTCATTGTATGAATGCATTCTGTCAACTCGTGTAATTCAGGTAAATATTTAACAGTTCTACAACAACTAAAATGTGTGTATACACTGCAAACACATTGTGTATCTGCTGTCGCTGCCATACGTTAACATTCTTTTGTGTTTTCATAGATCATTTTTGTCGATTTTGTAGCATATTTTTCACCCAGAGGGGGGAGCTGTTCAAGGGGGGGGGGGGGTTATTATTTCATCAGAGGTTTTATGGGGGAGTTATTTGAGAGGTGTCTTTTTCAAGGATATACGGAAACATTTGTAAAGATTTAAACGTCCCGCAATCGGCCGTTGAGTACGTAAATATTCTAGCGCGTGAAATTTTGCAGGTGCACTCAGCTGGCGCCCGCCGCCCTTCCCAACTCTGTCGATGATAAAAAGTGAATTTGATCGATCGTTTTTCGCAGCGCAGCGCCGGCAATGGGCTAGCGGGGCATCGTCGCACCCGCCCCCAACATTAAAACCCGACTACGAACTATCGATTTCACATTTCTATCACCGCCTGAAGGGAATATTCCCGGTTTTACAGTACTTTTGGCTGCGCCGCAGAACGAATTTCCAGAGGTTTCCTGGTGCAATTGTTTTGGTGATCGGTTGGTTTTTTGGCGGTGACTTTTTTTGTGGGCGTGTTTTTTTAATTGGGTAGCCTGATACTTCTCGAGATTGTGCGGTCCTGTTCCCGAAGCCGTGATCGCGATCCCGACAATTGGGAAAGCTGGAAGCCGGCGCTGTGCCGTTACGCATGTAAACCCGTTATGCATCTAGAACAAGAACACATTTAACTACCTATACCAAGGCACCAGACATGCTGAAAATATGCTATAAAACACACGACCTAGTTATTTTAAAGGTGAAAATCTATAAAAAGTATGAAAATTAGCGATGAAAATTATGGTAAAATAGCTGAAAAGCGATCCAGAAAGCTAGATAGCTATACAATTTGCTTGGGGGGGGGGTTCTGTTCAGGGAAAAGTAACCAAAAAATTGCCCCTGGTATAGATAGATAGCTGGGCAGTTTGGGGTGGGGAACCCTCTCCCTTTCTTACCCCTGTGGGTATAATGTGTCTATAATGGATGTAGATGTGTAATGGGTTTACATGCATAGTAGGCCTGACCCCTAGAAGCCCATGGCGCTTTTTCGACCTCCAGTGCCAAGAACCGATGGCACCAGAGCAAAATAACGCCAAGCGCCAGTGCCAGGCGTTTTGTTCCTGGCACCATACAAATAGCGCCACGACGCTTTTCCAAACCCTAGCGCAACGACAAAATGCCGCCTACAGCAAAAAGCACCATGGCGCTTTTTGCCTTTGCGCTAGCGTCAGGCGCCATCGCCATGACGCTTTTACATCACCAAACACGAGTCGTCCGACGCACGAGTACATAAGCGCTGAAATTGTGTTCATGCGGCCTACGCTCTAATTTAGTGATGTGAGAAGCGCCAGAACTTTGGCGCCAAGTGCCATGACGCTTCTCCGATCCCTAGCACCAAGCGCCAGGCATTTTGTTCCTGGCGCCGGTCAAGAATAGCGCCAAACGCCAAAAGCGTTATGGCGCTTTTACATCACTACGCTGTTTTCACCATTGGTAATGCGTACCTATTTACTTTTACTCAAAAAGTATGCATACTGGAGTACCGAGTAAATACGCATACGAAAAAAGTATCTGTACTTTTTGAGAGTACTCGAGTACAGTAGAGTAATTGAGAAGTTTGCTTCCGAAACTCGATAACTCCATGTTTTCAGTTTGGTGAAAATTGCATTTGAAACTTTGAGAGTGGCCTGAGCGGGCACGCTTTGAGTGACAACCCTTGCCCAATACTTTTTGAAAAGCCAACGAATTTCTCTACATTTTCCATAATTACAATCCTCTGGCCGGCAAATATGGCTAGAGGGCGGTGCACTTGTACGCACAAATGCCTGGTACGCACAAATGCCCGGTACGCACAAAATTGTGCCTGCCACGCACATCTGCCCGGTACGAAATGACATTACATTACATTTTGACCGTGTTTTTCACTTCACACTTGTGAGTGAAGTGAAAAAAAGTTGCGCAATGACATTAGTTAACTTTTTGTCACTTCACACATATTTGAACATCACTTGAAAAAGTGTCAAGTGAAAAAACGGTGGATAATGGCTATTTTTGACCGTTTTTTTTCACTTGACACTTTTTCAAGTGATTTTCAGATATCAGTGAAGTGAAAAAAGCTGTGCAATAACATTAGTGACCATTTGTCTGGTACGCAAAGTTCATCAGCCATGTAAGTTACCGGGCAGATGTGCATGGCGGGCACAATTGTGTGCGTACCAGGCGTTTGTGCGTACCAGGCATTTGTGCGTAGGAGGCCTGACCCGGCTAGAGTTAGGTCCATTTGACTGTCATTTAGGGTTGGCCGATGTTTTTTTAAAACGTTTTTTATAAAAAAAACGTTTAAAAAAAAAACATGACGTCCGAAATGTTTTTTTTTTTTTTAAACATCGACCAAAATTTTTAGTACTAAACACTAGGTATTTTGCGCAATTTCACACACAAATTGACATTGGTGGTTTGTTTTCATTGGTTTTGTGGCGTTTTTAGTATCAAAGTATCCATTTATATATGCTACCATGGGTTAATAAGCCGTCATATGTCGGTGTAGTAAATAATATTGAGGTAATGTGCTTCCATGTACCTCCACAGTGTGTAACTTCACTCCCAAAGTAACAACCTCTTTTTATAACCTTGTTTGATCACTATTTCGTGCCAAACTTTACCTGAAGTCATGAACATTCGACTATAAGGCGATATACGAACGTATCGACAAAAAAATGGATATTTTTGACACAAATCACCACTTATAATGCTATCCCATGGCTCAACAGCCATTATATGGTCATATATAACATCACAGAGTATTGCCACAGTCTGATATACCTATATATGTTGACACAAGGTCATATCTGGGAGCTTTAAGAAAAAAAACGTTTTTATTATAAAAAAAACGTTGTTTTTTTAAAAAAAACATCGAGTTAAAAAAAACGTTGTTTTTCCAACCCTACTGTCATTATGGCAACAAATTTAACTAACAAAATTTTATAACGAGTTTCGGATGCAAACTTCATTTTTACATGGCGATTTAGCCATTTCCCTATAAATTTATAACGAGTTTTGGATGGTTAGATTTTTCAGTGGAGATATCGAGTTTCGAGTGAAAAATATGATAGATATTTATGGAGTTATCGAGTTTCGAGTGAAAATTCACCATTTTAATGGTGGAGATATCGAGTTTCGGATGAAAATTTACATTTTTTCAAAAATCGGTGTCTCTGTATCTCGGGAACGGTATGAGATATTTACGTAATTTTTTATTTATTTTGAAGAAAAAAGTATATATATTTATATATCAGATATGCACTTAACTCAATATTTTTCACTTTGGCGTTTATCGAGTTACGGAACCAAACGCCTCAATTGTTGTGAGTACAGATATAAACCCTTGTTTACCTCGATCCGGATGGTTGCGAATTTTTTAAAAACGTTTCGTTCACGCCCCCCCCCCCCCGTAAAGTTTTCGGGAAAATTGACCCGACTCAAAAAATAGCCCAAACAGTTGTCTACATGATGTGCGGATCGCCCCCCAATATAACGCCGCGTGGGCCGTGTAAGCGGGCCACACATTTTTTTATACCAAAATGCAGTGTTTACCTCGGTCCGGATGGTGGCTCCAAATCTTATATAGTCTGTTTTTCAAGGTCAGAATTTGGCCGAAACATAGAACAGTGTCCTGGCTTAGTGCCAAATGCCATTTCAACGGCTTATTTACAGGCAGAAATAAGATTAGGATATTTTCAATTTGCACTGTTTTGTACTGTGAATCACGATCAGCTGTGCTTGTGATCATTTTATCGCCTCATCTTACATCTATTAACACAGAAAATGCTTCCACCAGAATAAGAAATCTTTCGCGGTATTTTTAAAACCTACACCACTTAAATTCACCCACCCAAACATGAGAATTTGAGGGGCGAAATTTAAAAAACCTTGTTAAATTTTACTTACTACTAATTTCCTTCCCTGGACGAAATGTTCTAACTTTTTAAAATTTCACCCCTCAATATCTCATTTTTTGGAAGGGTGTATTTAAGCAGAGTAGATTTTTAGGAATACCGCAAAAGATTTCTCTTTCTGGTGGAAGCATTTTCTGTGTTAATAGATGTAAGATGAGGCGATAAAATGATCACAATCAAGCTAATTGTGATCCGCAGTACACAAAACAGTGCAAATGAAAATATCGTTATCTTATTTCTGCGTGTAAATAAGCCATTGAAATGGCATTTGGCACTAAGCCAGGACACAGTTCTATGTTTCGGCCAAATTCTGGCCTTGAAAAACAGACTATATAAGATTTGGAGCTACCATCCGGACCGAGGTGAACACTGCATTCTGGTATAAAAAAATGTGTGGCCCGCTTACACGGCCCACGCGGCGTTATATTGGGGGGCGATCCGTACATTATGTAGGCAACTCTTTGGGCTATTTTTTGAGTCGGGTCAATTTTCCCAAAAACTTTACGGGGGGGTGTGAACGAAACGTTTTTAAAAAATTCACAACCATCCGGATCGAGGTAAACAGGGGTTTAGTATTTTTGCCATTCGAGACCCCTGCTTTTCATTAAGAATACTTATTAATAGAATGAAAACACCTTTTTGTCCAGGGTAAACGTTCATAATGATTTTTCTAGAAAGAAAAGCTGATTTTGCTCGCTTTTATGCTTTCCTGGTAGAAAAAATACTGCATTTACGCACTCTGGGTAAAAGTATTTTACTCTGATTTACTCGCGAGTAAACGTGGATAAATTTTACTTCACACTTTCTGTACTCGGGAGGGAGATTGAGTAAAAACAAGAAACTTGCGCGTTCGCATACTATGAAAAAGTACGGTACTTTTATCAACTCTTCTCTAATTCAATAACATGCCCCCGCGCGCGTGATGTTTTTTCATTTCACCCCTGGAAACGTTCACATCGTTTCGCCCAGCTGATTATTTTTACGTAAATATAAATCGACGATTCAAAAAATATCGCCTGCATAGTGACTACCCCACCCAAATACCCCCCCCCCCCCCGCCGCAGGCCCCCAAACATGGCGTCGCTTTTATCGGGCACCCCCTTATCTCCGTCGCACCCGGCAGTGAGGCGTTTAATCGGCCTGGCCAAAGCGACGCACCCTTCAGTGGACGAGAAATGGGCGGAAAAAGTCGTGCGCTCGTTGGCGAAAAAGCTGCGCAGATCGGCCCTGCTGGAAGTTTTGGAGCAGGCGATCGTGCAGGCGGAAAAGTGCAGCCCCTGCGTGCCCTTTCCCAGGAGTACGGATAATAGGCAGCAGGTTGGCTTGGTCGGGGTGCTTGATCGGTCTCCAGATTGGAAATGGGCCCTGGTGTGGCGCAGTAGCGGAAATCGCCTGGGGGCAGTCCCTGACCCTGTGAAATGCCCTGCAAAATAGCAATTTTACGTATTCTGTGATTGGCACCTTTTGCCGTAGACTCTCTGTAGAGTCTGTAGGCGTTGTTCATCAGTAGTTAGTGATTTGCTCGTGTGTGCGGGGGATGGGGGTTATTACAATTTTAGCCGTGTTATTTGATGTAGGATAATTGGGGATGTTTGTCACTATCATATGGTGCCTGGTTGCCGGAAACTATTCCAACCTGAAATCAAAACACTGAACATGTCAATTTACAAATGATGGACGTTTAATCCTAGCTAATCCTAGCAATTGCCTTCCGAAAAAAGTAAATGTAAAATGTACATATAAAATGTCATGTCAGATATCAATTGTCAAATAAATTCGTCAAATCCAATTCATACAAATAAAATGTAGGCAAAAAAATTTTTGTCACTGCCACGGGACAGATAGATAGCTGAGCGAGCTCCGGGGTAGATAGATAAATCTGTGCGATTTTGGGGGGGCAGCCCCCATTGGAGTCCCCAAACGTTGACCCCTCCATTCCACTGTCACTGTGAATCGTCTTCTCATGTAAAACCCCCGACTAGGCTCGGAAAATATAGATTTCACCCGAAAAATCGATTAAAAAATCGCCCGCCACCCCGACCCCGCCCCCCTCGCAGCGGAAATCGGTGCCGCAAGTGACCTACTGCCGGCTGTGGCGCTGGCCCGACCTGCCGTCGCAGCAGCACCTCCGCTCGTTGGCGCACTGCCAGTTTCCGTACAATCGCAAGCTGGAACAAGTGTGCGTCAACCCTTACCACTACGAGCGGGTCGAGCCGAGTTCCCTGCCGCCCATTATGGTGCCCAAGGCGGTCGGCGCCAGGGAGCAGGGAAATGGTCCGTTTTGCATTGGGGGTGCGATGTTTATGGGGTCTGGTGTTTTTTTTGGGGGGGGGGTGTTGATTAATGAGGGGGGGGGTTAATGATGGATCAGCCCATAAACATAGTTTTTTAGTTAAGATTAGGGACGGTAAAAACGCCGGTTTAAAAAGCAACCTTTTTTAAACCTCCTAAATATACCGTATTTCCTCGAAATACCCCCCTCGAAATACACCCCCATCGAAATACCCCTCCCCTCAAAATTCTCATTCTGAAAAAATAAACCCCTGGGGTATTTCTAGGAAATGCGGTAGTCAGTTATCAAAATATTCAGCGATGTTTCATTTAGTAAATACAATTGCTGTGGAGCTATGGCATAACATAAAGAAGTTGTGATTTTTGTCACAAGATTTTTTTATGTCGATTCGTCGAAGCATGTGGAAGGGCGTTGGCTGATTTATTGTTTTCCAACGGTCGATTTTGCCCGCTCAGTGATCACGGACGAGCCGATGTCCACCGGGGCGGCCACGGCGCTGGCGGCCGCCGACGCGATGGTGTGCAGCTTGGGGCCCGAGTCGGGGCTGGGCTCCATGTCGCCCACCGGCTTGGACTCGATCGATAGACCTACCGCTGGACAGGTCGGTGGGGTGTGCAATGTGTGTGTGTGTGTAGGGATGAAAACGAGATATGTTTTAAGGACCCTGTGTGTTTTTAATATGCTTTTTTTAACAATCGTTTTTTTAAACTTTCAGATATGGTTAATAGCATAGATCAATGATAGCTTTGACAGTGAAAATTCCACAAAATCAATGACCAAATGCTAAAGAAATTTACTGAAATTTTTTTGCTAGTGTCTTTTTTTTAAACGATCTTTATGCTTTCATCTTTTTTTAAATGTTGTTTTCAAAAAAAACGGTAAAATAGACGCTGGTCATCCCTACGCGTGTATACGCGATTGGATGAGTGGGTTTACTAGATTAATTCCATAAAATTGGCGTAGACTAATTCGTTTAGACATCTAGACTAATTCATGGAATGGAAACGCGCCGTATTTCATTCAGCGAAATATTTTATGAGTGACAACCTGTATTTTTTTTGAGTACACCCTTGTCGCGCTAAACATTTTTTTGATATTTTCATTGCTTTTTGAAAACATTTGAAACCCGATTTCAATTTCACTCTGTCAATTTTTTCGTGTTCACTTGATCCCTGAGTATCAAGTATTGACTTGCTTTTCCGATTAAAGATTCTGCCGCAAGTGGGAAATGTTAACTTTGCCTTCAAAAATTGTCCATGGCTCAGTTGCAGATGTGGACAAAGACAAATATTTACATGTTGACAAATCAAAGAAGGAACAACTGCAAACCAATCAATCAAATTATTTATGGATATGTAGCTGTAATTTGTAGTGTTTTTCCTAAAAAAATTCTGAAGGTTTATTTTTGTTTGTCCCAAGCTGGAACTGGGCCCCAGTGGAACTGTGGGAACACATAGTTTCATAAATCCGACATAAATGTAAAAAAAATGACATTTCCCTTATGCCAAACGAACTAAAACCGAACATTTATTTACCAGTAAATGGCATTCTGTGGAACATTTCAGTTCAAACGCTGGCTTAAATTGAAGAAAATCGTATTCTCTTAAAAAATAAAAAAGTAAGTTTGTGTAATTTCTTGGAGCTGTGGCAGCGCTCAAAAATTATCCTGCACTTATGGGTGTATGCGCCATGTGGCGGTTTCAGTGAGTCACAATTGATAAATCAATATCGAATCTGAACATCGTTCTGCGACCCGTCAACTGGGGTTCAAACAGGATCCCCATCCCGAATCCCGATAAATTCCAGTATTCAGCGGTCCCGATCCGGAAAAATTACTGGAAGTGAAAGAATAAAAAATGACATGTTGCACTGAGAAATTTGAAATTTGATGCGTTTTAGACCTTTTTTGTAAAAAAAACTTAGAGAAAACCCCTCAGTACCAGAACTTTGGCCAAAATCCCGATCCCAAACTGAGACCCTAATCCCGATCCCGAAAACGCAAACTACCAATCCCGATCACAAATCCGAAAGGTCAATCCCGTTCGAACCCAACCGTCAACTCAAATCTGAATTGACATCGAAACCAGTTCACGATCGGTGTCAACTTGTTCTACCAAGAAACTTTTTCCCCAAAAAAGATTTCCCCCTTTTTCTGCGCAGCTGTGGCCGGGCAACGCGGAACTGGCCGACTATTTGAGCGAGGACGCCGACTCCACGATGGACACGAACTCGCCGCTCGGCTCGCCCACCGACTGCGACGCGGCAGGGTGTTTGGACGCGATACCGGTCAATTATCAGGTCCGTGCTACCCAGGCGCCAGTCCCGAGCCCTGTAAAGTCGAGTGTCAAGTGTCATGTAAAATGCAAAGTGTCATGTAAAATGCAAAGTGCCAGGCAAATCAATTGTCATGCAAAGTTGAGTAAACAATTTTTTTCGTTGATTTGATCGAAATTTTGCATGACATGACACATGACTTTACGCTTTACAGTGGCTCGGGACTGTTCCCAGATTTTGTTGAAATTCCCTGGAAAATGTCAAATAACCGGTAAATAGAAATAAAATTTGCCATTTTATGGGGCATTTTACATGGCTGTTGACAGTTTGCATGACATTTTACATTTTACATGTCATTTTACACGTTCTGGGAGTGGCACCAGATGGGGAGTGGATAATGCAAAATAAAACGACCGGTCGAAAAGCGGCTGCATCCTATTTAAAATCCAAGGAAAATCGCGACCAATAAAAACCGGGTCGCAGGAGCCCATGTTCTGGTGCATGGTGTCGTACTACGAGCTGAACCAGCGCGTGGGCGAGCCGTTTCACGCTAGTCAGCCGCAGTTAATTGTCGACGGCTACTGCGACCCGTCCAGCGCCGAGAGATTCTGCCTCGGTGAGGAGACGGGTGAAACTCTGAGATTTTTGTTTTTAAAAAAACTAAAGGAAATCTCGGTGGTAAGCTAGTGTGTGTGGGCACGATGAATTTGAGGTCCGCCGCTACTTGTAATTTGTTTGGCGGACTATTCCGTCATATTATAACCGTCGCACACAAGTATCATTTGGCAAGCTTCCAATTTGGGACAAATGATTACGCTTGCAGATTAAAATGTCCCCGCAGTATACATTTCATTGTAAGGTGTGGGTCACCACACTATACTCAATCATCGTATTTCTTCTAGTAGAACGGCATACATCCAATAGAACGGCACCTCCGATAGAACGACAGGTGGCGATTATGTTGAGAGTGAGCCAAAATTGATGGTGAGAACGCTCAAAGCATTCAAAAAGGGTTAAATTTCAAATTGATGCTCTGATATTAAAAATATTGCTCTAGCTTCATTAAAAATCAGGCTCATGTTAAAATGGTAAATGTGTGGGAAAAAATTGGTGAGAAAAATAGAACGGCACCTCCAATAAAACGGCAGATAAAAAATTTACGGAAAAAATAGAACGGCGCTCTTCTATTAGAAGAAATACGGTATACGCAATCCACGCTTCCCCCCCCCCCGCAGGCACGCTGTCCAACGTGAACCGGTCGTCGAGCGTGGTGGAAGCGCGCAAGCACATCGGCCACGGCGCCAGGTTCTACCGGCTCGGCGACGAGGTCTACTGCGAGTGCCTCAGCGATTCGGCCATCTTCGTGCAGTCGGCAAATTCGAACCAGAGACGCGGCTGGACCCCGGCGACTGTGGTCAAGATTTTGCCCGGCTGCACGATGAAAATCTTCGATTATAGAGAGTTTTATAGGACGCTGAAGATTAGCGTTACGCAGGTGGGGGTTTTGACTTTTTTTTTATTTTGGCTGGGGGGTTTGTGGATTGGGGGCGGAGTCTATGGTGTTTTGACACTCAAGGGCTTCCTGTAGTGGTGAGTAAATTGCTTTACGAAGGGATAGAGGGATGAAAAATTGATTATTTTTGGAGCTGGAGGGAGTTTTAGGAGTTTTTAAATGTGCAGAAGGCATAAATTGGTCCGGATAAATTGCTCAACTAGCTGAAAAATAGCCCGAAGTAGCTTTTCTAGTCCCAACACGGTAAAACTATAAGAATAACTGATTTTTACGTTGAAAATAGGCGAAGATTTTGACGTTGAACATGAAAATAGGCAAAGAGTACAAAAATTGGCGATTTTCTAAGTAAAAATGGTAAGAAGGTACAAAAACAACAAAAATTATGTGCTGAGTTTTCTTCACGCTACAGTTTCACGCGCGCAGCTGAATTGACGATTTGGGTGAAAATAATAGCACAATTTTCGCATTAGATCCGAGAAAATGACACACTCACTACGGTTGATTTGCTAATCGTCCCACCCGGCTCTCTCCACAAATATATATTTTAGACCTACCAAAATTTGTATTTATTAAAACTCCTTCCATCCCCCCAAAAACCCCTTTTTCGCAGGGTTTCGAAGCTGCCTACTCGCTGACCAGAATGTGCACCGTGCGCGTGTCTTTCGTCAAGGGCTGGGGCGCCGAATACAGGCGCCAATTGGTCACCGCCACCCCCTGCTGGGTGGAAATGCACCTTAATGGCGCCTTACAGTGGTTGGATAGAGTTATTAGTAAAATGCCCTACGCGCACCCCCAGAGAACGTGTACTAGTAATTCGTGATTGCGGGGGTTGTATAATTGTGCAGTGGTGAGTGGGGGGGGTGTTTGGTGGGGTTATTTTTGCTTTTTTTAGTGGGGGGGGCTTTGCTGGACTTTTTTTATACTCAACTTGCTGAGTTAGGTGTCTCTCGCTTCTGCGTAGGGTTCAGACGGGATTGACTTTTCGGGATCGGGATCGGGGTTGGTCTTTTCAGAGATTTCGGATAGATCGGGATTGGTGTCTCGGGATCGAGACCGGGATTGGCATTTTTCGGGATCTGGATTGGCATTTTTGAAAGAGTTACCATATTGTAGAATTTTCTCGTATTTACTACAAACATGGGTTTAAAAAATCCCATGAACGCCAGAAAAGTGGCATAAATTAACCATTGGAGGTTTATGTTCACATTTCTCAGTGAAAAAATCATAGTAAAAAAGTTGGCAATTTTTCCGGGATCGGGATCGGGATTCGTTTTTTGAGATTTCGGGATCTGGATCGGGATTGGGGTGTCGGGATCGCCATCGCCATTGGGGTGTCGGGACCACCAAATCACGAAATTTCTCGGGATTCGGGATCGGGATCCCGTTTGAACCCTACTTATGCGTGCCTTATCGTCATGCTGTACTAAAAGCCTATATTTTTATCGCATTGACGTGCTTAATTGCGTACCCCCCACAACCGCCTCCCCCCCCCCCAATTCGCAGGGTCAATCGCATTGGATTGAACAAACTATGTGAAATGTTGCCGGTTCTTATTGTCTGCAGGCAGCGATGCGTCTCCCCCGCACCCCCCCCCGCACGTGTCACTAAACTGTAAACACTTTTCTTCACTCGTCTTATATTTTCTGTTCGTGCAGCTGTGCACTTGCAATGTGTACGCCGTTTTTCTGAAGAAACTTGGTACAGTTTTGGTGATTGGTGGTACCTCTTTCCGGAAATTTTGGGACAATGCATTCAGTGACATTCATTTGTTTCACTGTAGCACGCGTTTCATTCAGGCGCTAAAAAATATGTACCGTATATCCTCGAACAAATCCCCAGGGGAGTTATTTTTTCCTCAGCGCTTTTGAGGGGGAGTTATTCAGGGGGAACTTATTTTTCCTCAGAAAACGTGGACTTGGAAAACGTGGAAAACCTGGATCCATTGAATGAATGCATTCTGTCAACTGACGTAATCCAGGTATTTATTTAACAGTTCTACAACACTGCACACACATTATGTATCTGCTGTCGCTGCCATACGTTTGAATTCTTTTGTATTTTCATCGAATTTTGTAGCATATTTTTCACCCAGAGGTGGAAGTTATTCAAGGGGGGGTTATTATTTCGTCAGAGGTTTTGAGGGGGAGTTATTCGAGGATATACGGTAGATACTCAAACATGACCCAACAGTTGATAAAATGCAAAATCCCTTTGTTTCCGGAATGCACTATTTATCAGTATACCATAGCACCATGTGGTTTTCACGGTTAAAACTTAAATACCATGGTATGTTCAATAATTAGAAGCGATCACATTGCAAATAAAAGACGGTGCGTAGCTACGTTGAAATTGTTCAGGTGTCAATTCCGCAACTTGTGAACTTAAAGAAAGGTGACAAGTGGTAAGCGAAGATTTTGTCAAGTATGAAGTATTGAATCGAATAAAAAGTTAGGTTAAGTTGTAAGGTGTGAAAAAGTGGAGAGTAAATTACTTGAACACTTTACTTGTTTGAACACAATTACTTGAACACTTGAATTACTTACTTTTCGGGTACAAATTTACTCGCCACGAAAATATATACTTCGGTGCTTTACACCTTTCACGCGATGTTTACATCGTTAGCATGCCAGCCATATTCAACGCATGCTAATTATTTTCTTAAAGAGACGAAAAAAGTCATTGCTGTTAAAACTGGTTATGTTAACGTGTTCACAAGAATGATATCGTCATCGTTTGCCAAAAATCTCGTGCTTAATTATAATTGGCACGCTTCCAACTGTGACATAAGTGGTTCGGAGTGCCATGTCACTGGAAACTGGATCACCAACCAACGTAACGTGTCACTTCTCTTATCACTTGTCTACGTAATTTTTCACTTTACAACGTGCGGAATCGGTCAACGTTGACCACAGTCGCCGTCGGAAAATCTTCACGTAGTATTTCGCTAATAATCCCGGTATATTCGGAAAACGGTGTTTTCTAATTTGTGTGGTAACTGTGCAGTGAAATTATGGAGGGCTTTCCACTGATTTTTCCACATCCGTTTTTACGTTCGATAGCCTTTTTACCGTTTTCGCAGCACGTTTTCTTAATTTCCCTTTACGCATAGGATCGTATCGCTTCGAATAAGTCCCTTAAATACCCCCCCCCCCGGTCTGAGATTTGCAGGTTCACATTTTGTACATTTCCCCTACCGTCGCAAATGAATGGCTGGTGGCAGTCTCGCACCCTGTTAATTGAAAAGTAAAGTGTCTAATGTCGTGTAAAGTGTCATACAGATTTGTCATATTTTATGCAACATGGTATGTTACACTTTCCGTCCCTTTTGGCACGCTTGCGCTTGGGAAGGTTCTTACGTCGCAGACCCCGCCTTGATGATGAACTAATGTCGGGGCGATCATTAAAAAATTCAGTAAAAAAATTCTTTTTTTTTTATTGACACTCGACATGACATCACTTTACTTTACAGTTTATGAGTGCGGAACTGGCGCTGGAGTACCGGTGAAGTTGGCTGTTGGTATTCTATCATGAATTCATCATTGGAAACTCAATTACAGTTTTTTAGAATGTTGTCGGTTGTTGATTGTAAAAAAAACTGTCAACTGATATCATTTCTTTTCAGCATGAGCTTGCTCAATCCTATTTTGGATAAGAACATTTTGTATTATTTACCACGACAAATTCTCTATTGACAAAAATCTACAAAAATCAAAAAAAAATCCCCGGGGACTTATTTGAGTCGATACGGTAGTCAGATTTTTAATTTGCAAGCAGAATTTTTACTTTGTAATTTTCTTGCTCCCGATTGCCAAGGCAACTCTCTGTCTCTGTGGAATTTCATGCGCCAGAAATTTCTGATTACCTGCGGTTATGACAATTTATTGCGCATGGTAAAATTTTTAACTTGATGTCCCCAAAATCAGCCGTGTGCGTGTACGGTAGGTCCCAAAAATGTTCTTTTGAAAGTGCTTTTAATGGCATTTTTAAGTTTGTTGCGTTTTATAGTAACTACCGTATTGTTGTTCTGATGAAGTTCAAATTTGTTTAAATTTTAGTTTGGGTACCTAACTCAGATCAGGTGCCAATCCCAGACCCTGTAAGACTTCAAATATCATGCAACGTGTGAAAAGTCGTGTAAAATAAGAAAGTTTTTCATTTTGCATGGCGTTTTACATGACTTTTGACACTTTGCATGACATTTGACATTTACAGGGCATTTTACAGTCTTGGACTGCCCGCTCTGCCGGTATTTGGTTGTTTTGCGGTATTTTACGATGTGTAAATACTTTTAATGAATTTTTCATAAATGTGGGACAACCCAGTCGAAACTTGTTTTAAAAACGGGGATTTCCAAAAAAGGCTTGTTGAAACGTGGGCCTCAACAGATTAACCTTTGACACGGCTTATAACCTAAGAGACCCTGGTTATGGGGCCACACACTGGATGTGTCATCAGATGTCAACTAGTTCGACTGGTTCCGATCAAGATTTTAGTTGATGGGCCGCGTTGATGTTTAAATGTACATTGCCCTTCTACCTGAATTGAGCTAGAATCGAGTTGACACCGAAACCAGTTGACATCCAGTGTGTGTGGTGATATTGGGCTCATACACGCTAGTTTACATCGACAACAAATGTCAACTGGTACCGATCCCGATTCAAAGCTTGCTAATGAGTAGACGAACGACGTTCAAACACAATCTTTGAATTAGGAAAGAAACCAGGTGCCAATCCCAAGCCCTGTAAAGTGTAAAGTAAAGTGTCAAATGTAAAGTCAAATGCAAAGTCAAATGTCAATTGTCATGCAACATTCAGTAATAAAATCTTTTCTTTTTTGTTTTTATTGACACTTTACTTTGCATTTCACTTTACATTTGACACTTTACTTTACACTTTACAGGGCTTGGGACTGCCCCCTGTTGACATTTGGTGGTCGATATCAACGAGCGTGTATGGGGCCAATCAGGGCCGGGCCGCCTTTTTCATAATGCGCGATATTGTTTGGCTTTATTCCTGGAACACGATAAAATGGCATAAATATGCATGATACTGGCAACGTTTGGACATCTGAATTTGGCACCTGACTATATTTCTATAAAATTGAATTTTTCCAATTTCATTTGAAAATTGAAAATTTCTCGGGTAGCTTGTTTCATTGTGGCCGAAATTACATGCTGGTTAATTAGGTGCGCCCAAAATGAAGGTCACGTTGAATCAAACAGCATCTTTATACTTTTACTTTATTTCCGATAGCACAAATAAGAAATAGTGTCTGGCGAATCAAATTTCGTCCCTCCCTGGTAGCGGTTTTACCGGCTGTGTGGCACGAGTCAACCGCGCACGAAGTAACTATTTATGGGACCACAATAGATATGGATATAAGTGTAAGTAGTAGAATACAATGGGCCCACACACACTAGTTAACCAACATGAAATGCTCTACCATTTTGGTAAACTGTTTTGTCAAAACAGTTTACCAAAATGGTAGTGCTTTTTATGTTGGTAAACTAGTGTGTGTTGGCAATGTCTGATCATGCAGATATAGGCCACACATTGGTTTGGTGCGACTGATTATCTAGTAATTTCACTAGATTTCTTTCATTTGATGTTTCACATTTGATGTTGTACACACTGGTACATTTCAGCTACCGATGTCTATTCATGCAGCCTGTTCATTTGCACACTTATTCACACACACACAAACCACACACACATGTGTTTGTTTATGCTTACTTTCGTGCAATATGCATTTTTTAATGGGTTGACTCGTGCGTAGTTGATTCGTGCCCCCACGCTAGTTTCACCTTTAACACACAATTCATCAAAATCTGTATAGGTAGAAATATTATAGTTGATTGATTTCCCAGTTTCGATGTGTGATCGTCTTAGTTCTTGATTGTTCTGCACCTTTTTCACACTTTAATAAAGGATGGTGTGATTTTTTGTGCGATTTTGATCGTTTTTATGGTGACGTCGCTGGGGCTTTAGAAAGTTGCTCACTGACACAAAATTTTATCAACGAATAAAATTTTGTTTTTGGGTGAAATTATTTTAAACTATGTTCTGATGGCAATTCCACCGTGAAAAGTACTTCCTCGAATTACCCCCTTGAATGGAACCCCCCTCGAAATAACCTCAGGTCTGAGCGAGCTGAGGAAAAAAGACCCACCCCGAAAATAAACAGTTTCATCTACTATCCCCATAGGTGATTTCAAAGAAAAATATTAATTATCTTGAGTTCAACGCTTTTAATATTTAAAAAAAATCGTTTTTAAAATCGGGCAGGTTGAAAAAAATCAATTTGTTTTCAACCCTGCCTTGTTATCGCTTCTGCGATGCGGTCCCAGCGATGTCACTGACCTTTTTCCGTGCGGAAAACTTGGTCATACTTCTTACTATGTATTTATACTTTAATTTGCACTGTATCGTTTGAGAATTTGAGAGTGAGTATCATGAGAATTTGTATCAGGGTTGTAAATATATGATAAATTAATGAAATAAAAATTTATTGAAATTGTTTGTTTTATCTGTTACCGCCGATGTGGAGAATCCGGAAACGGTCCAAACTGACAGAGGAAACGAAATATTCATAGCCGGTAGCAATCCCGCACCTTGTAAAGTGTGAAGTAAAGATTCAAATGTCATTCAATTTTGTCAAATGTCATGCAAACTGTCAAAAGTTCAGTAATGAATTTTTTAAATTTTAATTGACATTTTCCATGGCATTGACACAACTTTACAGGGTGCGTGGCTGTACTTGGCACGGATCAAAGTGACGTGTGCACTTCCGGTTTGATGGTGGGTGAGGGTTTTTGCGGTGGATTTCTCGATGGATGGGTCGAGTTATTCGATTCGGCTGTTGATCCAAACTGTTTTAGTGATTTTTCAGCCGGCTACACATTAAAAAAACTCTGCTATCGGACCCCTAGCGGCTAGCTACCCTCTAAAAGTTTTCAGCTATCTATCCTTCCAGAAGAGCGATTTGTTGCGTATTGAGCCCCGCGAGGGTCAAAATCCTGGATAACCGTAGACGGGGATCAAGAAAAATTTTTCTGGCGAACTCAAATGTATTGAAGACCGGTCTAGTGGTGTAAAAGCGCCATGGCACTTGGCGCCATGCCCACGAAAAGCGCCATGGCGCTTTTGGCGCTTGGCGCTATTTTTGACCGGCGGCAGGAACAAAATGCCTGGCGTTGGCGCTAGCGCCTAATCAAAAAGCGCTTGGCGTCATTTTGCTCTGACGCCATTGGCGCTTGGCGCCATGCCCACGAAAAGCGCCATGGCGCTTGACGCTAAGGGCCGGAAAAGCGCCATGGCCCTTTGCGCCGAAGTTCTGGCGCTTTTCACATCACTAGACCGGTCCATGAGTTTCCGAAATTTCGTGCGTGAATTGGTTCCGCCCTGGCTTCGTTCTGATAAGTTACGAGTGTAGGATTCAACTACGAGTGGGTTATCTTGGACTGTAAAATCCGTTTTCTTGCTGTACTTCGAATTGTTTGAGACTGCTAGACTGCGGCAGATAAATCCAAGGCAATAACGTGGGGTTACGTATTTAAAGAGTTTTTCATGGTTGCCCTTTTCCTATAGGCCCCACATAAACTAGTTGACACCAAATGTCAACTGGTTCCGATCCCAATTCAAAGCTTGCTGACGAGCCAACGAACGACGTTCAAATGCAAGCTTGGAATTGGGATCGGAACCAGTTGACATTTGGTGTTGATGTCAACTAGTGTTTGTGGGGCCATAATCGTTTCGTCCTATAATCGTCGTATAACTTGTGCCAAAACAGTACTTACTCGACCGGAAAATATCGCCGTGACTCGAGGCTCTAGTTTTTTGCCTGACCCGACCTGACTGGTTTTTGGCAGATTTCGATTCTGGGTGTCTCATTGATTTGTGTCCAAAAATATCTACCGTTAATCCTCGAATAAGTCCTCCCCCTCGAATAACCCCCCCCCCCCTCGATCAACTCCCCCCTACTTAATGTGGTGGGAAAGACGTAATGTATAAAAACGCTGTAAAGATCTCTGTATATTATAAAGAATGTATTCTTTTGCACCTTATGTCACCAGCATTGATTTCATTGCATTTATTACAGATTCATGTATGTATTTTTAACCCCATTCATATAATATATTGATAATGTATTTTACGTAATATTCTGACGAAATAATAACTCCTCCCCTCGAATAACTCTCCCCTCAAAAAATTCTGACGAAAAAATAACTCACCCGGGGACTTATTCGAGGATTTACGGTAAATATGTTTTTTACGAATGTAAAAAAATATCTCTTGCCCTGTTTTCTTCCTAAAAATACAAAAAAATACTTTCCATGGACTTATTCGAGACTGCAACATTAAGATAAACATTAACATCAGTTTGAAATCCAATATGTATATCTGAAGGCCTTGAATATTCTCGCGATCCATTTTTATGTTTTGGCGTTGTCCAAGATAAATAATTTCTGCCTGCCGTTTTATTGGAAACTGCCATTCAATTGGAGCGTAAGTGCAAAAACAGGACAAAACCTGCCGTTTCATTGGAGGTGCCCTTTTATTATATTAGGTGCCGTTCTGTTAGAAGAACTACGGTATTTGATTATTACTCGTATAAATTCCCCATAAAGGCTCCCTGTCCCTCCCCCCATCAAAATATCATAAATACGAAAAAGTCCATCGCATATTGGCACTTCTCGAGTGCATAAAATTTAGAGACGGCACGAGTGCTTATACAAATGTATTTATATACATAAAATTTATGTAAAAATGTGTTTCAAGTATGCATTTTTCATGCATTTTTCTTGCATCTGAAGATGGGTCAATATTTCCTTTAAGTATAGCCGGCTGCACGCATAATTCGGAAATGGCCGGCGCACTAAAAAGATTTCTATTGGGTGGTTCTGTTCATAGGAAATTTTACAGGATTTTCATGCGTCCGTATTTTAGCTGTCTGTTTCAGATTACGAATTTCAGTACTTAAGATTTATGCTAGGCATTATCATTGAATGAAATAAACTGGAAAGTGGAATGGCTGCATTTTTTGCCCCCACATTGGCCTGACACACAAAGCAGTTGACAATGACACCAAATCTCAACTGGTTCCTATCCCAATTCAAAGCTTGCTGGCGAGCCGACGAACGAAGCTCCAATGCAAAAGTGTTGAATCGTGTCGCAAATTGTGTTCAAACGGGCCTTCCGGGGTCGGGATAGTTTTTTTTAGTTTTCAGGATCGGAAATCGGGATCGGGTTTCGTTTTTTCTATTTTCAGGATCGGATTTTTGGGTTGTGATTTTTGACAAAGTTTTGGTATTACGTGTTTTTTTCTGCAATTTGCCACAAAAAAGTCGCAAACACGCTTGGGCGTCAGAAAGATGCATACTGGGGGTTTCCATTCACATTTCTTAGTGTATGCACCGTGATCGGGACCCGACAGTGGTATCGGGATTCGCTCGAGTGGGTCGCTACGAAATGATAAATACCTACCTACATACCGCTTTTAGTATACTCGGCGGACCGCAAAGTATGCGCCCAAAATTATTTATGTTTTGGTCGATAACGCGGGAGCTGGACACTTATGTATGCACTTTCATAAAAAGTAAAATATTTAAAAAAGAAAAAGGCGGGGTCGCGTACAAAAGATGAATATTTTTTCCCGCCATGTTTTTTCTTTTTATGCTGGAATTATTTAAATTTTATTAATGTTGACTTCAGAAAAATGCATAGCATGCGGTCCGTCGAGTATACATCGTGAACGCCCGAGTTTGATCCAGAGTTGCAAAAACGTATTTACGATTACCCGAAATACCCGGTTATTCGGGTATTTATACTTACGTTTACGTTTACGTTTTCATAAAATACCGTTACGTTTTGTTACGTTTTCCTGGCCGAAATACCCGGGTACCAGAGAAAACGTAAAAAACGTTGTGTGACCCAAAATTTTTTGGCAAAATGTAATTTCCGTCATAAATTTCCGACAACTTCAAAAATTTTGCGCGCCAGCGCACACTTTTCCTCCACAGAAGCCGTATTTTCAAAATAGGTATACTCCAGTTACTTTACACCCTGCACGCGCGGTTCCCGCTGGAAGCGTGCCAACGATTTTTTTACGCATGCGATTTTCAAAAAAAGTTGAAAAAGTCATCGTTAACGTTACCGTTATACGTTAACTTATTCACAACAATGATTTTTCATCTTTTGAACAAAAATCGCATGCTTGATCATCATTGGCACGCTTCCAACGTGAGACATAAATCAGTGCGAGGGCAGAGTATCATGTCCGCCGAGTATATATTCAATATTCAAATTATTCTATAGTTAGACCCCACCTCCGTGCAGAGTATTACGTATTACTTCCCAAACTCGAATTGTGCCAAATGCTTATAAAAAAGTCAGCGGATGCTGTTATTTAGTGGCTTTCATGGATTGATTTTGAGCTATTTGAAGATCAAATGTTTAATCAACTCTATGAATCACCATAATATAAATTTTTTGTGACATAACACTTGGGAAACATTGACAGAACGTGAAAAATTGATTGAAAAACCGGCGAAAAAATAGAAGGGCAGCTTCCAAAAGACGGTGTCTCCATAATAGAAAGTCGGTGAAAAATAGAAGGGCGCCCTTCTATTAGATGAAACACGGTTAGCATTGAAAAAAACGACTGATTTTGAGAAAATATAATTAAATATTATCTCAGAAAATCTCTCAAGAAAAAAAATATAATTAAATATCTTGGGTCATTTTCGAAAATATAATTAAATCTCTGAGAAAATCTCTTGCTGTTCAAAAAAATCTCATAAAATCTCTCTGCTTAAAGTACGAATCAATTGACATTTCAAGGTGTTGAGGGACATATCTTTACATTGGTTGTCCTAGGTGTGTGAGTCAATAAGATCCTTCTCGTGCGTCAGTCCGCTCTATCCATTATTAAATTAAATTAAGGTGTTTGAACCATTGAGAGTAGGTAAATATTAAGCACATTATGTGTTGTTTAACCTTTTCATTCACAATTTCATATGATAACAGCCTATTGTCTACTGATGGCACACTTTGTACTACCATGTATTTAGTATCTGAATAATGAACAAAAATATGGTTTAGGCACATTTTTCCTCATAGTAGAATACATTACTTTCATGTGTAATGATCCCCACAGACCTTTTCACCAAAATTTGGTAACTATATTTCCAAAGCATGCTGTCAACTCTTTGGTTGTTAAAACGGCTAGAACCCAGTGCATAAGTTTACTCATTGTACAAGTACCTAGCAACATCCAGTGCCAATGTAGACCCAGTGCTTAGGTACAGCCCCATACTAAGCACTGGCTCTTCATGGGACTGCAGGGCTTCAGTATGGTTCAGGGGTTAAAACTTATTTACGTTTACGCAAAAATACATATACTTGAGTACTAAGTAAATACATCTAAATTTCCGCTGAAAAAGTACCAGTACTCTATGTATACTTCTTGAAAGTACTTGAGTACAGAAAATGCATTTCAGATAACTTTTTATTGGCTGGAACAGAGAACAGAAAAATGAGAGGGAAAACTACAAATAGGGGCAAAATAGCCAAAAATGGGTATATAAGCAAATATATGGTTAAAAATAGATGAAACTTGGTAAAAAAAGCACATGGGTAGTGAATTTCAAACTAGTGAATGTGAAAATGGGAAAATATAGAGAGATTTTCTCGAGAGATTTTCTCGATCAGGAGAAAATATAATTAAATCTCTCTGGAAAATCACGGAAAAAATATAAATCTCAGAAAATCTTATATTTTCTGAGATTTTCTGAGATTTTTTAAATATAAATCTCCCAGAGATTTT
>OZ038450.1:3301191-3318645 GCA_964036195.1 Sphaerolaimus hirsutus | reverse complement strand
GTATCAAATCACTTTTATGTCGGCAATTTATCAATGTTTGTGGGTTTCTGGACCTGAAACGCTCATTAAATTTTATTTTTCTCTCTTTGGAGTTACCGTATTTCCTCGGAATACCCCCGGGGGTTTATTTTTCATAGTTGAAATTTTGAGGGGGTATTTCGAGGGGGTATTTCGAGGGGGGTTTTCGAGGCGGCATTTCGAGGAGACATGGTAGATAAATTCACTACAAATGTATTCATATATTAACAGAGATGAGTACCTGGTCTGGAGCCGATAAGTCCTCATGTCAGGTGACAAATGAAATTCAAAGTGTAGAAGTCTAATTTTACATCCGCCTACATTTTAACATAGCTGGTTACATTCACAAAACCAGAAGTACTTTTTTGAAAATTTATCTGAGAGTAAGAAATTTGAATTCAGAAAAAATGCTGTCGAAAAGCTGACGATCAAGAAATTCCCAAATTCCAACAAAAAACCCAAGTGCGTAGCGAAGTTCAGGGAGGGCACCCGCTGTCGCGCGCACCGCACTGCGTAAAAATGCACACACTGCGGTGCGCCGCATATTTACGTATTTAAATAGAAATTCGCAGCTAACCAAATCAATCGGGAAATGCGTTTGGATGGGCCAAAACGGCACAACAACGGAACATCAAAGGTTTCCATCTAGTGGTGGAAAAAGGGCCGATGTTACCGAGGCCTGCATTTTGGGCACCGGGCCCAGAATTTCATAAGCACAACATATTAGGCAATATTTCTCGGGCAGTACGATCTATTCAATCCGAGATGTGCACCAAAAGACGCCATGGTGCGGAACATGAGCACAAAAAGGCGCCATGGTGCTGTACATGTGCACCAAAATGCACCATGGTGCGGTACATGTACACCAAAATGCACCATGGTGCGGTAGATGTGCACCAAAATGCACCATGGTGAGGTAGATGTGCACCAAAAGCGCCATGGTGCGGTACATGTGCACCAAAAGGCGCTATGGTGCGATACATGTACCCCAAAATGCACCATGGTGCGGTACATGTGCACCAAAATGCACCATGGTGCGGTACATGTGCACCAAAAAGCGCCATGGTGCGGTACATGTGCACCAAAAGGCGCCATGGTGCGGTAGATGTGCACCAAAAAGCGCCATGGTGCGGTACATGTGCACCAAAAGGCGCTATGGTGCGATACATGTGCACCAAAAGGCGCCATGGTGCGGTAGATGTGCACCAAAAAGCGCCATGGTGCGGTAGATGTGCACCAAAAGGCGCCATGGTGCGGTACATGTGCACCAAAATGCACCATGGTGCGGTAGATGTGCACCAAAAGGCACCATGGTGCGGTACGTAATATCCTCGCCACAGTGCGGTACCAAAAGCGCCGGCGCCATTCCGTCGCTAATTTTCTCCCATGGGAATATTCAGCATGAAACACAAGAAAAGGATAGAAGCATTGTGAATAGTGATTTCTCCCATTTCACATGTCAATATTTGCATAGATCTTGTGGACACGCGCATTATTATTCATGGCCCTTTACTCGGAGGGATTCAATTTTGCCGGCGCTCAAAGCACCCGTTGAGTGCGTGTTTCCAATGAAAATTGTCTAGTGATTTGATTGGAAAGCCTTGGATTAGTATGCGAAACTTGTGGCAGCGGAAATATGTTGTGGGTTCAAAGAAAATGCCCTGGTTCTGTAGCAAATACCGCAGCGCGAACTCCGGTATTAATCAACGCAAAATTGTGCTAATTAATGCAAATTTGGGTCGAATTCAGCGTGAGAAATAGATAAGCATAAGCCGAAGTCCCAGTAGACAACCAGCGCAAACGAAAAGGCACCAATTTCAAAACAAAATCCATGTTTCTCCACAGTCAAGATGGCAAAATGGATATTTTCACCACAACAATAGCAGCCCAGGCGAGCCATAGATTTTGCGAGTGTTGTAAAAGCATAAAATGATGATAAATAATTGCGACATCAAAGGAAGGATTATTATGGATGCGCAGGTAAACATAATGGATATAAACAACAAGGCAGTAAAAAAGAAAAGAAGGATAAATTTTCTTCGGTAGATGACAAAATTGCAAATGCCGTAATTCCTCGATTAGTTTTCCCCTAGAATATTTCTTCCGTTAGCCGAGTGAGAGACAAATAATTCGCCTGAACACCCCCCCCCCCCAACAAAAAATGGTAACGAAATATTCCCAAGGGGAACTAAGGATTTACGAATAGACATTCGGCCCATCTGGGGCAAGTTCCGCAACTGTGAAAGTAACTTAAGTCCACCCAAAAAGTTCAAAATCTATTGAGAACGCCTGGTGCGGGGTTCGCAGTTAGAACGTTTATTTATACGCATTGATGCATACGTTAACAATAAGAAGCAATAACTACCTGTGTTCTATATACCACCGACCAAACAATCAAATCTTGACTGGCCGCTATATGAAGTATACATATTCGACAGACTGGCGGCAGTTGCAGACACTGTAAAACGTCAAATGTCATGAGAAGTATCAAAAGTCAAGTAAAATATCCGGAAAAATGGCAAACTACTGTAACTACGGAAAATGGCACATTACTTTTTACACTTTGCATGACATTTGACATTGACAGGGAATTTTACATTACTTTTGACATTTTAGAGGGCATTTTACATGACTTTTGACATGTTACAGGACATTTTACATGACTTGACATTTCGCATTTGATTTGACTTTATACAATACATTTTACATGACTCTTGACACTTTGCATGACATTCGACATTTTCACGTTATGGGATGGCACTTGTCGTCATGCTAACAGCTGTAAGCGGGGAGAAAGCACAATGCAAAATGGTTTTCGCAATGCATTTTGTGCGGTAGACTGAGGGCAACAAATGTAATCACAAATTCACGTTCAGTTTTAACAAGCCCTGAGGCACAGTAGAAAATGTCTACCTAAGTGCGGATTCACCTGATAATTGGAAACTTTAATTCCGTTTTTTTCTGTCTTTTTTCAGGAAACTTGCATTCCGTTGTCCACTAAATTGGTAAACGTTAATGTTGTCCGCTGCG
Source organism: Sphaerolaimus hirsutus (assembly GCA_964036195.1). NCBI lineage: Eukaryota > Metazoa > Nematoda > Chromadorea > Monhysterida > Sphaerolaimidae > Sphaerolaimus > Sphaerolaimus hirsutus. The sequence continues at coordinate 3,315,597 of OZ038450.1, read as the reverse complement.
TATGCACTACACAGGAGTGAAATTACGCAAAAGTATGAAGGATTAGGTATAGTCAATTTACAAATAGTTTTGCACGTCGTTGTGACAATTTTTTGTCACATCAGCAAATTTTTGTCAAATTTAATGTCAATTTTTCGAGAAAACTCAACAGATGGTATAATAATTCGCGTGTACTCAGACGGCTAGCTATTAGAAATAAGGATTCACTGTATGAACTCCGAATGAAAAATATTATCCCTTTTTAACCAAAAATAGAGGTCTATTTTTCAAAAATTTCCAGAAATGGTCGAGAATAAACAGCGGAGAAATGAAGCATGCGATTTTATGGGACATCCTTGAATTCTACGGTGATCCATCACATTCTACATTCAATGTGATTGTGTAGTCTTACGTAAAAACTCCGAATTGTGGTCCCAAGTTCCACTTTCCTTCGATTGTTTTTCGAACTTGCAGAGTGCACCTAGAAAAAAAAACAATTCAGTTACTTGACGATCAATTCAATGTCACTGCGGCCAATTCCACAAGCAGGGGGCACCCCTAGACCCTGTAAAATGCTGTCAAATTTAATGCAAAGTGTTTTAAGTCATGTAAAACGTTTGCTATTTTTCAGTGCATTTTACATGACTTTAGACACATTGCATGACTTTTGACATTTTACAGGGCATTATACGGGGTCTGGGACCAGGTAACCTGATCCAGTGACAAACGGTAAAATGACAAACAAGTGACAAATGAATACAGGTAGAGGTGAAAAGTATATTTGCCGACAATTAGCTTGTCAATCATTGGTTTGCAACATGTACTTATCATTTCCCTTGCCACTTGTAAAATTGGCACTTGAACGAAAAAGCACACATGAAAACAACCTCAAATCTTACTCCACTGTGAACGACAAACAAAAAAAAACATAGAAAAAGAGCCGTTATGAATGCCCAGAACGGTGAATTTGGGGACGACATAAGGTGGCCGGATCACATCGCGCATAACACCAAACCGCATGTGAAGGTAGTAATATTTTATCCCATCAAGCGCGACCTTGCTACAGGGTGATCCATTTAGTTTTAACCCGTTTTTATTGACCCTTACAAATCCCTTATCGATCTGACACATTTACAATTCTCGGTACGTTCAGATCCAAAATTTACCAGACTTTTCACTCTTACCCATCTGGCTACACTCCCACATCACAGCCAATTCTATTACTGCAAGCTAGACATACGAAATTCCCTAATCACATCAACAGTCAGTGCAAAAAAAAACTACCCAAAAATAGCCACCCTGTAAAACGCGTTGAAGGGCATGGCACCAGCACTTGAGCAGTCTGTTAGATGACCCATACAATGGGCCATTAGGTGCACATTCTACAGCATGACACCAGTGGACCTTTGCTGAATTGGTCATAAATATGTGTATGGTGATGGCTTGGCGCCTTTTGACGTTGAGAAGTTATGGCGCCGTATGGCGCTGGCGCCAATTTATTTCCCATGTTGAGACAATCATTTTATTACTGTCCATGATTGACAGTCATGTCGCCGTATTCCACGTGGAGAACAATTTCGGCGCGAAGCCAATGCCGAAAATTCAAATTTCAAATAAATCGCAAAAAATACCTCGCCCTAATATTACAAAAAACAACAACAAAAACACATTATTCCGACCCACCCTGTACCCATACAAACATAATGCACGCGCCATAACACGGAGGTTCACATGAGAAGCAATTTTGAATTCCCAAACTCAAGTAACCCTAGATGGGCGAGTAATGGCCGCGGAAAACGCGTTTGAATGTGATATGAAGGGAACAAGTGAAGGTCGGTGAAGTGTAGTGAAGTGTTAACGAGACCCGAAAAATGCGGCCGAAAATTGGGCGAATTTTAAATGCATGTAAAATAGGATGTATCATACATAATACTTTATTTTGAAATGATGCCATATACCAGGTGCGCTACGAAACGGGGTGATAGCAACAATGCAAACACGAGTATTTTATGAGGAAAAAGCGCTCAATTTTACTCGCATCGACGCGGTTTTACGAGGCTTAGCCGATTTGAAGCGATGATAAACAAAAGTAAAACCGGATCATCGAAAAGCAAACATTTTAGCGTATAAAATGTCTGCGGAAATTCGGTTTGCGCCCTACAGTGTGCGTATGGGTATTAAATAAGAGTTGTTAAAATAGGTAATTATAAATTTAGGTATGTAAATTTATGAAAAATTAGTCAAGATCAAACGAAAAAACACCAAACACCCATTAAGAAAACAGGCACAACAAATACTTGTCAACAGTTACCCTGTACTTTAACCAGAAGCCAATTTCACACCCTGTCAATTGTCAAGCATCTTGTCAAGTTAACAATTGAAGAAAATGTGCCTACCTATTTCCCCAGTTAGATACCTAATTGCGTGTATTCGCAAAGCCGTGGTGCACCAGAGACGCCATTTATCACCATACTGCACTTTTTACACGAAATTTACTGGAAAATCAAATAATTGACTCGGCACTTGACAGAAAACTTGACACTGATCGAGATTGACACTTGATTGCAGGTAACCAAACCAAAAGTAAATGTAATACGAATGCTTCCCTACCTGTGCATAATACCTGCACACATACTCACCCAACGAATGCAGGCAATAGTGATGCAGTGTGGCCGGTTTGTTTGTGCGTTGTGCCCCCCCCCCCCCCTTTGAGTCGGGCTCAGGTGCACCGCGGTGCGAATTCCGATCCCACCAGGGCACAGGTAGAATGCACACATGGAGCTGATTGGCGCGCGGCGGCGGGGAAGTTGCGATTTGCGTATATACTCAAGTGACTTTACACTTAGCGCGGGTGTTTCACGTCAAGTATACTCCACTGACTTGATGCCAGGCACACGCGGTTACATATTTCTTCCGTTGGCAGGGTGCCAAAAACACCCAACGCGTCATCAGCCAACGCCAAAAACATCCAACGCATGAAGTTATGAAAAAAACTTCAGAAAAGTCATCATTTGAGCGTTTAAATGAAAAGACTTAACACCAACACTTTTGCACGTCTAGAATATACGGATGTGATAATCAGTGTTGGCATTTTGCCAACGTGAACTGCAACTGGGGTGTATAAAGAACAGCCTGATGACCATCTCTATCATAAAAACCACCAAAAAATCAAAACCACACTGGCTCTTCACATTTAAACTTTTCAAACATATACCTAGTTGAAAACTAGTGTGAATAGGCACAATGAATTTCCTAGTCAACAAAATTGAAAATTTTCCGCCAATGCGCGGCGCCAATAGCAAAGCGGCGCCAGTGCGCTCTAAAGTAGCCCGAAAACTTTCGGCGCCCCTCTGAATTCGTTGATAGCTGTATTATGCCGCTTTATTTTGACTGCAGAAATTTTTTTGTGGCTTCTGCTGTTCACAAACGTAAAATGTTTGTTTTTTATGGAGAGACCATTATGCAATGAAAATGGGGAAAGCTCAAAATCCAAACAGCGCATAATCCAAACACCATAATCCAAACAAAAATGAGGCATAATCCAAACGAAAATGAGGCAAAATCCAAACACTTTTTTGTGCCCCAAAATGCAGCATAATCCAAACGGAAATGGGGCAAAATCCAAACAAAAATGAGGCATAATCCAAACACTCACATTGCCTATTGGACGGTCACTTCCAAGCTACAACTCAAGTCATTTTTCCCATCAAATCTGCCTCTTAAATCACTGCCTGTTATTGACCTGAATGCAGTGTGACCACACCCATGGGTTATCTTTTTCAAATTGTGGCACATACGGGATAAGTTACATATTTATGTATCAAAGAAAACAAATTGAGTCAACAAAAACAGAACCTTAATATGTGGTGTTCACTTCATTAAGGAAAATGCTTGGACGATGTGCAGTGTTTGGATTTTGCACCATTTTTGTTTGGATTTTGCCTCATTTCTGTTTGGATTATGCTGCAGTTTGGGACACAAAAAAGTGTTTGGATTATGCCTCATTTTCGTTTGGATTATGCCTCATTTTCGTTTGGATTATGCCTCATTTTTGTTTGGATTATGCCGTTTGGATTATGCGCTGTTTGGATTTTGATGCAGACTCATGAAAATTGCCCAATGTAAAAAACATGACGCATCAAATTGAACATAAACGATGGGCGTTTAGGATCAAAGAAACTCGTAGATCAAAGAAACGGGGAACAGAGGTGCCCAGCCTTTTTGGCGCATCTTTACGACACGAAAAATTCCGTCCGGAATGCAAATAAAAATTTCGAAGGCAAACGAAATTGTTAACTTGTCAAATGTCAAATTATTGAAACGTTTACGCCCAGTTTTGACATTGGCAGCCGCGGCGCAGATAAAAATGATACGAATAAAGCGTAAGCTCAAATATAAAAAATTCGCTTGCAACTTTTAACTGTCAAACATTCAGCGTGGACGGCATAGCAGTAAAAATTGTAGTGAGACACGGAATCACTGGAAACAGTACTTCGCTGAATATATTTACTAGGTAGTCCAATAGATAATACCGTAATACCTCGATTTATCCCCCTTGAATTAACCCCCCTCGAATTAACCCCCCCCCCCCCTCAAAATGGGCTGGTAAAATGATAACCCCCCTCGAAATACCCCCCGGTATGATGTACATCATGTATGCAATGTATATGATGTATTTATTACTGCTAATTTGTATTACAGCTACACATAAGACTAGTTTGTGTAGTTATCTGTTTTTATGTCCAAATATATCCTGTTTGGACACATTTATTACCTGTTTCAGGTACGAAAATGCCTACTTTTTACTACGATCCCTACGAAAATTTCTGACGAAATAATACCCCCCCCCTGGAATAAGCCCCCACTCAAATTTTGCTGGAGAATGAATAAGCCCCCATGGGGGTATTTCGAGGTAATACGGTATATGAAAAAATCTTCTTCGATCCATACTTCACGTAAAATGCGCCAGCACGACATATACAATTGACATAAAAATGTTGATGAATAATAAACATTTTTAAACAGTCAGTCAAACATATTCAGCGGAACACTGTAGTTTCTAGGCCCAAATAATTTATTTCAGCCACGCATATTTTCACCAGTGGCATTGAAGCCAATAAAACATGATAAAGCATGGTAAAATTGTAAAGTGACCTTTGCGAGTTTGTACTACGATTGAATACTGCGGTGCGGTACTATATCATATTATAGTTTTTTTGTCATTAGTTCGTCTGAAACATTTTGTAAAACATTCACTTTCTTTCCAGTTAGATTTTATATTAACAATTATAGCTGCGACTGGAGATTTGACATATAAGATCGAGAAAAGTGCCTTTTTTCTATCGATTATATTTAGAAAAAATCTAAATGTAAAAGTCATAAATATAGAGTAGACCCAATCCTAATGCAATGTACCACACATCAATTTTTCCTAATTTGCCATTAAAATGACAGTTCAACACGCAAACCACATTTCAGCAGGGTTTCAGTTCACAGACCGTCGCCTCGGGAAACGCGGTCAGAACTAGAAATTTTTACATCTGTTACTACACCTGCACAAATCACAACAAAATCAATGTTATGACATTTCTAGGTTCCTGTGTTTGTTGTACATTTGCAAATGCAAAAGATTCTTGCAAAAGCATATTTGTGCGTTTTCAAGAGAAGTGATGGCGTTGAAAAATATTGAAAAATGGTTGATTTTGAGAAGATATAATTCAATATAATCTCGAAAAATCTCTCAAAAAGATAAATATAAGTTAATCTCGCTGAGAAAAGCCAGAATGATATAAATATATACCATTTCTCAAAATCTAAAAATTATCTCAAACAGAAAATATAATTAGGTAAATCTCTTGGAATAATATAAATTTAAGAAAATCTTATAATTATTTCTATATTTTCTGTTATTTTAAAAATGTAATCCCCCAGTAATTTTTTCAATGCTAATTTCTTTCATCAACCGGAATGGCCTTGTTCCTCACTGAAAAAAATCAGTTTGGTTCAAGTTTTACTTTTGCAAGGGCAGAATTCCCTTTGCACAATTCGTTTTGCACACGCTGATGTGCGAGCTCGCCCAGCGACTAATGTTGCCTACAGCGGAAAATGTTATCGAGGTAAATATTAAGAATGTTATAAAATGTGGGGTGCACAAATACGACTGGTAGCTGAAATTTACATACTTAGGTATTAGGAAATGCTGCTGCCCTACTTTGCCTTGTCATTAAAAACAGTAAAAAATAAGAGGAAAAAATGCTTTCAAAAATATATTTCTCACACGGTTTTCCACATTGCACATAAAACGAGTGGGAAGGTGTGAAAAGAGTCATGCAATTCACGGATGTGGGGTGGACAAATGTGTAAAATATCAAAGCAACAAGTGTAGAATAATCATGCAATCATATGACACACTACATGCCTATTTAGTTGTCAACTCAACCAAATGAGGTTAAATTTCACGCACAAAATTCCGCACGCACTGAATGAACACTCCCAAAAATTCCATTTTTCCCAATTCCCAATTTTTTTATATTTGAGAACGTTAAAACTAGGGTTCAAACGGGACCGCGGTCCCGGTACATGGTTCGGCAAAAAGTCGGGACTGGGGCGGTCCCGGTCCCGGTCCCGGTCCCGACAATTGAAAAAAGCCAGTCCCGGTCCCGGTCCCGGTCCGACCCCGCAGTCCCGGTCCCGGTCCCGACATTAGAAAATTTCTGGTCCCGGTCCCGGTCCCGGTCCGAAAAACTGGTCCCGTTTGAACCCTAGTTAAAACCACAAGTGTATGGTTTTCGAATGAAGCGTAATTTAGTGTTCGTAGAAAGTATGGATAGATCAACGCAAAAAAGCGCAGTTGTCAGTTAGAATGCTGCGGAGCTGGCGCCAAATTTCAATGGCACCACAACACAATCATTAGTAAGTTCAAAGGCTGCATGGTATGCAGCAACCCCGCAAACAGTAACTATGTAGTCGAGCAACTAATAAGTTGCTTGATTCCACATAAAACATCATATCAAGTTGCTACTTTGTACATGAGGTTGCTGCATTCCACAAAAAATTGCTTATACTGGCAAATGAATCAGCAACCCTAATGCGGAAACAGATGCCACATATCAAGTGACATATAGCAAACAAAAATTGCATCCAATGACACCAGTGACTGCACTCACCTTAGTGGCAAATCAAAGTAATTAGCCATTACTGTCAGTTTGATTGACATTTGCTTTTGTAGTAGTCGATTGAACTTAACATTTACAAAAAAAACATTGTTTTAAGTTCAATTACTAGTTAAATAACAATTGAGGCATCCAATTCTAAAGTTAAAGTTAAATTCTAAAGTTGCATATCCAAATATTGTGTATTTTGTATCCAAATCATGTTTTGTATCTAAATATTATGTTTTTTTTTGTATAAAATCACATAAACATATCATATTCACACTCACTTGACAAGTTTATATTATGTTACAACTTTAACAAGTAAATGAACTCTACCCCAGTAAACGAACCCCAGTTCCACAAAACAAGTAAATGAACCCCAGTTCCACAAAATAGACAGGTAGAAACTCAAGCAACAAGATAAAAAAATTTACAAAAAAACAAAAAAGCAGGAGTTGCTGCACTACACATAGTGGTTGCCGCTAACATATCATGGGGTTGCTGCACTACACATTGCATAACAGTTGTGGGGGTTGCCTGACTACACATAGGGATGGTTGCCGCTTGCGCGGTTGCTCTATGCGTCCGTGCCAGTTCAAAGGAATCCTGAAAATTACACTGGATTTAGCGGTCCAGATTCCGAAACACCAATTCTCATACCGAATCCCCAATCCCGATTCCGAAACCCCGATCCCGAAAATTTTCAAGTCCAGATCCCGAAAACTCAATCCCGTTTGAACCCGAATCACTACACATCTCTATCCTGTTCGTTAACCCATCACATGTACATATTTACATAGAATCTTCGCAGAAAAACATTCACAAGAAAGTTAATCGCATGCGAAATAGAATGAACATACATTTTCACGCGAAACAAATTTCACGAGAATGCAACAGATTTCAAGCCCAGAAAAACGGGGATGGTCCGGCCGTAAAGTAAACCCGGCCGTAAAGTAGAGGGTGCTACTTGAGTTTTGTACTTAGGAAAACGTAAAAATGAGTATAGGTGAAAGCGAGAGTTGTCGCTATCCCTACCCACCGCGAATTCTATAATTTCATGTTATTTTACGCTATTTTTTCAGCTTTTTATATTCGTGTGAGTGATTTTTTGCTTGTTATGCACTCAAAAAATGTTCTCAATCACGTTTTCTGTACCCGCGTACTTTCAAAGTACGCGAGTAAGTGAGTACCGGTATTTTTTCGGGAGGAAACGTAAACGTATTTACGCAGCACTCGAGTATACGTATTTATCGAGTAAACGTAAATACGTTTGTACAACTATGCCTTACGACCGGATTTACTTTACGGCCGGGTTAACTTTACGGCCGAGTTCTCGCCCAGAAAAACACGCAAAAACTCGATGTAAATATTTGATTGAACTAGCGTCTAAATATTTATCTATATTTAGTGTTCCGTCGAACTACCCCCGGGGGGGGGGGTGATTTTTTCAAAGTGCAAATTTCGAGGGGGGGGGGGGGTTAAACGAGGGGGTATTTCGAGGTGCGTTTCTCAAGGAAATACGGTAGTAAATAACACAACTTCCAGTCATTCAACCACAACAACCGATAGCTCCCAGCTAGGGTGTCAACATTTTTTTAACGGAAAACGGAAAAATGAAATGCCGGAAAATGGAAAACGGAAAGCGAAATTTGCACGGAAACGGAAACAGTTAAAAAATTGTTGCTAGAAATGGAAAAATTAACATGAAACATCTGCAGGCAGGTTTGCCTGTTTAGCTATGATTGTGGTAGCTGCATAGTTTTGAAGTTTTGATTGTACCAGTGTACCTTTACTTGTACTGAGCATCTGAACTGAACCAGCAAAAATCATTACAAAAGGATCAAAGCAACAACAATACTCTGAATTTTGCAAAATGGATCTGTGATGTAACATAACAGTAAACAGTTTAAGAGTACACTCAGCAGACTGCAATGTATGCAACCAAAATGTCAGGGCTGAGTTGGATACAAGTGATGTTTCATGGAGATGGTATCATTATGGAGCATTTTCCTCTGAAAAATGCATGGCATGCAGTCTTCAGAGTATATAAGACCATATAATGCCACATAGTGCCACAAAATATCACTGACTCAAAATCAAATGGTGTAACAATAATCAATTTGAGGCAGCAGTTGATGCAACAACTTCTCAGCTGTTTCAGTTTTCAAATTGCTACAAAGAAAGTGGGACTTAAAAATACCAGTGGAAAAAGATAAAATACAGAGCAGAGAAATAATGGGAAGATGTCAGAAAACTGAAAATCTAGGCAGAAAATGTAAAAATGGTCCAGAAAAATGGTAATGGATCTAGCCAGAAAACGAAAAAATGGTCCGTAAAAACGGAAATGGATCTGGCCGAAAAACGGAAAAATGGTCCGGAAAAACGGAAAGGGAAAAAATTTTAGCTTCCGGAAAACGGAAAGGGTAAAAATTTTCAGCTGCCGGAAAACGGAAAACGGAAAGGGTAAAAATTTTCAGCGGCCGAAAAACGGAAAACGGAAAGGGTAAAAAATTTGCTCCGGAAAACGGAAAGTTGACACCCTACTCCCAGCCAAGCTAACCTCTCACCACCATAACTTCCTTCCCAAACCGGTTCCCTCCACGTTTGTCCAACCTGTCGCCCACCGCCAAGCGCGGCATCGAGCGCACCGACATTGTCATAATGACTGCCGCCGATGTGACTGTTTTGGTTGAGCCAAGGCGATGTGATATTGTCAGATTGAGTGCGATCTTCGAATGTCGGCGCGGCGACCAGATGCGATAAAAGCGGCGCTTTTTGGATGGTTCTGGAAAGTGAGATTTTGTCGATAATTTATTTGTCTGGAAAATTTGAAGAACCGTTATGTTTTAAGATGCAGTAATGATTCTGCATACCAGCTCTTCCACGTGTCGCAAATGTCGTGTCGCAACTATTTATATACCCTAAATCCTCGAATAAGACCCCAGGGGAGTTATTTTTTCGTCAGACGTTTTGGAGGGGGGAGTTATTCAAGGGGGGGAGTTATTCGAGGGGGGGAGTTATTATTTCCTCAGGAAACTTGGACTTAATTCATTGTATGGATGCAGTATGTAAACTCGTTTAATTCAGGTATTTCACCGTCCAATAACAACAAAACAATGTGTATCACTGCATACACATTATGTATCTGCTGTCACTGTCATAGGCTACTATTCTTTTATAGTTTTGCATTGTATCCTTTTCATCATAGGGAGGAGTTTTTGACAGGGGGGAGTTATTCAAGGGGGGGAGTTATTTTTTCCTCACCCCGCCAGCAGGGGGGACTTATTCAAGGGGGGGAGTTATTCGAGGGGGGGTCTTATTCGAGGATTTGCGGTAACTCAGATAGAAGCTACCGCAAATCCTCGAATAAGACCCCCTTCGAATAACTTCCCCTCGAAAACTTCTAACGGCAAAATCCGTGGGTTCTTATTCGAGGATTCAGGGTACGTATATTAGTTTTCAAAGCTGCCAGCAGATAAAGAATTAGTTAATTGTTCGGAATAGGTAATTCAATTTGATAAATTTTAAAAAAAATCGAAAAATAACATCCAAAATGCCGAAAAAAGCAACAATTTACCAAACTGATCAGTAACATCAGAAATTATTACCTGGTGAAAATCTGACCCGCTCTACTCCACAAAGATTGCACAAGGTGGTCGGATGTTGTAGAATTTTGTACATTCATTCTTTTAAAATAAAATATAGTTTGTTTAGCTCAGACAGCTATAATTAGATAAATACGATGGCATTAACCGATGAAACAAAATTGCAAAGACGTGATGTTTTGATCGCTCAATTGATAAATTATTCATTGTTCCTTTAGGCAGAGTTGTTAAACATGAGTAAAATACTTTTCCGCCCAGAAAACGTAAAAGTGAGTATTTTTGATGAATTTTGCCCCAAGTTTCACTCAAAATCACTTATTTTCGTACCTTTTTGACCATTTTAACCTTCAAATTCACTAGTTCAGGGGTTATTTGCAATTTTAAACTATTTTTCAAAAAAATCCCTATTTTTCACTTTTCTCGCTTTTCCCCCATCTATCCCTTGAAAAGACTATAAAAAACCTATTTCAAATATGTTTCCTGTACTCGAGTACTTTCAAAAAGTATACGTAAAAGCGAGTACAGGTACTTTTTTCAAAGTATACGTAAACGTATTTACTCAGTACTGCAGTATACGTACTTTTTGAGTAAACGTAAATACGTTTTAACAACTATGCCTTTAGATTGTCATCATTTGCATAGCGGCCTAGATGTCTGTTATGTAGCAATCTTTAGCTTTATTACAAATACCTAATTCAATCTCTCAACCGGATTGCCTATTTAAATAAAAGCTCGTAGCAGTATACCGTAAATCCATGAATAAGTAACACTTGAAGCCCCTCTTAAGTAACGAAAAAGATAACACTCCATGAATAGTGATGGAAAAACGCCATGGCGCTAGCGCCAAACTAAAAAGCGCCACGGCGCTTCTGGCGCTTGGCGCCATTGGCACTTGACGCTGGGGTTTGGAAAAGCGCGATGGCGCTTTTGGCGCTCGACGCTATTTTTTGTGGCGCCGGGAACAAAACGCCAGGAACAAAGCGATGGCGCTTGGCGCTTGGGTTCAGAAAAGCGCCACGGTGCGTGGTGCCAAAGTCATGGCACCACTATCCCTGAATATCTTCATCCAACGTGTTGGATAGGAATAATATTGCATGCAGAGTGGTTCAACTGAGTGTACAAATTACTTCTTTTTTACTCACGGTCTCACGAACATTCGTGAATGCAAACACGTATATCCTCTAAACAAGTAAACATTTCCATCTATCACACACATTCACATCCAGAGTCCCGGGGGCAGTCGCAGACCCTGCAAAATGCCCTGGAAAAAGTCAAATGTCATATTAAGTGTCAATAGTCATGTAAAATGCCCAGCAATGTCAAATGTCATGAAGTGTCAAAAGTCATGTAAAATGCCCTGAAAAATGATGAACACGCTTGGCACTTTCCAGGACAGCTTCCATGACATTGACACTTTGCACGACATTCGATATTTTGCAGGACATTTTACATGACTTTTGACACTTTCCACGACACTTGACATTTTACAGAGCCTGGCACTGGCGCCAGACGCGACGAATATCCCAGATTTCGCGCCGAACCCCGGACGACGCGGTGCAACAAAGCAGCTAGCAGCCCACTTGTGACAAGTCCACCGGTTATAAGGCCGAAATCAGGCGCGGGCCACTTTATGCGGCAGCTTCTCGCCGCGCGGCAGGAGTTTGGCTTCGGGGCACATAAGCCATTCATCAAGCCGCCCCGGCCGCACAGATACGCATGCGAATCGTGGCCGCCGCGGCACCTTGGGATTGCCGCCCGCGCCTCCCGCAGTATATTCGTATATTTATACGCAGTTGGTAGTCGGGGAAGAGCGTGCGATACTATTTCAACCCCGTTTATGATTTTGCGATGCCGGATTTGGGGTGGGCTAAATATACTCCGGTGGCTTTACACCTTGCACTCTTGGTTCACTTTGGCAGCGTGCCAAAGGAATTTGACGCGTGGGATTTTCATAAAAAATGAGAAAGTTCGTTGCTGTTATAACTTTTCACGCTAACGTGTTCAAAACAAAAAAAAGACTTCATATTTTCACAGAAATCGCATGCTTTAATTATCATTGGCACGCATCCAACGTGAAGCACACACAACTGCGCATGCAAAGTTCCATGTTACTGGAGTATACAATACAATCGGAACACTGTTAGAGGTAAAGAGCTATCCGATCGTCTAAAACAGTAGCTAACGGAGATTATCTCCGTATATAAATAGGTACCTAATCATATTTAGCTTTTGGAGATGCTCTGATATAAACTAAGACATACATCAGCAGCGCAAATCGAAGTGTCAAGTCATGAAAATCGTTTTCTAATTTTTCCAGTGTCTCCAAAGAACATACCGTATTACCTCGAATTATCCCCCCTTGAATTAGCCCCCCCCCCTCAAAATGGGCTGGGGAAATTTGTCACCGCTAATTGGCATTGCAGCTACACATAGATTAGTTTGTGTAGCTATCTACATTTTTATGTCCAAATATACCCTGTTTGGAAACATTTATTACCTGTTTTGGGTACGCAAATGCCTACTATTTACTACGATTCAAATACTACATTACGAAAATTTCTGACGAAATAATAGCCCCCCCCCCTCGAATTAACCCCCCTCAAATTTTGCTGGCGAAATAATAAACCCCCTTGGGGGTATTTCGAGGTCATACGGTATAACATTTGCGTTGAACACGCTGTATTGAGAAATTGCGATTTTGCAAATTAAACGTATGCGAATTCTATGTACCTGTACGCGGCGGACATCACACTTAGTATGAAAACCTACCATAACCCATCTGAAAAATGAACCAAAAATCATACGGTTTTTTCATCACAGTATTTCGTTTTAAGATGGAATAATTAATTACGAAATTTATCACAAGATTTTATATATTTAATTATGGTAGGTTTTCATACTAGGTGTGCTGTCCGCCGAGTATACCTATATGAACCTGTTCAAATTTAGATGGGTAAATACATCATGGAAAATATTCAGTAAAAGAGTGCCCCCGCAGTGCTCTTGGGTTCTCCATTAACAAAATAGCACAAAGCTATTCCTTAAGCTGCAACCAAAATATGCAAGGCATAAATTCTCTCAGAACTATCCCCTTGTGTCCAATGAACAACGGCCGATATTTATAGGTATTTTAAATACATAAATATCATGTTTTAATACATAGTGATGCTGTACAAGTTGAAGAGTACAACATAAATAGGATATAAATTCGATTACGACAGGCTATGACCACCAAACCATTTTAGCAGAGAAACTTCCACTCAAATCTTATCAAAATTTGAAAGTTATTCACCTTCACACACAAACATTGCAAACATGTTAATAATAAACTATGAAACAAACATGTACAACAAACGAATTTACAAAAAAAAAAAAATAAATAAAAACATTTTTCGGCATGCCCACCGCGAAAAACACCCAGATAAAAGCCCGGCGAACGCAAAAAGCAGTGCCATGCAGAGAATTTCAATCAATATGCAGTGCGATGCATAGGCGCCATCCTCGAACGGCGCCTTTATAAATACAGAAACATTAGAAAGCGGAACGCTCACAAAAAGAGAATGACTTGAAAGCGACGTTCAAAAGCGCTTAGAATGCTCTAGTCCTTTTGTCTCGATAATTATTAATAAAAATGGAATTTCATACTGGATCAAATCAAACTCGGGCGT
>OZ038450.1:3181114-3300991 GCA_964036195.1 Sphaerolaimus hirsutus | reverse complement strand
GGATGGCGCCTATGCATCGCACTGCATATTGATTTAAATTCTCTGCATGGCACTGCTTTTTGCGTTCGCCGGGCTTTTATCTGGGTGTTTTTCGCGGTGGGCATGCCGAAAAATGTTTTTATTTATTTTTTTTTTTTTGTAAATTCGTTTGTTGTACATGTTTGTTTCATAGTTTATTATTAACATCTTTGCAATGTTTGTGTGTGAAGGTGAATAACTTTCAAATTTTGATAAGATTTGAGTGGAAGTTTCTCTGCTAAAATGGTTTGGTGGTCATAGCCTGTCGTAATCGAATTTATATCCTCTTTATGTTGTACTGTTCAACTTGTACAGCATCACTATGTATTAAAACATGATATTTATGTATTTAAAATACCTATAAATATCGGCCGTTGTTCATTGGACACAAGGGGATAGTTCTGAGAGAATTTATGCCTTACATATTTTGGTTGCAGCTTAAGGAATAGCTTTGTGCTATTTTGTTAATGGAGAACCCAAGAGCACTGCGGGGGCACTCTTTTACTGAATATTTTCCATGATGTATTTACCCATCTAAATTTGAACAGGTTCATATTGTTATACTCGGCGGACAGCACACCTAGTACGAAAACCTACCATAATTAAATATATAAAATCTTGTGATAAATTTCGTAATTAATTATTCCATCTTAAAACGAAATACTATGATGAAAAAACCGTATGATTTTTGGTTCATTTTTCAGATGAGTTATGGTAGGTTTTCATACTAAGTGTGATTAGTATTGAAAAAATCTCTGGGAGATTTATATTTAAAAAATCTCAGAAAATCTCAGAAAATATAAGATTTTCTGAGATTTATATTTTTTCCGTGATTTTCCAGAGAGATTTAATTATATTTTCTCCTGATCGAGAAAATCTCTCGAGAAAATCTCTCTATATTTTCCCATTTTCACATTCACTAGTTTGAAATTCACTACCCATGTGCTTTTTTACCAAGTTTCATCTATTTTTAACCATATATTTGCTTATATACCCATTTTTGGCTATTTTGCCCCTATTTGTAGTTTTCCCTCTCATTTTTCTGTTCTCTGTTCCAGCCAATAAAAAGTTATCTGAAATGCATTTTCTGTACTCAAGTACTTTCAAGAAGTATACATAGAGTACTGGTACTTTTTCAGCGGAAATTTAGATGTATTTACTTAGTACTCAAGTATATGTATTTTTGCGTAAACGTAAATAAGTTTTAACCCCTGAACCATACTGAAGCCCTGCAGTCCCATGAAGAGCCAGTGCTTAGTATGGGGCTGTACCTAAGCACTGGGTCTACATTGGCACTGGATGTTGCTAGGTACTTGTACAATGAGTAAACTTATGCACTGGGTTCTAGCCGTTTTAACAACCAAAGAGTTGACAGCATGCTTTGGAAATATAGTTACCAAATTTTGGTGAAAAGGTCTGTGGGGATCATTACACATGAAAGTAATGTATTCTACTATGAGGAAAAATGTGCCTAAACCATATTTTTGTTCATTATTCAGATACTAAATACATGGTAGTACAAAGTGTGCCATCAGTAGACAATAGGCTGTTATCATATGAAATTGTGAATGAAAAGGTTAAACAACACATAATGTGCTTAATATTTACCTACTCTCAATGGTTCAAACACCTTAATTTAATTTAATAATGGATAGAGCGGACTGACGCACGAGAAGGATCTTATTGACTCACACACCTAGGACAACCAATGTAAAGATATGTCCCTCAACACCTTGAAATGTCAATTGATTCGTACTTTAAGCAGAGAGATTTTATGAGATTTTTTTGAACAGCAAGAGATTTTCTCAGAGATTTAATTATATTTTCGAAAATGACCCAAGATATTTAATTATATTTTTTTTCTTGAGAGATTTTCTGAGATAATATTTAATTATATTTTCTCAAAATCAGTCGTTTTTTTCAATGCTAAGTGTGATGTCCGCCGCGTACAGGTACATAGAATTCGCATACGTTTAATTTGCAAAATCGCAATTTCTCAATACAGCGTGTTCAACGCAAATGTTATACCGTATGACCTCGAAATACCCCCAAGGGGGTTTATTATTTCGCCAGCAAAATTTGAGGGGGGTTAATTCGAGGGGGGGGGCTATTATTTCGTCAGAAATTTTCGTAATGTAGTATTTGAATCGTAGTAAATAGTAGGCATTTGCGTACCCAAAACAGGTAATAAATGTTTCCAAACAGGGTATATTTGGACATAAAAATGTAGATAGCTACACAAACTAATCTATGTGTAGCTGCAATGCCAATTAGCGGTGACAAATTTCCCCAGCCCATTTTGAGGGGGGGGGGGGCTAATTCAAGGGGGGATAATTCGAGGTAATACGGTATGTTCTTTGGAGACACTGGAAAAATTAGAAAACGATTTTCATGACTTGACACTTCGATTTGCGCTGCTGATGTATTTATGTCTTAGTTTATATCAGAGCATCTCCAAAAGCTAAATATGATTAGGTACCTATTTATATACGGAGATAATCTCCGTTAGCTACTGTTTTAGACGATCGGATAGCTCTTTACCTCTAACAGTGTTCCGATTGTATTGTATACTCCAGTAACATGGAACTTTGCATGCGCAGTTGTGTGTGCTTCACGTTGGATGCGTGCCAATGATAATTAAAGCATGCGATTTCTGTGAAACTATGAAGAATTTTTTTTGTTTTGTTTTGAGGAGTATATTTATCCCACCCCAAATCCGGCATCGCAAAATCCTGGGTGGGTTGAAATAGTATCGCACGCTCTTCCCCGACTACCAACTGCGTATAAATATACGAATATACTGCGGGAGGCGCGGGCGGCAATCCCAAGGTGCCGCGGCGGCCACGATTCGCATGCGTATCTGTGCGGCCGGGGCGGCTTGATGAATGGCTTATGTGCCCCGAAGCCAAACTCCTGCCGCGCGGCGAGAAGCTGCCGCATAAAGTGGCCCGCGCCTGATTTCGGCCTTATAACCGGTGGACTTGTCACAAGTGGGCTGCTAGCTGCTTTGTTGCGGCGCGTCGTCCGGGGTTCGGCGCGAAATCTGGGATATTCGCCGTGTCTGGCGCCAGTGCCAGGCCCTGTAAAATGTCAAGTGTCGTGCAAAGTGTCAAAAGTCATGTAAAATGTCCTGCAAAATATCGAATGTCGTGCAAAGCGTCAAACTCATGGAAGCTGTCCTGGAAAGTGCCAAGCGTGTTCATCATTTTTCAGGGCATTTTACATGACTTTTGCCACTTCATGACATTTGACATTGCAGGGCATTTTACATGACTATTGACACTTAACAAGACATTTGACATTTTCCAGGGCATTTTGCAGGGTCTGCGACTGCCCCCGGGACTCTGGATGTGAATGTGTGTGATAGATGGAAATGTTTACTTGTTTAGAGGATATACGTGTTTGCATTCACGAATGTTCGTGAGACCGTGAGTAAAAAAGAAGTACTTTGTACACTCAGTTGAACCACTCTGCATGCAATATTATTCCTATCCAACACGTTGGATGAAGATATTCAGGGATAGTGGTGCCAGGACTTTGGCACCAAGCACCGTGGCGCTTTTCTGAACACAAGCGCCAAGCGCCAGCGCTTTGTTCCTGGCGCCACAAAAAGATAGCGACGAGCGCCAAAAGCGCTATCGCGCTTTTCCAAACCCCAGCGTCAAGTGCCAATGGCGCCAAGCGCCAGAAGCGCCGTGGCGCTTTTTAATTTGGCGCTAGCGCCATGGCATTTTTCCATCACTATTCATGGAGTGTTATCTTTTTCGTTACTTAAGGGGGGCTTCAAGTGTTACTTATTCATGGATTTACGGTATACTGCTACGAGCTTTTACTTAAATAGGCAATCCGGTTGAGAGATTGAATTAGGTATTTGTAATAAAACTAAAGATTGCTACATAACAGACATCTAGGCCGCTATGCAAATGATGACAACCTAAAGGCATAGTTGTTAAAACGTATTTACGTTTACTCAAAAAGTACGTAAACTTGAGTACTGAGTAAATACGTTTACGTATACTTTGAAAAAAGTACCTGTACTCGCTTTTACGTATACTTTTTGAAAGTACTCGAGTACAGGAAACGTATTTCAAATAGGTTTTTTATAGTCTTTTCAAGGGATAGATGTGGGAAAAGGGAGAAAAGTGAAAAATAGGGATTTTTTGAAAAATAGCTTAAAATGGCAAATAACACATGAACTAGTGAATTTGAACGTTAAAATGGTCAAAAAGGTACGAAAATAAGTGATTTTGAGTGAAAATTGGAGCAAAATTCCTCAAAAATACTAAGTTTTACGTTTTCTGGGCGGAAAAGTATTTTACTCTTGAGTAAAAGTTAAAAAAATTACTTTACGTTTTCGGTACTCAAAGTGTGAGTAAAAAATAAATACTTTACGTTTACGTATACTTTGAAAGAAGTTCAGTACTTTTAACAACTCTGCCTAAAGGAACAATGAATAATTTATCAATTGAGGGATCAAAACATCACGTCTGTGCAATTTTGTTTCATCGGTTAATGCCATCGTATTTATCTAATAATAGCTGTCTGAGCTAAACAAACTATATATTCCTTTAAAATAATGAATGTACAAAATTCTACAACATCCGACCACCTTGTGCAATCTTTGTGGAGTAGAGCGGGTCAGATTTTCACCAGGTAATAATTTCTGATGTTACTGATCAGTTTGGTAAATTGTTGCTTTTTTCGGCTTTTTGGATTTTATTTTTCGATTTTTGAAAAAAGTTGATCAAATTGAAGTACCTATTCCGAACAATTAACTAATTCTTTATCTGCTGGTAGCTTTGAAAACTAATATACCTACCCTGAATCCTCGAATAAGAACCCACGGGAGTTATTTTGTCGTCAGAAGTTTTCGAGGGGGAGTTTTTCGAGGGGGGAGTTATTTTTTCCTCACCTCGCCAAAGGGGGGGGGGGTGGTTAATCAAGGGGAGTTATTCGAAGGGGGTCTTGTTCGAGGATTTGCGGTAGCTTCTATCTGAGTAAAATAAATAGTTGCGACACGACATTTGCGACACGCGGAAGAGCGGCAGAATCATTACTGCATCTTAAAACATAACGGTTCTTCAAATTTTCCAGACAAATAAATTATCGACAAAATCTCACTTTCCAGAACCATCCAAAAAGCGCCGCTTTTATCGCATCTGGTCGCCGCGCCGACATTCGAAGATCGCACTCAATCTGACAATATCACATCGCCTTGGCTCAACCAAAACAGTCACATCGGCGGCAGTCATTATGACAATGTCGGTGCGCTCGATGCCGCGCTTGGCGGTGGGCGACAGGTTGGACAAACGTGGAGGGGAGAACCGGTTTGGGAAGGATTTTATGGTGGTGGGAGGTTAGCTTGGCTGGGAGTAGGGTGTCAACTTTCCGTTTTCCGTTTCCGTTTTCCGGAGGAAATTTTTTACCCTTTCCGTTTTCCGGCCGCTGAAAATTTTTACCCTTTCCGTTTTCCGTTTTCCGGCAGCTGAAAATGTTTACCCTTTCCGTTTTCCGTTTTCCGAAAGATAATTTTTTTACCCTTTCTGTTTCCGTTGTTCCGGACCATTTTTCCGTTTTCCGGCTAGATCCATTTCCGTTTTTCCGGACCATTTTTTCATTTTCTGGCTAGATCCATTTCTATTTTTCTGGACCATTTTTCCATTTTCTGCCTAGATTTTCAGTTTTCTGACATCTTCCCATTATTTCTCTGCTCTGTATTTTATCTTTTTCCACTGGTATTTTTATGTCCCACTTTTTTGTAGCAATTTGAGGGCTGAAACAGCTGAGAAGTTGTTGTGTCAACTGTTGCCTCAAATTGATTATTGTTACACCATTTGATTTTTATGCAGTGATATTTTGTGGCACTTTGTGGCATTATATTGTCTCATATACTCTGCAGACTGCATGCCATGCATTTTTCAGAGGAAAATGCTCCATAATGATACCATCTCCATGAAACATCACTTGTATCCAACTCAGCTCTGACATTTTGGTTGCATACATTGCAGTCTGCTGAGTGTACTCTTATACTGTTTACTGTTATGTTACATCACAGATCCATTTTGCTAAATTCAGAGTATTGTTGTTCCTTTGATCCTTTTATAATGATTTTTGCTGGTTCAGTTCAGATGCTCAGTACAAGTAAAGGTACTCTGGTACAATCAAAACTTCAAAACTATACAGCTACCACAATCATAGCTAAACAGGTAAACCTGCCTGCAGATGTTTCATGTTAATTTTTCCATTACTAGCAACATTTATTTAACTTTTTCCGTTTCCGTGCAAATTTTGCTTTCCGTTTTCCATTTTCCGGCATTTCATTTTTCCGTTTTCCGTCAAAAAATTTTTTGACACCCTAGCTGGGCGCTATCGGTTGTTGTGGTTGATTGACTGGAAGTTGTGTTATTTACTACCGTATTTCCTTGAGAAACGCACCTCGAAATACCCCCTCGTTTAACCCCCCCCCCCTCGAAATTTGCACTTTGAAAAAATCAACCCTCCCCCCGGGGGTATTTCGACGGAACACTAAATATTTATGGATAAATATTAAGACGTTAGTTCAATCAAATATTTACATCGAGTTTTTGCGTGTTTTTCTGGGCTTGAAATCTGTTGCATTCTCGTGAAATTTGTTTCGCGTGAAAATGTATGTTCATTCTATTTCGCATGCGATTAACTTTCTTGTAAATATTTTTCTGCGAAGATTCTATGTAAATATGTACATGTGATGGGTTAACGAACTGGATAGAAATGTGTAGTGATTAGGGTTCAAACAGGATTGAGATTTCGGGATCTCGACTTGAAAATTTTCGGGATCGGGGTTTCGGAATCGGGATTCGGTATGAGAATCGGTGTTTCGGAATCTGGACCGCTAAATCCAGTGTAATTATCACGATTCCGTTTGAACTTACTAATGATTGTGTGGTGCCATTGAAATTTGGCGCCAGCTCCGCAGCCTTCTAACTGACAACTGCGCTTTTTTGCGTTGATCTATCCATACTTTCTACGAACACTAAATTACGCGCGGTTCATTCGAAAACCATACACTTGTGGTTTTAACGTTCTCAAATTTTTAAAAATCCGTTGGAATTTTTGGGAGTGTTCATTCAGTGCGTGTGGAATTTTGTGCGTGAAATTTAACCTCATTTGGTTGAGTTGACAACTAAATGGGCATGTAGTGTGTCATATGATTGCATGATTATTCTACACTTGTTGCTTTGATATTTTACACATTTGACACCCCACCCCATCCGTGAATTGAATGACTCTTTTCACACCTTCCCACTCGTTTTATGTGCAATGTGGAAAAATGTGTGAGAAATATATTTTTGAGAGCATTTTTCTTCTTTTATTTTTTACTGTTTTTAATGACAAGGCAAAGTAGGACAGCAGCATTTCCTAATACCTTAGTAAATTTCAGCTACCAGCCGTATTTGTGCACCCCACATTTTATAACATTCTTAATATTTACCTCGATAACATTTTCCGCTGTAGGCAACATTAGTCGCTGGGCGAGCTCGCACATCAGCGTGTGCAAAAAGAATTGTGCAAAGGGAATTCTGCACTTGCAAAAGTAAAACTTGAACCAAACTGATTTTTTTCAGTGAGGAACAAGGCCATTCCGGTTGATGAAAGAAATTAGCATTGAAAAAATTACTGGGGCATTACATTTTTAAAATAACAGAAAATATAGAAATAATTATAAGATTTTCTTAAATTTATATTATTCCAAGAGATTTACCTAATTACCGTATTTGCTTGAATAGTTCCCCCCTTGAATAATTCCCCCCCCCCCTTCGAATAATTCCCCCCTGTAAGAAGAGTGAGGAAATAATAATTCCCCCCCTCGAATAATCCCCCCTTAAGAGATTTGCTCAATTTATTGTGCCCAATTTGAACAAAAATGGCACGTTTTTGTGTGAATAAAGCATATTTCATCAAATGAGTTGATAGAAACATGGTTGAAATTGTTGACTAAATAATAATTCCCCCCTCGAATAATTCCCCCCTCGATTAGTTCCCCCCTCAAAAAAGTCTGACGAAATAATAATCCCCCAGGGGGATTATTCAAGCAAATACGGTATATTTTCTGTTTGAGATAATTGTTAGATTTTGAAAAATGGTATTTATATCATTCTTGCTTTTCTCAGCGAGATTAACTTATATTTATATTTTTGTAAGATTTTTCGAGATTATATTTAATTATATCTTTAATCAAAATCAAACATTTTTTCAACGCCATTACTTCTCTTGAAAATGCATAAATATGCTTTTGCAAAGAATCTTTTGCATTTGCAAATGTATAACAAACACAGGAACCTAGAAATGTCATAACATTGATTTTGTTGTGATTTGTGCAGGTGGAGTGAACAGATGTAAAAATTTCTAGTTCTGACCGCGTTTCCCGAGGCGACGGTCTGTGAACTGAAACCCTGATGAAATGTGGTTTGCGTGTTGAACTGTCATTTTAATGGCAAATTAGGAAAAATTGATGTGTGGTACATTGCATTAGGATTGGGTCTACTCTATATTTATGACTTTTACATTTAGATTTTTTTAAATATAATCGATAGAAAAAAGGGCACTTTTCTCGATCTTCTATGTTAAATCTCCAGTCGCAGGTACATTTGTTAAACTCGGCGGACATGAAACGAATCAGTGATTCGGCCCTTGGTTACCAATGACGTATGTTTTTTTAATTTTAACTTGAATGGACGGATTCCATTCGGTTCACAATAGATTTGATTCAATCCGACTTTTTATGCAAGAACAATATGAGTTTGATCGACAAATCATTTTAGAAAGTCGGATTGTAAGGTCTTAGGTAGGATCTCATCGTCGCAGCCCCGACAAATTCCTGTAAAAACGAACGTATATGAATTTGGCACACGTCCAAATTCCTTGCGTTTTATACCAACAAGTTTAAAGACGCAGGATTTCTGTTCGCGTCAACGATAATGGCCGCGCAATGCATTTAAGTCAACACAAGTGTCAACTAGTAAATGGGTTGCCATTAGCGACCATTTGCAGTCGCTTAATTGGATTCCGCTGCGATTATTGGAGACGCGAAGAGAAATCGTGCGTCTTTAAACTTGTTTGCACGAAATGCAAGAAACTTGGACATGTGCCAAGTTTGTGTATTCTCACTCGTACAAAAATCTCGTAGAACAATGACTTCCAAAAAGTCCGCCGAGTTTAATATAAAATCTAACTGGAAAGAAAGTGAATGTTTTACAAAATGTTTCAGACGAACTAATGACAAAAAACTATAATATGCTATAGTACCGCAGTATTCAATCGTAGTAGAAACTCGCAAAGGTCACTTTACAATTTTACCATGCTTTATCATGTTTTATTGGCTTCAATGCCACTGGTGAAAATATGCGTGGCTGAAATAAATTATTTGGGCCTAGAAACTACAGTGTTCCGCTGAATATGTTTGACTGACTGTTTAAAAATGTTAATTATTCATCAACATTTTTATGTCAATTGTATATGTCGTGCTGGCGCATTTTACGTGAAGTATGGATCGAAGAAGATTTCTTCATATACCGTATTACCTCGAAATACCCCCATGGGGGCTTATTCTTTCGCCAGCAAAATTTGAGTGGGGGCTTATTCCAGGGGGGGTATTTTTTCGTCAGAAATTTTCGTAGGGATCGTAGTAAAAAGTAGGCATTTTCGTACCTGAAACAGGTAATAAATGTGTCCAAACAGGATATATTTGGACATAAAAACAGATAACTACACAAACTAGTCTTATGTGTAGCTGTAATACAAATTAGCAGTAATAAATACATCATATACATTGCATACATGATATACATCATACCGTGGGGGGTATTTCGAGGGGGGTTATCATTTCCCCAGCCCATTTTGAGGGGGGGGGTTAATTCGAGGGGGGTTAATTCAAGGGGGATAAATCGAGGTATTACGGTATTATCTATTGGACTACCTAGTAAATATATTCAGCGAAGTACTGTTTCCAGTGATTCTGTTTCTCACTACAATTTTTACTGCTATGCCGTCCACGCTGAATGTTTGACAGTTTAAAGTTGCAAGCGAATTTTTTATATTTGAGCTTACGCTTTATTCGTATCATTTTTATCTGCGCCGCGGCTGCCAATGTCAAAACTGGGCGTAAACGTTTCAACAATTTGACATTTGACAAGTTAACAATTTCGTTTGCCTTCGAAATTTTAATTTGCATTCCGGACGGAATTTTTCGTGTCGTAAAGATGCGCCAAAAAGGCTGGGCACCTCTGTTCCCCGTTTCTTTGATCTACGAGTTTCTTTGATCCTAAACGCCCATCGTTTATGTTCAATTTGATGCATCATGTTTTTTACATTGGGCAATTTTCATTGCATAATGGTCTCTCCATAAAAAAAACATTTTACGCTTGTGAACAGCAGAAGCCACAAAAAAATTTCTGCAGTCAAAATAAAGCGGCATAATACAGCTATCAACGAATTCAGAGGGGCGCCGAAAGTTTTCGGGCTACTTTAGAGCGCACTGGCGCCGCTTTGCTATTGGCGCCGCGCATTGGCGGAAAATTTTCAATTTTGTTGACTAGGAAATTCATTGTGCCTATTCACACTAGTTTTCAACTAGGTATATGTTTGAAAAGTTTAAATGTGAAGAGCCAGTGTGGTTTTGATTTTTTGGTGGTTTTTATGATAGAGATGGTCATCAGGCTGTTCTTTATACACCCCAGTTGCAGTTCACGTTGGCAAAATGCCAACACTGATTATCACATCCGTATATTCTAGACGTGCAAAAGTGTTGGTGTTAAGTCTTTTCATTTAAACGCTCAAATGATGACTTTTCTGAAGTTTTTTTCATAACTTCATGCGTTGGATGTTTTTGGCGTTGGCTGATGACGCGTTGGGTGTTTTTGGCACCCTGCCAACGGAAGAAATATGTAACCGCGTGTGCCTGGCATCAAGTCAGTGGAGTATACTTGACGTGAAACACCCGCGCTAAGTGTAAAGTCACTTGAGTATATACGCAAATCGCAACTTCTCCGCCGCCGCGCTGCCAATCAGCTCCATGTGTGCATTCTACCTGTGCCCTGGTGGGATCGGAATTTTCGCCGCGGTGCACCTGGGTCGACTCAAAGGGGGGGGGGGGGGGGGCACAACGCACAAACAAACCGGCCACACTGCATCACTATTGCCTGCATTCGTTGGGTGAGTATGTGTGCAGGTATTATGCACAGGTAGGGAAGCATTCGTATTACATTTACTTTTGGTTTGGTTACCTGCAATCAAGTGCCAATCTCGATCAGTGTCAAGTTTTCTGTCAAGTGCCGAGTGACATTTTCTGAAATTCGTAACTTGACGAGATTCTTGACACTTGACGGGCTTTGAAATTGGCTTTTGATGGAAATACAGGGTAACTGGTGATAAGTATTTTTAGAACCAGTTGTCTTTAGGTTTTTTTTCGTTCGATCTTGACTGATTTTTAATCAATTTATCGTACCTATGATAGTTATTTTTGACAACTCTTATTTAATACCCATTCGCACACTGTAGGGCGCAAACCGAATTTCCGCAGACATTTTATACGCTAAAATGTTTGCTTTTCGATGATCCGGTTTTACTTTTGTTTATCATCGCTTCAAATCGGCTAAGCCTCGTAAAACCGCGTCGATGCGAGTAAAATTGAGTGCTTTTTCCTCATAAAATACTCGTGTTTGCATTGTTGCTATCACCCCGTTTCGTAGCGCACCTGGTATATGGCATCATTTCAAAATACGTAGTAAAGTATAATGATACATCCAATTTTACATGCATTTAAAATTCGCCCAATTTTCGGCCGCATTTTTCGGATCTCGTTAACACTTCACTACACTTCACCGACCTTCACTTGTTCCCTTCATATCACATTCAAACGCGTTTTCCGCGGCCATTACTCGCCCATCTAGGGTTACTTGAGTTTGGGAATTCAAAATTGCTTCTCATGTGAACCTTCGTGCTGTGGCGCGTGCATTATGTTTGTATGGGTACAGGGTGGGTCGGAAAATGTGTTTTTGTTGTTTGTTTTTTTTAATATTATGGCGAGGTATTTTTTTTGCGATTTATTTGAAATTTGAATTTTCGGCATTGGCTTCGCGTCGAAATTGTTCTCCACGTGGAATACGGCGACATGACTTTCCATCATGGACAGTAATAAAATGATTGTCTCAACATGGGAAATAAATTGGCGCCAGCGCCATACGGCGCCATAACTTCTCAACGCCAAAGGCGCCAAGCCATCACCATACACATATTTATGACCAATTCAGCAAAGGTCCACTGGTGTCATGCTGTAGAATGCGCACCTAATGGCCCATTGTATGGGTCATCTAACAGACTGCTCAAGTGCTGGTGCCATGCCCTTCAACGCGTTTTACAGGGTGGCTATTTTTGGGTAGTTTTTTTTTGCACTGACTGTTGATGTGATTAGGGAATTTTTGTAGGTTTAGTGTGCGGTAATATAATTGGCTGTGATGTGGGAGTGTAGCCAGATGGGTAAGAGTGAAAAGTCTGGTAAATTTTGGATCTGAACGTACCGAGAATTGTAAATGTGTCAGATCGATAAGGGATTTGTAAGGGTCAATAAAAACGGGTTAAAACTAAATGGATCACCCTGTAGCAAGGTCGCGCTTGATGGGATAAAATATTACTACCTTCACATGCGGTTTGGTGTTATGCGCGATGTGATCCGGCCACCTTATGTCGTCCCCAAATTCACCGTTCTGGGCATTCATAACGGCTCTTTTTCTCTTTTTTTTTGTTTGGCGTTCCGAGTGGAGTGAGATTTGAGGTTGTTTTGATGTGTGCTTTTTTCGTTCAAGTGCCAATTTTACAAGTGGCAAGGGAAATGATAAGTACATGTTGCAAACCAATGATTGACAAGCTAATTGTCGGCAAATATACTTTTCACCTCTACCTGTATTCATTTGTCACTTGTTTGTCATTTTACCGTTTGTCACTGGATCAGGTTACCTGGTCCCAGACCCCGTATAATGCCCTGTAAAATGTCAAAAGTCATGCAATGTGTCTAAAGTCATGTAAAATGCACTGAAAAATAGCAAACGTTTTACATGACTTAAAACACTTTGCATTAAATTTGACAGCATTATACAGGGTCTAGGGGTGCCCCCTGCTTGTGGAATTTGCCGCTGTGACATTGAATTGATCTTCAAGTGGCTGAATTCTTTTTTTTTTCTAGATGCACTCTGCAAGCTTCGAAAAACAATCGCAGGAAAGTGGAACTTGGGACCACAATTCGGAGTTTTTACGTAAATAAGACTACACAATCACATTGAATGTAGAATGTGATGGATCACCGTAGAATTCAAGGATGTCCCATAAAATCGCATGCTTCATTTCTCCGCTGTTTATTCTCCACCATTTCTGGAAATTTTTGAAAAATAGACCTCTATTTTTGGTTAAAAACGGATAATATTTGTCATTCCGAGTTCATACAGTGAATGCTTATTTCTAATAGCTAGCCGTCTGAGTACACGCGAATTATTATACCATCTGTTGAGTTTTCTCGAAAAATTGACATTAAATTTGACAAAAATTTGCTGATGTGACAAAAAATTGTCACAACGACGTGCAAAACTATTTGTAAATTGACTATACCTAATCCTTCATACTTTTGCGTAATTTCACTCCTGTGTAGTGCATACGCAGCGGACAACATTAACGTTTACCAATTTAGTGGACAACGGAATGCAAGTTTCCTGAAAAAAGACAGAAAAAAACGGAATTAAAGTTTCCAATTATCAGGTGAATCCGCACTTAGGTAGACATTTTCTACTGTGCCTCAGGGCTTGTTAAAACTGAACGTGAATTTGTGATTACATTTGTTGCCCTCAGTCTACCGCACAAAATGCATTGCGAAAACCATTTTGCATTGTGCTTTCTCCCCGCTTACAGCTGTTAGCATGACGACAAGTGCCAGTCCCATAACGTGAAAATGTCGAATGTCATGCAAAGTGTCAAGAGTCATGTAAAATGTATTGTATAATGTCAAATCAAATGCGAAATGTCAAGTCATGTAAAATGTCCTGTAACATGTCAAAAGTCATGTAAAATGCCCTCTAAAATGTCAAAAGTAATGTAAAATTCCCTGTCAATGTCAAATGTCATGCCAAGTGTAAAAAGTAATGTGCCATTTTCCGTAGTTACAGTAGTTTGCCATTTTTCCGGACATTTTACTTGACTTTGGATACTTCCCATGACATTTGACGTTTGACAGTGTCTGCAACTGCCACCAGTCTGTCGAATATGTATACTTCATATAGCGGCCAGTCAAGATCTGATTGTTTGGTCGGTGGTATTTATATAGAACACAGGTAGTTATTGCTTCTTATTGTTAACGTATGCATCAATGCGTATAAATAAACGTTCCAACTGCGAACCCCGCACCAGGCGTTCTCAATAGATTTTGAACTTTTTGCGTGGACTTAAGTTACTTTCCCAGTTGCGGAACTTGCCCCAGATGCATGGGCTGAATGTCTATTCGTAAATCCTTAGTTCCCCTTGGGAATTTTTCGTTACCATTTTTTGTTGGGGGGGGGTGTTCAGGCGAATTATTTGTCTCTCACTCGGCTAACGGAAGAAATATTCTAGGGGAAAACTAATCGAGGAATTACGGTATTTGAAATTTTTTCATCTACCGAAGAAAATTTATCTATCTTTTCTTTTTTACTGCCTTGTTGTTTATATCCATTATGTTTACCTGCGCATCCATAATAATCCTTCCTTTGATGTCGCAATTATTTATCATCATTTTATGCTTTTACAACACTCGCAAAATCTATGGCTCGCTTGGGCTGCTATTGTTGTGGTGCAAATATCCATTTTGCAATCTTGACTGTGGAGAAACATGGATTTCCTTTTGGAATTGGTGCCTTTTCGTTTGCGCTGGTTGCCCACTGGGACTTCGGCTTATGCTTATCTATTTCACACGCTGAATTCGACCCAAATTTGCATTAATTAGCACAATTTTGCGTTGATTAAAACCGGAGTTTGCGCTGCGTTATTTGCTACAGAACCAGCGCATTTTCTTTGAACCCACAACATATTTCCGCTGCCACAAGTTTCGCATTCTAATCCAAGGCTTTCCAATCAAATCACTAGCCAATTTTCATTGGAAACACGCACTCAACGGGTGCTTTGAGCGCCGGCAAAATTGAATCCCTCAGAGTAAAGGGCCATGAATAATAATGCGCGTGTCCACAAGATCTATGCAAATATTGACATGTGAAATGGGAGAAATCACTATTCACAATGCTTCTATCCTTTTCTTGTGTTTCATGCGGAATATTCCCATGAGAGAAAAGTAGCGATGGAATGGCTCCGGCGCTTTTGGTACCGCACTGTGGCGAGTATATTGCGTACCGCACCATGGTGCCTCTTGGTGCACATCTACCGCACCATGGTGCATTTTGGTGCACATGTACCGCACCATGGCGCCTTTTGGTGCACATGTACCGCACCATGGCGTAATTTGGTGCACATGTACCGCACCATGGTGCATTTTGGTGCACATGTACCGCACCATGGTGCATTTTGGTGCACATGTACCGCACCATGGCGCCTTTTTGTGCTCATGTTCCGCACCATGGCGTCTTTTGGTGCACATCTACCGCACCATGGTGCTGTCTGGCGCTCATTGCTGCAAGTCCGGGTGATCCGGCATTTCAACTCGGATTGAATAGATCGTACTGCCCGAGAAATAATGCCTAATATATTGTGCTTATGAAATTCTGGGCCCGGTGCCCAAAATGCAGACCTCGGTAACATCGGCCCTTTTTCCACCACTAGATGGGAACCTTTGATGTTCCGTTGTTGTGCCGTTTTGGCCCATCCAAACGCATTTCCCGATTGATTTGGTTAGCTGCGAATTTCTATTTAAATAGGTAAATATGCGGCGCACCGCAGTGTGTGCATTTTACGCAGTGCGGTGCGCGCGACAGCGGGTGCCCTCCCTGAATTTCGCTATGCACTTGGGTTTTTTGTTGGAATTTGGGAATTTCTTGATCGTCAGCTTTTCGACAGCATTTTTTCTGAATTCAAACTTCTTACTCTCAGATAAATTTTCAGAAAAACAACTTGTTGTTTTGTGAATGTAACCAGCTATGTTAAACTGTAGGCTGATGTAAAATTTAGACTTCTACACTTTGAACTTCATTTGTCACCTGACATGCGGACTTATCGTCTCCAGACCAGGTAGTCATCTCTGTTAATATATGAATACATTTGTAGTGAATTTATCTACCGTGTCACCTCGAAATACCCCCTCGAAATACCCCCCTCAAACATTCAACTATGAAAAATAAACCCCCGGGGGTATTTCGAGGAAATACGGTAACTCCAAAGAGAAGAAAACTAAAATTTTATGAGCGTTTCAGGTCCAGAAACCCACAAACATTGATAAATTGCCGACATAAAAGTGATTTGATACACTCGTCATATAGGTATATTTTATTTGCGCATGCAGTTGGCTAGATATTGCAAAAGAGATCACCGGGGCAGTCCCAAGCCCTGTAAAGTGTAAAGTAAAGTGTCAAATGTAAAGTCAAGTGTAAAGTAAAGTGTCAAGCAAAACAAAAAAGAAAATATTTTATTACTGAAATTTGCATGACAATTGACAGTTTACTTTGCATTCGACTTTACATTTGACACTTTACTTTGCATTTGACTTTACATTTGATACTTTACTTTACACTTTACAGGGCTTGGGATTGCCACCCGTGTGAACAGGAGAAAATAACCTTGGCACTTGCGAGAAAAAAAAGATGTTCCCCACATTGTAAGTTCATCGGTGTGATGGAACGATAAAATACGTTCTTTATGGAGTACGCAAAGGTATTTACATTGAATATTATCTGTCGGTGCAGTTTTTCCTGAAACTGGAATCAGAACAGAATACTTTTGGAATAATTTATTTATAATAAAAAAACATTTTTATCAGTATGCCTGCATTAAAAAATAAGCGGATAAGGCAGCTTCACCGAGAACGAGTGTTTCAAAAAAAAATAGGTAGATAAAAACCCATTCGGTATTCACCTTTCCGCGACAGCACAGGTATTTGAATTGTATTGTAGTTCTCCATACCTTTTATGTTTACCCAATTGACAAGTTTTATTTGCCCAGCCAATAATGTGTAGCATCCCGTTCCTTGGCATTTCTTCAGTATTTTACGCTTCTTTCTTTGTTGTCATTTGAAAATCTGTCCACTTTGAGTGATTGTGTAAAATACGGTGTTTTCTGCTGATTTCTCGCTGTTGGAAATCCCAGTTCTGTTATTTACCGTATTTAGTTTAATAGAACGGCATACCACCAGTAGAAGGGCACCTACAATACAACGACAGGTTTTGGCACGTTTTTGCACTTGTGAACATAGGCAAGTAAAAACGGCTAATACGGCAGGTAGAAGTTCTACTTTACTACTACTAAAGAAGGTACTACTTTTTGAACCCCGGTAACCAGGTATTTACCGCAGAATTTTTCTACCGGTATCGGTATATGTTGAAATATGTATATTAACATCACTGTTCAGCACATTCTTTACATCTGCTGTCATGAACGAAACATATTTCTCTTCAGTCATACTCGAATAAATGAACGTCTGAAGCATCTGCGGGAAATGTCATTTTAGAGATATTCAGTTCATTAATTTTCCATCCCGCATGTCACGTGCTCCTGAAAATGTCGCGACATTTCTTAATAACGCAGCTGGTCACCTATGACAAAAAACGATCGGACATTTTCTTGAAAATCTATGTAAATACGTAGCGATCATGCGTAGCATCGGCACTAATTGCGTGAGCTTGTACGCGGTTGTCATCGTGTTCATGATGCAGAAAACCAGTTTCACATATTGCGATTTTCACACCCTTTCGTCGCTTTTTGTCGTATTTATCATTTTATTTATTTATTTTTTTTTTTTCGATTAGGTATTTGGATTTACCATTCAGGGACGTATCCTGGATTTTTGAGCGGGGGGGCTGCTTGTTTACGGAGGCCGGCAAGGGGGGGGGGGCTCAGCCCCCCCCCCCTAAAATTTTAGCTACATAGTGGCGGAATGGCGCCATGGCGCTGGCGCAATTAGTAGGCGCCACGCCATGGCGCCATTGGCGTCGACGCCAGCGCCATGGAACGCTCTATATGTATGTAAATATACATACAAAACAGCAAAAAGCACGACATTGAGTGTATTTATAACGATGTGCGGCCACATGGAGCAAATCTGATGCCAATACCTTATGTCTGGTGAAGAATGCGTGCTTGCGCGCAAAAAATTTTACACTGACGTTGATAAAGTCGCATTTTCCAGTCACTTTCTGGTCTCGCCCGGGAAGGGGGGGCTGCAGCCCCCCCACCCCCCCCTGTATACGGCCCTGTTACCATTGTAACAGAAGCTGAGATTCGGCATGTATAGAATTAAGTTTTTCTCTGTTATTATAAATATTTATCAATAACAACAGTTGATAAGTTATAAATCTATATCCTAGAAAATACATATAAATAGCATGTGCTTTTGAGTTTAGCTTTTCTTGCATATCCTCAGTAAAAAGTGATGTGTCATCCATAACTTTTCCATTTATCGTATTACCTGAAATTAATCCCCCTTGAATTAACCCCCCTTGAAATACCCCCTAAAATTTTGCTGTTGAAAAAATAACCCCCACCCAAATTGAGTGTAATGAGATGTACACAACAAACACTTACAGCAGTTTGTGATCTGTATGATGCAGAACACATGTTGAAACTAAGGGTGTTGTGATGTTGTGATGTTAGGGCAGGGTTTATGCATATAAACAGTTATAAATGTCTATAAACACCAGTGGCGTAGCCAGGGGCAGGGGGGGCAGCTTACCCAGGCTGGACATAAAATCTACCGAGAATGTCACTTTTCTATACCGATGTTGTAGGTTGTTTTGCCAAATTGCCCCTCACAATATCCTTTATTATTATGTACATGGCATTAGTAAAAACACCACTTCAAATTACTAAATGCCTTACAAATTTTCATACATTTAGGTATAAAAGTTTTCTATTGGTAGCTATTGGTAGCTAATTTGGTAGCTATTTGGTAGCTAATTGTAGCTATTGGTGGCAATGCCGATGCCAAGCCAATCACACCATGGCATGGGGCATTGCTTACAAATTGCGCCAGCGCCATAACTCCATTCCGCAATTACCGGGGCCTTATTTTAGGGGGGGGGGGGCGCCATTGCCCCTCATTTGCTGGGCTCTAATACAAAAATCCTGGCTATGTCACTGATAAACACGTACATCTATGTAATTGTTATATTTTTCTACATCTGAGTATGTGGAATTTCACAAAATTTCTGGCAAAAAATAGCCACCCCCT
Source organism: Sphaerolaimus hirsutus (assembly GCA_964036195.1). Lineage (NCBI taxonomy): Eukaryota > Metazoa > Nematoda > Chromadorea > Monhysterida > Sphaerolaimidae > Sphaerolaimus > Sphaerolaimus hirsutus. The sequence goes on along the minus strand of OZ038450.1, from coordinate 3,281,592 downwards.
GAAAATTACCCCCCTGAAAGTTTGCTGGCAAAGAATAAACCCCCTTCGGGTATTTCAAGGTAATACGGTAATTTATTCCTGTTAAGTTATGCCTGATAAAAACTTGAGCTGTTTCATGATATTTATTACAATGCAACAACAGTGAGAAGTTGCAAAAATGCGCTAGTTGCGAAAATATGCACTCTGCGTGATGGAAAATGCATTTTGCGTGCGGATGCACTCTGTGCAAATGTTTGGCTTTCCGAGTTTCGCGTGCTAGAATTCTGTACGATGAGTGGTGATGGCACCAGAAAATTACATAACCTGTACGTATGTGTGGGTATCGTATGTGCTTGAATAGAGCCCCATGAGTAGTTTAAATACCAGAAGAGCTTTTGTTCGAATTTATTGAGGTAGTTCAAATACTTGTTCGAGCTTGATTCTAGTTCAAATACTTAGGTATATTGTAAATTCGTGGTTTTTTATCCACATGTTATTACCACACCTAAAAAACTCTTACGTAATTCTCTTTCAAATATTGCACATTAGGTGTTTTCTCGTAACAAAGTTTTCGGCGGAATTTCATCTCGATCGCAAAGTGTGGTTTTATTCAAGGCCTTTGCTGTTAATTTTATTCAGCCAAATACAGTACTCCTACACGGAAATGTAGTAAGTGCTAATTACTAATAGCTTTTGCACTGGCTCTGAAAGTACACAAATAAGCACATTACCATTGGCACGAAATTGAACTTGCCCGGAATTAGTTAAGCTGCTAATCGGAATTATATTGGCGCTACACGCATGAGTTGACCGCCGGTCAACTGCGGCTGGTGGTCAACTGAAAAATCTGTTTTCAACCCGCGTTATTTCGTTAACGGAAGCGTAAACTTTGGATACACTGGTTGACGCGAACAAGTACTTTACATTCGCGTCAACTACAAATTCGGTTAAAACATACTTTCAGTATCCTTTTAGTTTTAGTTGACCGGCGGTCAACTAGTGTGTGTTGGTCAACATTTAGGCGGGCAATGAATATGGTTCGCTTCGGTAAATCGGGCTGCCCGACGAAGCGTGTCGGGCTATTTTAATGTGATCTTTTTTGAGTTGGTGTGCTTTTAAGTCGGTCAATACAGACTGGATGGGTAATTAAGCAAGTGTATGAAGTTCTGCTCTCAAGTATGATCACCTCTTTGTAATCATTGATGCGAGATGAGACTGAATTTGTTTGTTATCATCGTAGTTTTTCCATTCCAAGGTTGTTCTATTTTTCTTTTTTTTCTGGTCAACGGAAATAGTTTGAGCGGATTTTTACGGCTCGAATTGTTTGAAGCCAATCCGTGGATGATGATTCAAACATTTTAACATTTTCTTTGGATCAAAAGTCTTTTTCTATAGACATTCTTTTGTGAAATCAAGGCTTTTTAAAAGTATTTTTAACTGGTTTGAAGGCTGGTTTTATTTTATATGATACCTAAAGTAGAATATGTATACACGGATTTAGTAATTTGTAATCGCATTTCCTGATGTTAGGTTTTGATGTTGATAAGTGTAGACATTTTCAAGCTTCAGAGAGAGAAAATATTCGAAGTATTTTAGCTCGGTTACGTAATGAGCACTGAACCGAGAAATGTTGTTTAATGATTTTTTTCTCGTTTAACGTTTAACGAGAAATGTTGTTTAATGTTGCTAGAAATTTTTTTATGATTTTGTTTTTACACAAATATATTTACATACCTAGAACGCTTAACAATATAACAGTTTCTATCACGAACTTTCATGCTTACTTTGGTGCCAGGATATCGGTCGAACTAAACACAACTTTTATACAAATTTGCCACCTATGAATAAATTATGCGTATAGTCCACTTTTCCCAGACGGAACAATTTTCAACAAAATCCACCATGTCCAACATGAATAAAAACCACAAACTGTAATTTTCATCACATGCGCTCACTATGGGTGTATTTGCCGCACAACTTATCATGTGATTTTATTGATCAAAATACGGTAATATCCTTTGTTAACTCCGTACAATACTGTATTGCGTTCACTCCAGTCATTTTATGAACTTTTTTCAGACACCTGCCAGCTACCTGCACAATGAACACGGACAGGTACGCCGAAAACCAAAGTTATGTCCACCAAAATCACTTTATGTCAGCCAGTTGCCACCCGGGTTATGCCGCTACTAATCAAAGTTATGCAAATTCTTTCGATCGGGCTGGATATGGATTTGAAAATGCTGGCAAGGCGCCAAAAGCCGACCTTGTGCAGAACGGATATCACGCGGGAAATTTGGAAGATGATTTGATGGTTAGTGGATCGTTTTTCGTTTTGCCAGTGTTTGAAAGGACAAAATACTGTATTTGCTTGAAAAGTTCTCCTGGAGAAGTATCTTTTTGTGAAGACTTTTGAGGGGGAACTTTTCTGGGGGGGGGGGGTGTTATTCTAGGGGAGGAATTTAGCAAGGGAGGTTTATTTCGTCAAAAAATGCCACATGTTTGTCAATATTGATTCTGAACAATGTATTGTTTATAAACGAAAAAACACCTTGTTCAAATTGGACACAAAAATTGACTAGCTAGGTATATTCCTATAGGGGGAATTTTTCGAGGGGAAATTATTTTTGCTCACTCATCTCGCACGGGTATTATTCACAAGGGGCAAGATTCAAGCAAATACGGTATTTAGAAAACTATCGTCATATGAAAGATCAACGTCAAAGTTTAACCAGAAAACCAAAACGAATCGAAGAACGGAGGTTAACAATTGACATTTTTCTGTTTTAATGTCAACTGTTTTTCTTGCTGTCATTTTTCTGCGTGCAAAACGGCGCTGAGTAGTGTTATTTTTACTGCAATGTCTAGCTTTTTTGACAGGTGAAATCTTGTTTAGCCGAAAAAGTTTTCTGTGTTCGAGAATAACAATGGGAGAAATTCGCATGTGGACAAATTATATGAAAAATTTCTAGTATACTCGGCGAACTTGATACTCTGCACTCGCACTGATTTATGTCTCTCGTTGGAAGCGTGCCAATAATAATTAAGGCATGCCATCCTTGTATAAAGATGAAAAAAATAATCGTTGCGGATATGTTACGTATCACGTTATTACAGGAATGAATTTCGGCAACTTTTTATGGCAATCGCATGCGTTACACATTGTTGGCACGCTTCCAGCGGGAACCACGCGTGCAAGGTGTAAAGTAACTGGAGTATATTAGTATTTTGATCAAGAAATTTACTTGTCACTGGACTTCTTATTTGACCTATCACTCAAAACTTTTATCGACATTATCTATTCACTTGTCTACTTGCACCACTGATAAAATAAAAATCATTTTATGCAAATCTCAATTGGTCTCAGAATTTATCATTGACCAACACATTTACTATTGGGTGTAAATGGCTTGGTTGTGATAATAATCGTTAAATAGTGCTGTAATAACTCATGATTAGTGTTATCACCGATCACCGCAAGTTAAATATCTCATTTGAAATAAAGTTGAATCTATTTTATCTAGTTTACTGCCGCTCGTGCTGCACAGTGTGTGGTCCGATTTAATACAGTATTATATTTATGATTTTGGGCTACCTGCAGAGTTTTTCTTGATTTTCCATGAGATTTTGAAAATTGGTCAATTTTCAAATGCTGTTTTTAAACCATCTTGTGCTAAAATTATGGAAAAAATTGGACACGCTGTATCTATTTTCTCGATAATACAAATCACTGCAAACGATATTTTGAACAGATTGTTCACTCGTTTCGATGAATTCTCATAAAAATTGATCACCATTTTCAAGATCATTGCGCGTGCAATCTACTAAATATGGCCGCAATTTCATAATGAGACATTTAATAATAAACAAATGGGTTCATTTCGATTTCATGCCATATGGTCCCGTCGACTGTTATTGGCCATTTATCAAAAAGACGCATTTTTATTTTACCAGTTTTGTTCTGATTTTGTGAATATTCGTTTCACATAATATTCAGGCATGATAAATTCGAATTTGCATGATTCCGTTTATTTTCCGATGATGTTTCATTCATTTCGATTCGATTTTATGCGTATCGCTAATGCGCCGCGTGAAGTCTCGCCGAATTTTTCCTCTGTTTTCACTCATTTCTGACGCTCGGCCGATTTTTGAGGGGTCACGCTTTTTAGGTTAAAAATGATGCCAATGTTGCATTTTATTAAATTGTAGTGATGGGGTTAAATGGCGTCGTGACTCTGGCGCTTTTTTGATAAAAAAAATAAAATAATTTTTGATTTTAAAAATAGAATTGAACCTCTGAATTGATCAAATTGGATAAAAAATTTCCCTACCTATTGAAAAAACCCTGTAAAAATATAAATCTTATACATATTTTTTAGAAAACAAAATATACTTAGGTAGATATTCTGTAGAATCCTGGATAAATAATAATTAACATAAAAAGTGATGAATGACATTTCTATTTCTTGTATTAAAAAATAAATCTTCCGAGATCTTTGGAATGCTGACCGGTCATGCTGCAGACATTAGCCAACCGCAACACCATGACGCTTTTTTAAGTACTGGCGCTAATGCCAACGGCGCCATACTTTTCCTGGCGCTTTTCCATAAATAAAACTCGGTGAAAAAGTCCGATACGGTGCCTGCACTTTTTACATCATTTTCGTGCCACTGTTAAAAAAATAGTGTTTCAATTTTCAATTTTTTATTTCGCTATCCATCAAAATCGTCACGTCTTTTTTCGCAGGTACGCAGTTCTTTTGTGAACGGGACGAATGCGGACGTGACCAAGGTGCCCGTGACGAAATACAGAAAAAGGCGGTCCGTTCGGAGAAGAAACTCTAGGAGATCGGCTACTCAGGTGGGAAGGGCGTAGGGTTCAAACGGGACCAGTTTTTCGGACCGGGACCAGAAATTTTCTAGTGTCGGGACCGGGACCGGGACTGGGTGGCTGGGACTGGAACCGCCCTAATCCCGACTTTTTGCCGAACCATGTACCGGGACCGCGGTCCCGTTTGAACCCTAGAAGGGCGGGATATTTTCGATGTGCCAGAAAAGATTGACGAAGCTTTTGAGGTTGACTAAAAATCGTTATCTGGGACCACGACAGGCCCTGTAAAATGCCATGAAGAGTGTCAAAAGCTATCTAAACTGCCCCGTAGAATGTGAAATTTCCTTTTACAGGACGTTTGACATTTTTCATGACAATTTACTTTTGACACTTTGCTTGACATTTTACAGAGTCTGGGAGTGGCCCCAGGTCATAAACACTGGCTTCTGTATTAGAAGACAACTTTTATCTGCCGCTTAAGCGGAGTTAAACTGCTCTATTTCTCCACCGAATCTCCATTTCTCCCATTTCACCGCGAATGGGAAATTTTTGTTTTGTTGTCTGCTGCTAGTTTGCTGTTGATCACTTGCAGTGATAAGAGAATTGCTACGTTTTATCGATAGTGATAACAAAAAGTTGAGTCAATTGATGCGCATTCACTTTACCCAAAAAATTTTTCCCAGGTTGTCGATCCGTCGTGTCTGGATCGTTCCGCAGCGGCGACATCGAGCAGTTCGAATAGTGACGACGAAATCAATCAAAAGGTACCTGCACTTGATTGTAGACGTTTTTTCAATTCAAATAGAAAAACTGTTGGTGTCAGGTGGCGCGCGTTTTTTCAACCCGGTTTTAAAAGCGATATTTAGAAAATGTGAACTTTGATTTTTGAAAAAACGCGTTGCCATTGCCGTTTGCACAAGCCTTTTTCCCAGTAGTCATCATTTGGATTGAATGGTGCACCGCACACTGAAATTTTGCGTTCAGCGTTCGAACGTTTTTGCACGCTGAACTACAAACGCTGAAATCAAAATCTACAGAACAATGCGTTTTTGAAGCGTAAAAATGCGGCTTGCATGCCAATTACGCGAATATTGCAAATTCCGAACGGTTTTACGCTTCAAAAATGTTAGGTTCTTGAGATTTTGATTTCAGCATTTGTAGTTCAGCGTGCAAAAACGTTCGAACGCTGAACGCAAAATTTCAGTGTGCGGTGCGGCAATTAGTTCGAATGAACATAAATTATTTTAGTACCATCAAGTAAACTTTTAATCATTGAACGATTTGACTAAAACTTGAAATTATTTCGAAAACAGTCTCGTTTCCGCCGTCCGACCAACTTGTCGCGCCGCGGCCTCAAGCCGCCCAAGTCGCACCTGCAGCCGCAACCGCAGCCGCAGCGAAGGCTGCAGGTGCCAGTCCCAGACCCTGGAAAATGCACTGTAAAATGTCAAATGTCATGCAAAGTGTCAAAAGTCATGTAAAATACCCTGCAAACTGGCAACCGAGTTGCCATTTTGCAGGGCATTTTACATGACTTTTGACACTTTGCCTGACATTTGACATTTTCAGGGCATTTTACAGGGTCCGGGACTGCCCCCAGGGCGACATCGGTAGTTGTGCCGTCGCGACTGCGCAAAATTTGGACGCGTGCTCGCCGCTCGAGCGCCGGATTAGGAGAAGATTGGCGCACGCCGGTCGGTTTGAAGTGTTTGTTTTTTTAAGAATGGGATAAAAAGTGGCGATATTTTTTTGCGAATTGGGCAAAACTGGATTCCTGCAGAACGATTTGTCGCGCGGTCGTTTTTGTCACATGCGTTCGCTTTTGTTTCCGTATTTAGCATGGACTAGAAGGAAGTTAAAAGGCGCCACGATTTTGGCGCCAAGCGCTGTAGCGGTTTTTAGGCCACATCGCCTAAAGTACCATGGCGCATTTTGCATTTGCACTAGCGCGAAGGGTCACCACTAGTGATGTGAAAAGCGCCAGGACTTTGGTTCCTGGCGCCGGTCAGAAATAGCGCCAGGTGCCAAAAGCGCCATGGCGCTTTTCATGGGCATGGCGCCAAGCGCCAATAGCGCCACAGGAAAATAGCGCCCTTTTTGCTTTGGCGCTAGCGCCAGGCGCCAGTGCCATGGCGCTTTTATATCACTAGTCACCTAGATGCTCATTGCTTATCAAATTGACCCATACCTTAAAAATATATACCATTAAACAATTTTTCTATTTTTAAACTGTCGCAAAAAAAAACATTTTTCAGGGAAACTTCTGCCGAAACACAATCTAACTTAAATCGGTGTCACTCACATCCAGTTATAAGAAATCGCCACTCGATTTTTTTCTACCACAAATCAAAACTGCACCCATCTCCAGATCCAGCGCTATCAATGACTCGCTCCCTATACGATCAGCAGCGTTCCCAGTCGGTCAAAGATCTCCATTGGCAGCGTGCCAGCCAGCAGCACAACGGCGGCCTTATTCCGCTGCAGCGGCGGGAAAATGTGCCGCCGCGGCGGGAAGATTTGCAGTCGCTGCATCGACTGCAGATCGGCGACGCGGCCGCGGTCAATATGTGGACTAGTCAAGTTTTGGAGCAGTTGGATAAGCTACCTGGCGTTAAGGCTAATGGGCACGTTGCCAAGGGCGCCCCTATGGTAGGTCCTATTGGGTTGGAGGTTTCTTCTGGGTGTGGTTTGTGTCCTGTTTGGGGTACTTTAGTGGAGTGGCTTGTGACGTGGCATTTTGCACGCGCAGTTATTTATGTCTCACCTTGGAAGTGTGCCAACGGTTATTTGAGCATGTAATTTTTGTGAAAATATAATTTTAAGAAACAAAAACGGAAAACGTTATAACAACAATAGATTTTCTAATTTTTTATATGAAAGTGGTATGCGTTAAATATTGTTGGCAGGCTTCCAGCGTGAACCACGCGTGCAAGGTTTGAACTCACCGGAGTATATTAGTTTTCTTCCTTCTAGTGGGATAATTTTCTGCCGCGAGTGATTAGGTAGAATCTGGTGTTCAGTGATACCTACTTTCTGAGCAAATGAGTTAGGGTTAAGAACCTATTTATGATGGTGACTCTTTTATCCGATATCCGATATTTGATTTTTTATGGACGTTTCTAATATTTGGTATTGAATAGAATATATGGTCGCACTCTCAACCCAACGAGACTCTTTTTCTAAATACCTAGTAAGAAATGTTTGCCATTTCCAGGCCATTTTACATAAGTTTAGACACTTTGCACGACATATACATTTTACAATTCTGGGATTGGCACCTGATCGCCTAACATCCCCATACCCCATTCTTTTCAAGCGCAGTAGTCACTGCAATTTTGTATAACCTTTACGCATGTGCAAAAGTCGCATTATTGACTTCATTCCACTATCTTATTCACCATTCACTATCGATCACATGAACATTTGATCACATTGTGAATTGTGATGCGTGTGTTCAAATGCAACGCGAGTACAAGTGGCCGCACGTGGGCAGTGGTGTGTTTCTGTGTAGCAGAGTTGTCTTCTGGATTTTGACAAGTTTTTGAGAATGTTGTGTTGGGAGCAGAATATTTAACATTGGGTTCCATGCAGCTATTGAAGTGTCCTGAGCAGAATATTTAACATTGGGTTCCATGCAGCTATTGAAGTGTCCTGAGCAGAATATTTAACATTGGGTTCCATGCAGCTATTGAAGTGTCCTGAGCATCTGATAGTGCTGAGCTCCTGATAATGCAATACTGATTTTTGTGGAGGAACTAAGCTAAAGAAGAAGAGCTGACTTGAACCACAGCCTTACAGCTATGCAAAATTAATGCTGTTTACACATAAATTAATTTCCCATTGCTTTCTTTTATCTCTGTAATATTTGTATCATTTTTTGACCCACCTCAACATGTACAATGAGTATGCGGTAAAAAATCCAACAATGTTTTGGTAAACTCTTACAAAAAGAACAAGAAAACTGAGCAGCAATCATCAGCACTTTTTCACCACATCACATAAAAGCTGGTGCCAAAATGATCCTAGGTCTACAGCCTGCATATTTTGCACTGAAGCTACCATATTCATCTTAATAAATGAAAAATTATATATTCCATCCAAATTGATTGACTTCCCATGAACTAATTTAGAATTTAGAATCACATAATTGATCTCCCAAAATTGTGGCCACACAAGCTAGTTTTCATGGTTCCAAAGTGAAAACATGTAAAAAAACTGAAATTGTGACGTGAACACTGATTAATGCTTCCACCATCCTGTAACTGACCACTTAGACTCAGCACACTAGTATTATGATGCAATTATCAGTTTACAGAAATGATCAATCCATGAACTACTGTTTAAGAAGGTTAACGAGATTTCGGTTGAGTTTTCAAATTGGAACCATGAAACCTAGCTTGTGTGGCAGCAATATAATTCAAATCATGGTATGTTGCAATTAGTTTTTACTGCGGTCTGCTCAGTACACCCCAATTACCAACTCTGTGCATCCATTTTCAACTAAACACTGACATTCCATAGGGGGCCAATTTGCTTGAGTTTTGTAAGGTGTGTTGATCTTGACTATGAGTCAAACCAGTGGACATTGTGTAATTATTTGCCCCCGGTCCTTCTATTGTTGTGCAAATAGGGTAGGATTTGATTTCGAAGTATACATACCTGGGCATTTGTCTTTGTAAATTTAAATATATAATTTAGGTGCCTTGCTGTAGAAGTGATTGATTGCAATACATTCGGAATCAATTTTAGGAGCTTTACCGGAGAGTTTTGGGTAAAATATATTTTTTTGATCAAGTTTGCGATTTTTGCCGCCAGTTTGCACTCTAGAAATGCGACCATTTTTGCATTTTTTTGCCGCGCCGCCGTTTTCATTACGGCCACTGATTTCGGACACTTTTGTAACGGGATCGTAAAAGTTTATTGCGAAAATATTTAGGCAAGGAGTGCGAGTGTCGAAATTTTGGTCGCCCGATTTTACGGCCCCCAAAACGGTGGCTTACTTGTCAGATTCGGGCGTGAAAATTTGCATGAGAAATTGCCGTAGATGTGGCGTGATAAATCGTAATCACATGGTCGGATTTTTGCGAAAATTGGTTGTGGATTTTGTCGAGAGTATAGCGAGATTAAAGCTACCCGATATTTAACCCATCGACTGTAAAGCCAAAGTACCTCGCTAGGTAAGCCAAAGTATAGCGACATTAAAGCCAAAACGGTCATAAAAAATGTGTCATTATTAAAGCTATTGTGTGTCATTATTAAAGCCAATACGTCGACTCGCAAGCCGCAATACAGGGAAATACTTAATGATACACAAACAAAATGGATGTATAGTTTTTAAATACATGTGGCGGTAAGTTCACAGCCATTTTTTTGGGTAATCCGCTTTTGAATGGACATGTGTGGCCAATTTCTGTTTGGCTCGATGAAGTGGATCATGGAGAATTTCGGTGTGAACAGAGAGATGGATAACAGATGTAAATGGCATATCAAAATATTTAGATTTTACTATGTGATAATAAATTACGAAATTGATCACAAGATTTTTTTTCTTCATAAAATTATGGTAGGATTCTGTGCATACTTTGCGGTCCGCCAAGTATACCTAGATATGTTTGTCCAATTATACATTACAAGTATTTACCGTATTTCCTCAAAATACCCCCCGGGGGGTGATTGTTTCATAGTGGTCCCGAGAGGGGGGGGGGGGTTAAACGAGGGGGGGCGGGTATTTCGAGGGGGGGGGGGGTTATTGTTTCACAAGAAAATTTTTGAAAACCAAGTACGAAATTGTCGTCTGAAACGTACGCAGACGTCGAAAAATGCAACAAAAACTGCCATTTATAAGGTTCTGTAGACTAATATTAGTATGTAGATGGTATGTACACTGTTCTAACGTGACACCGACATTGTTTTAACGCGTGTTCTGCAGTACACAGAACACAAACTACAGTAATTGTCATGTACGTTCCCTTTACACTCAATTTGGGGGGGTATTTCGAGGGGGGGTGATTGTTTCATAGTGGTCCCGAGAGGGGGGGGGGGGGTCAAACGAGGGGGGGGGGGTATTTCGAGGGGGGGGGGTATTTCGAGGAAATACGGTATATTACATTAGTGACAGTAGTGAAAAGTACAGTAGTGAAAAGTAGTTACAGTAATGAAAAGTGGGCACAATATATTTATTAGATTTGCGAGTATTTTTTTCCGTCATTTGATCCTACATTACGCATGTTTATCATTGGGTCACCGTGTAAACCCATATTTCCATGTTTTTTGCGCACGCGGCACGCCCTCATGTATCCTCTGGCACGTAAATAAATACATATAAATATGAAGTAAATATAATGTACACATGGCTTTAATAATGACACAAAATATGCACTATGTACGCATGGCTTTAATAATGACACAATGGGGTTAAATAATGATACACTTTTGGTGATGGGTCGATTGGTTGACTGTGGCTTTAGAGACGAGGCACTTTGGCTTTAATCTTGATGTACTTTGGCTTGCGAGTCGATGGGTTACGAGTCGCTGTGGTTAAATAATGGGTTTCCCTCGATTTTGTCGATGTCATTGACACTTTTCGTGCCGATTTTTTTACGGAAATACTTTTATGCGTCTGTGTGTATTCGCCTAAAATTTTTATCATCTATTTTACGTCAAAGCTATTGTATTTTGTAATTTTATCATATGTACAAGGTACAATTTTACGTCAAACTTTGTTGCCCCGGAAATTTGATTATTCATCTGCGAAATCGGGACTGTGCGCCTAAATTAAATTTGACCATGAATATTGTGCGTTTTGCGCAAATTGAATAAGTTTAACCTATTCTGGACCCCACCGAAAACTTGTGAATTTTATGTGTTTTGGGAGTTTGAAGTCGTTCTCAATTCACATGAGAATAAAGGGAGAAAATAAAAAAATTGGTTATATTTATTTTCATTTGTGAATCGCTGCGTTATTTGATGTAAAGTATCCCAAAAAGTTTATAATGCCGCGTCTGGACAAAAAATGTCTGATGACTGTGGATCACGTGTTTTTTACCAGGCATTTTGAAAGTTTATATGACAAATGAATGTTCTTTATCTATTGCAAGCCACTGTGTTTTGTTTTCCTCTGCTTTTTACGGCCATATTCATAGGGTGCATAAATATGTATTGGAAATGTCAAGCTGGAAATTGACAGCTGCAAAAAATGGTGTAAAAGTGCGCCGGCGCCAGCGGCGTTTAATACTCATTATGTTTTACAAAAACCAAATTCTAATTAAAGTTATGGTGGCGTTTGCCTTAAAAGTTACGTTGCGAACTTCGTCAGTGTACTCGTCATTTGACACTTGTCTTATTCATGCTTTCACTTGCTTTGAATACCCAAAACATTTATTCTGCACTGGGGCTACTCCCGCACATTTTTCATTATTTTTCATAAATTTTTTGACCTCACATGCCCATATGGCATTTTTTGGGAAAAATGCAAAAAATTTGGGCAAGGAGTCGACAAGTCCACTTAGTTTGGGGCTAAAAGTCGACAAGTCCATCCTCCGCATCCTTTTTTATGGGAAAAAAACGCAAGAAATGTGATAAGTCCACTGTGAGCACCTATTTCTAAAAGTCGACAAGTCCATAAATTTCCCATAGGCAGCGTCGTCGTCGCCGGGAACAAAAATGTTCTCGCGTGCAAGAAGTCGACAAGTCCATTTCCCTCCCCAAAACAGTTTTGCTCTGCCCGAATGGAATTTTATGGACATGGAAAGCATGAGAGAGAAAATTGGACACGCACCACGGGCCTGGAATTGGGTCTGAAACTTAAAATGCGATTTACTCAAAATCGCATTTTGTGAACTTGTCGACTTTTAGAATTAGACGCCTCGATTATGAAATCGCGAAAAAATCTGTTGTTGATTGGGCCAATCTGTTTCCAGAAAATTAATAATCCAGAAAATTCGCGGCCAGCCGCTTTTCTATGCTGTAAATAGTCGATCGTCCTTTGAGGACATGGTTCAAATGGCTAAAAAATCCTTCTAAGTGATCTCTAAATTTTCCAATTGTCAATTTTACCGGGAGCTTTTTCCATCGCTAACGGTGAAATAACATTCTTTTGAACACACCGATGCAAGTAGGCAGACATGCAAATGTCTAAATGGGATAAATGCTAAAAACAGGTAAATAGGTAGGTCGGTATATTTTCTATTTATTTATTCAATATATATTTTTTTCGTTTTAAGCGTGTTTTGTGTATTATTTTATGTTGACAAAATGGTCCCAGTTATGATTTTACTTTATTTTACATATTTTTACTATGATGCCCAGTTCCGCGCTGGTTGAATATCAATATATCCTTAAATGTTCGAAAACCACCATGGGTCGTGATTGGTTATTTTCCAAAATCCTTTCCATATGCAATCTTGAATTTTTTGGTGATAAGATCATCTGATTGCATGCATTTGATCAAGTATTCAGACTTTGCCCAGCATTTTCATTCATAATGTAATCGTTGTACCATTTCATCTGGGGCCAGTTCCACTACGGTCAAGCAAAATTTAATAACAAGTGAAGTGGCCATTAAAATTTGATTTAAGTGACAACTATTTTCATTTACAAATTTATTCGTGTCTCTTGAATTACAAAGTTAGTCACCTTATCACTAATAACTTTTTTGTCACTTATGCACTTGCGGAATTCGGCAGGGTACCCCCAGATCCTGTAGGATGCCCTGTGAAATGTCAAATGTTATGCAAAGTGTCAAAAGTCATGTAAAATATCCTGTAAAATGTCAAATGTAATGCAAAGTGTCAAAAGTCATGTAAAATATCCTGTAAAATGTCAAATGTAATGCAAAGTGTCAAAAGTCATGTAAAATGCCCATCAAATACCCTGTAAAATGTAAAATGTCATGCAAAGTGTCAAAAGTCATGTCAAATGCCCTGTAAAATGCTGTGTAAAATGTCAAATGTCATTCAAAGTGTCAAAAGTCATGTAAAATGCCCGTATAATGCCCCGTAGAATGTCAAATGTCATGCAAAGTGTCAAAAGTCATGTAAAATTCACTGGAAAATGTCAAACATAGGGTCTGGGACTGGGCCCAGAGCGATTCCATCACTGAAAGGCAGATGCTAAGCTTCACTGCGCCGCGTAAATGGATTGCGGAAAAAATATAGGAAAAAGCGCCCCTTTGAAATGACTGCGGCGCACTTTTTATACGCACACCTTGTGGGTATAAAACTGTGTAGCTGCGTGGCGCATTCCTATGTATACAGTAGTGTTCGGAAAGGTTCGGACACTATCTACGTTTTTCCGGTGGTATGGGTGTCAGTTTATTTAGGAATAAATCGGCGGACTTTTAAATACACTACGTTATGGGCCTTTTTCACTACATAAATTTTATGTCTAAAATAAAATTGTTTCGCGTAAATGCGCGTCGGTTGAAACGTTGGGAGAAATGCGCGCCACCTGTAAATATCTCGTGTATGTACATTAAATAGTTTACAAGCCCCCCCCCCCATTTAGTTGCGGCTATTATAATGCGGTAATTTGATAGAAAATCTAATTTACAGTGTAACTTTGTTCAAAATGGCCATGAAAAGATGCCATGGTTGTATCCATTTCTTGTGACATGCTGCAAATGTGTTTATTGACACTGTTTACAGTGTAAGTAAATAAACAGTTTTGTTATCACTTCAGCTAGTTGTATTTGTGTGCACAGGTATTTACATATTTGGAATAATAGAGATAAGAGGCGAAATTGTTCTCCTGAAATCAGTATTTTCGGTGTAATTTTCGCAATTTTCTGCGCTCGTGTTTGTGCCGAACTTTGTTGGATCAATGACAACAACCTCCTAAAATCATCCAAAAGTGCATGTATTTTGTTCTGATAGAAGTTTGAGCAATCGCTGGAGATTTGAGAGGCGATTTTTTCCGGACAAAACTCGTTTTTAACACAACAATTCCGGGCGCGGCAATGGAGCGTGTCAAATCAGTTTGTTTTTGGGATATTTTTATGTATGCTATGCGTGATAGTTTTTCACTTATTGTTTCAGCTCGCAATTGTGTGCTCAGAGTCTGAATACTTGGATAACATAAGAGGGCAATGTTTGCCCGTTTACTAAAATAGATGAGTATTTGTTTTGGTGTATCTGTTTACTAAAATAGGTAAAGGTAGGATTAAAGATTCACTTTCATAAGTTTCATAAGTTTTCGGTTGGCGGTCTGCCAGCCTAAGACATAAATCACTGCGAGTGCAGACTATCAAGTCCGCATAGTATATTAATTCCCATATCTACCAACCTCAATCCCCTAAATTCCCAGGCGGCCGTCTCAACCAGCGCTCTATCATCTGGCCAAAGCCGAGCGAAATCGCTGTCCAAACCGCGCTCCAACTTTGAGTCCGGCGCCCGCGGCACCGCCAAGATGCTGTCCGCCTCGGCGCTGCTAGTCAACAACGAAAATGCCAGTAACAATAATAATGGGAGGGTGGAAACTAGGGTCGGAAATGGACGACTAGCGCTGGCCAGGAGGAGATTGGATGAGGCGTGCGATGAGTTGATGCAAATTGGCAGCCAGCCAGATTTTTTCGCTGCTGGGAAATGGGACAGTTGCTTGGATGTGCCAGCCGGGAGGAAAGGTCAAGGTGTGCCCGCGTTTTTCAACAATTTTTTTTGTAGTTTTTGAATTTTTATCAATCGTTTTTATTTTTCTCGCTGAGAGGTATTTGAGAAGCTTTCTGAAGATATTTATTAGGAATTTTTTCAAGAAATCAATATTATAAACGTGGAAGCGGTAACGACGCAGTGATGACGAAAAGTGTTTGAATATTGAACAAAATTTTGCATGTAGAAATGGCGATCTGACACAGCAAGTTGAATTTCAGCACAACTGATTCTTCAACAAACTTTTTAGCAGCATAGTAACTTCCTCCAATCGAATGTATTTATTCAATTGTAATTAAAATAGCTGCCCAAGTTAAATATAAATGCCTCTAAACTGTTTATTTTGTTGATAACAGTACACGTTCCCCCACATCAAATATTGTATTAAATCCCCACCCCCTTCCCACACAGACCCGTTCATCTTAATCGACCGGTCATCCCAGCCAACGTTGATCATTTCCGATCAACCAGAAAGTCGACAAAATCAAGGCAAATCGACCGTTATCGACCTAGAGTCGTCCAGATGCGACGACACGTTGAGAGTGAGCATAGCTGATTCCACGTCGGGATCGGGATCGGGGAGTATCAATGTGGATGCAACTCCTGTGCCAAGTCCTAATGAGGTTGGTTGGGGGGTTAAATAAGGGGAGTTTTTGAATTGTTAGCTTTTCAGTTTAAGGTTCACTTGATGAGTTTTTTCCTTTTCAATCTGAAATATTTAACACAAATTTTTCTCTTTTGTCTTGTGTTGGTTGTTCGCCGGAAATTTTCTCAAATTTTGCCACCCACAAGGCGTTGAGGTTGGCCGGCTGCCATTTTTAAAACTTTTTTGTTCGTTTTTGACTTCGATTATCGGATTTTGGACGAATTCACTTCAAACGTACTATTTTATTCTGATTTTCGATGTGGACAGGGAATAATTGTCCCACCATTATCACTATCTATCAACAGGTGCTTAAGTGTAAATTATGGTCTGGGAAAAGTATCGACAAAGTGCCGCACTTAAAACACTTCAACACTGCAACTTCATTTGAATTTATAGTGTCATTCACACGCATTTAATTAAGGCAATCACTTTCGAGTTTCTGCGCTCATTTTTTATACATTTTACAATCAGTGAGTTGTCTTTCTCAGTTTTGCAAATCCGTCAGTTGCATAATATAAACACGAAAAACATTGTGCAGAAAACATAGTGCAGTCCCAGACCGCTTAAAATGCCCTGTAAAATGTCAAATAATGACTGTATTCCATTAAAAATAGTTTTTAGAATTTTTTTAAAAATTTTCCATTGACGCAGTGGGGGTTGAATGTCGAAGGTTGTTAAGTTCTTGTCGAAATGTCATGCACAGTGTCAAAGTCATGTAAATATGTCATGTAGTCAGTATTGTACGTGTGCCATTTGGCAGGGCATTTTACATGGTTTTTAACACTTAGCATGACATTTTACATTTCTCAGAGCATTTTACAGGGCCTGGGATTGGTACCTGGGGTAAATTCCGCAAGTTTCAAGATGGTATTATATGTCCAGTTAAGAAACAAGTAGAATAATAAGTAGTAAATATTTATGTATGTAAGTTACTGAATAAAAATACATGTCTATTATGAGTTGACTAATAATTCGACTTCTTTACCTGATTTAATTTACTTATCATACCCCACTTTTTGCAATTGTGGAATTGACATCATGGGCAATTGACGTCATGCTCGATTTTTATGCGCTTATCATTCTAATTGAAAAGCTGATTTTGAAAGCCGGGGACTAATTCCATGTCCGGTCAAGTCCTTGCCGGGTTTTCTCAAAGTAATTTGTCTAGTTTCAGGCTCTCAGTAATGTGTCTTAACAAGCGCTGAGTTTCCATGTTTCCATGTCATGAAAAACGTCACTTGATATTGGATATTTGACACTTGACACTTGACTAGCAGTTTGACAGGATGCTGGTTTGGTGCCTGAAATTTTTATTATCTGTAGGTTATGGAGCCTACGCAATCTCTGTCTGGGGGATAACTAGATGGACTAGGTATATGAACACAATAAATAAATATATAGTTTTGATGCTTTTATGTTTTGCCGCGTTAAAAATGTTGCGGTAGAATATTTTAGTTACGGGAAATTCACGACTGCCATGTTTTTTTTCTGGAAAAATATAAACATTTATGTGTTTACAGTTTGCGCAATGTCTATAGTACAATTCGTGTAGTTATAAATACGCACCCACTTTTATTCCAAAGTATGAGTAGCTTTTTGATCAATGGCGGCCCGCACACTAGTTGACACACGTTTGTCAACTATGTAATGTGTGTCAACTCAGATTTCGGTTTCACGTGTCGCAGAGCAATCTCCAAATGCGCTCTGCGGCACGTGAAGCCGAAATCTGAGTTGACACAAAAAGTTGACAAAAACGAGTCAACTTGTGTGTGGGCCGCTAATATTCACAACAGATCCAGAGTGAGATTGCCAGTGACAATATGCATTGACTAGAGTTATAGATTCACGCAAAGTCTAAACACAATGTCATGCGAACATCATGACTTTTTACAGCTTTAATCAATCACTTGAATGCAAAAGTACCCCCTGGCTTATGTTAAGTATTTATGGGTTAGAAAGTATATAGCACTTGTTTTCTGCTCAGCACATTCTTATGGCACACGCGGCGTGTTTCCGCTAATCCGACTTTGTGTGTGATAGCGTCTGAAATTCAATCTTCATTTCCCCCGCTATCACCTCGTGAATATATATTTCTATTGAGGAAAGCCGTGCAAAAAATCCTAACCGGATTTGCAGTTTTCAAGCCCGACGGAGGTGCAAAATCCATCTTCGAATGATCATGATAGAAAGAGCCCCATGTGTTTGCATGCGCTCGTGTGTTTTGCATGCATCACGTGTATTGTATTATATCATGCGCTAATGCGTTTTCCAGCCGTGCTGCATGCAGTCGGGCTTTTGTGTTAGCCGGTGGCGGGCATGTGATCTGCACCCCACCCTGGGGCTAGTTTCAAGCCTTGGAAAGTGTAAAGTCAAGTGTGAAATGTCATGCAAAATGTCATGCAAATTTGTCAGTTGTCGTGCAAAGTGTCAAATGTCATGCAAAGTTCAGTAATAATATTTTTTCTTTTTTGTTTTGATTTTTACATTTTGCATGACGTTTTACACTTGAATTTGCACTTTAGAAGGCTCGGGTCTGTCTCCTGCTTGCACTTCCAGACTGGTAAATGAGTTTTTAAAGGGAATTCCAGGGAATTACATTTCACAGGGCATTTTAAAGGACTTTTGAAACGTCGCATGACATTTGAAATTTGACAGGGCACTTTTCAGGGTCTGGAAGTGGCACTAGTAACCTTTTATTTAGTGTCAACAAATAAGAGGTTTATTTAAGTTAACTTGTAAATGAAAACACTTGAGTTTACTTGTCACAACTTCACTTATCACTTATCAGTGACCATTTTTCTTGTCACTTTTCCACTTGCGGAAGTGCCCCCTGGCATGAAATACCAGGATAACGTATTCATCAGATGGCGTTAGAATGAACATTTGCGTTCGAGATTGAAACAACAAAATACGCTTTCTATGCAAATTTATTTGAATTAGTGCGTTTAAAGGAGTTCCATTTCTGCGCATGGATGCATATTTGTTGATGTATTAACAGTGTGTGTATCAAATCTGGCATATTGCCACCGAAATATTTTTAGTGGTTTAGAGCACCTCAAGACCATGATCCGTTCACATGCAGTCAACACAAAGAAATCAAGCCCTTTCACAATGGGTCTGCCATATTTCCATTTACAGTTGTTAAACATATAAACATGGGGTTTTTTCCACCTGGCAGGGTAGAATGAGGATTTGTCGCAGAAAAATATGCAATTGATGTATATTTGAATCGAGGGTTCATAAGATGCGAAGATAATAAAAAAAAGAAATATAAATAAAATAAAAAAAGATGCGAAGATTCACAAAGTTATTTGAATTCCGACCACGATTAACTTGATCGAAAAATTCATTTGCAGTCATGGAGCGTCACGTAGGCAGAAAGTCGCATGTGATGCATATATAGTCATGGAAGTGCGCCAGGCGCGCCAAAAAAGACTACCGTATTACCTCGAATTAACCCCCCCCCTTGAATAACCCCCTCTTGAATTAACCCTCCCTCGAAATACCCCCCCTAAAATTAGGCTGAGGAAATAATAACCCGCCCTCGAAATACCCCGCCCCCTAAAATTGAATGTAAAGAGAACGTACATGACAAATACCACAGTTTGTGATCTGAACAATGCAGAAACACGTTAAAACCGATGATTGAGTGATGTAGTATAGGGAATTTCCAACAATTTCTGGCGAGATAATAGACTCCCTCGAATACCCCCCTCGAATTATCCCCCTCAAATTTTGCTGGTGAAATAATAAACCCCCTGGAGGTATTTCGAGGTAATACGGTATCTGGTTTATTATTTCGCCAGCAAATTTAAAGTAATTGGAGGGGGTTTATTGGTTCGGCAGAAATTTTCGTGCAGGATCGTAGTAAAAAATATGGATTTACATAGGAGCAATGCAAATTGGCCCCAGGTAGTGCAATTTACGCTGCGTGGGGGGGGGCGGGTGATTTCGAGGGGTGTATTTTTTTCCCAGCTCGCTCAGACGCGGGGGTATTTCGAGGGGGTTATTCGAGGAAATACGGTATGGCGCCGCGCCATGACCAGCGCCCAGTGCCCACGACGTAGGCTCCCTAGACATGTAAACCCGACATGTAGACCTATTGTTTGGGGAAGCGGGCTGCCTCCCAAATCGCTCAGCTATCTATCTATTCACGTGGAGCAAATTTTGAGCGATTTTTCCCGAATTTTCACTCAAAATTGTCAATTTTTGTTCCATTCTGTCAATTTTCACCTTGAAATCGCTATTTTGGGATATATACTTGGTTATATAACTATTGTTAGCTAGGTATATTTTACCTTTTTACATGCCGAGCGGGTTTACATGTCTACAGGCACAGGGCCAGTGCCCACTACTATGCATGCGTTCCTGCCGCGCTGCCGCGACTAATGCTTCATATCATGCTCGGGGCACAGCGCTATGCATGCACACACGGGGCGTCAAGCCTCAAGCCTAGAAGCCTCCGTTTTTGTTTTTTGTAGCCCTTTGCACAGTCAAAGTCGGCGCCTGGTTTTAAATACAGTGAATTTAAAGTTGTATTCACGTTTTTCACCGACATAGCTTTGTATGCGCTAGTCGCAGTGTGTTCTGGAGGTAAGTAATTTACTGCGCCGCGTAGCCATGGGAAACGGAAGGAAGCCGTGGGTTCTTTTCTGCTTTCTACGCGGCTTTTTGGCTGTATTTACTTATTCTGCGTTCGTGGATAAGTATTCCGACCATCTGAAAAATCGCGTAAAATTATCAGTAAAATAGGAAATTGCAATTGCAAACTGAACATTTGAAACCTCTCCTCAAAGTGCACAACCATTCAAATCCAGTTGAATAAAATTCAATTTTTCACTACCGCCGTGCGCAAACTTCAATGTCGAACTTGGCAATGCCAATGTCGACTCGCTTCAGACATTTGTAAATTGCGCTAAGCTGCAGCTGGCAAAAACAGAGGACGCACTCACTCGAAGCGTGAAACTCGCCCGTGTTAGCCCCGTTTTTGCGTTGCGCTGCGATTGCGCTTGTGGGTACTTAGTTTTCGGTGTGGTCAAAAAGTCATGGGACAATTTTGCGGTACTTGATCCGGTGTACGCATGGTTTACGGTGTTTATGATCTGTGCGTTAACGTGATGGTTTATTTTTTACCGGTTACCGGTAATGACTTGTATTTACTGTACTGTATTTCGGAAATCTAGAGTCTTTGAACTGTACGGCGCAGTGAATCTGAAAACGGCAGTTATACGGAAGCTATTCAGCTGCGGCCAGAAAACGCGCTGTCCCAGAACTTTACGAACGGTCCATCTAAATAAATACAAGTGCATGGTGCCACTCCACAGTCTGCAGGTGCCGTGTCTCATACATTTCATCGACTCCATACGTTACCTACATGAGTGCGCCTTTTTGTATTTACCTAACCATGTATTTACGTAATAGCTTTCCTTTGCGCCCGATTAACATTTTCATGCGCTCGTTTTCCATGGAATTTCGTGAAAATTACCTCGCCGCGCGTCTCAGAGATTCACTTTCAGCTCCCCTGCGAGAACTATCGAGCTAAACATAAAAAGGGCCTTTTCCCCCCGCGTCGCGGCGAACCCCCGGATAGTACATAAGTTTCCGAACATTTATGTACACGCTGCAGATGTGCTGCACTGCGCGTTGCTCTGCGCACGGAAAAAGTGTGCTGTAGGGGGCAAAAATTTACTCGCCGCATGACTACTGCGTGAGAGACCGTGTATTTAGGTAGCTGCGCTGTGTTCTCCATTCCGACCCTGTTTTTAGTACAGAAATTGCGCCGAGTGCACATGAAGCTGCACTTTTTGAGTGTCAGGTAACATTGAAAGATTTTGCGGTCATGTCTTTGAGTTGAGGGCGGTTTTTGGGGCCAGTTCCGCAAATTGAGAAGAGAGATAGAAAATGGCAAATGCGAAGTGAAATGAGAAGTGAATTGAGAAGGAAATTGGCAAACGCGAAGTGAAATTAATTTTTATTTTTTTTACTTCGCTTTTGACAATTTACTTGCCATTTCATTTCGCTTTTGCCAATTATCTTTTCAATTCACTTCGCATTTGCCATTTTACTTCTCACTCCTCAATTTGCGGAATTGGCACCAGTTCACTATTGGCGGGTTTAAAAAAAAATAAAAAACATTCTTCAAGAAAAAAATATGCTTTTTTGTTTTCAGCACTGTTCTTCTCAATCATATCGTCGCTTCTAACATATCAATAATATTACGCTAGCAAAGACCGTGATTAAAATTTCTATTCATTACCGTAACATGTCGGCCGAGCTTCAAACCAACTGAAGTTAGATATGAAATAATAAGCTGGCGGAATGCGGACAGCCGGATCAAAGGACTGACTTTTTGCTAGCGGTCTGGACAGAAAATTGGGGTATGACGCGGCACACTGATTGAATGACTGCTTTGCAGGGGTTAGCGAAAAACGTATTTCTTCTGATTGAACGGCATACCACCAATAGAAGGGCACCTCCAATAGAACGGCAGGTTTTGGCACTTTTATACGAACACTAACGAAAACAAAACGACAGCCTCTAGTAGGATAGCAGCCTCTAATATAACGGCAGGTAAAAATTTGAGGAAAAAATAGAACGGCGCAAACGGCGCTGTTCTATTAGAAGAAAAACGGTCTGTGATGAATATAATTCCGTCCATCAAATCAAGTTAACCAATTCCGTGAACTGTCACGTAAAAGTAAAGTGCCTGGTAAAGTTTTCTTACCTTAAAGTAAATGTTTTACCGGACATTTTACATTAAATTTTGCGTGGTGCGCTGTCGACCCCCCTCCGGGACGCCGGGGATGCCCTTCCTTTGCCGATTTAACCCGGCTTTTTTGGTCATCCGAACCACATTCGGGTCAAAATGTAGGGATCTTTCATGAATCGGGCTGTAAAAAAAACTTGTGACAGTTCCGCACGTTGTAAGGTGTACAGTCAAGTGTTAAATGACATGCAAAATGTCATCCAAATTAAAAAATAATCATTTTATCGCTGAACTTTTTACAGACATTTTACAAAATTTGTATGACATTTTACATGACACTTGAAACTTTCCGCGATCACTTGTTATCGCACTAGTTATCAATTCATTTAAAAACCTTGTATTTTTAATTTATTCATTTTAAACTGCAACCATGCATTTAAAAACCACTCCTTTCTTGCATCATGGTATATCATCGTGTAAGCAGATGAAATGCCGTGTCGCTGCAGCATTTTGATTAGAATCCTGCCCATGCGCCGGCTACATTTCACTTGTAAACCTGCTTGAGGTGGGGCACTGTACCTAGTTGATTTGGTTTTGTTAGCCCCGTGGGAAGCCGCCGCCATGATTAATGATATGCGCTGCTCTCGTATACAGTTTGACAATGGGTGGAAAAAAAATTTCCTTGGAAAATATTTTTCTGTATCTTTTGGCATTTGTTCAAGCTTTCTATTGAGTTTCAGGGTTGCGATTACCACGTGTCTCCACTGATTATACATTTTTTATGAATGTATTTATTTACGCGCATGTAAGTACCAGCTTTCACATGTGTACGTGATATGTATTAATATATCAAGCGAATTGAGATTACATCCCCTCCCATTGGGCTAGTTACGTTTACTTTATAAATACTGTATGTGTATGTGCCGCCCAAAAATGATGGGCTTAGAAAAATATATCCAGAGTGGATATACAGTGTGCGACATTGGACCTGACAGAACTGTGAGCCCTCAGAGTCCAGACACTGTAAAATGTCAAATGTCTCTGCAAAATGGTTTACTTCTTTTGCTATTTTCCAGGGCATTTTACATGACTTTTGACACTTTGAATTCATTTGTAATTTCACAGGGCATTTTACATGTTATTTGACACTTTGCATGACAATTGACATTTCACATGGCATTTTACATGACTTTTGGCAATTTGCATGTCATGTTCAGGGGGGCATTTTACTGGGTCTGGGAGTGGCACCTGTTATTTCTTCACATAATGATCACACAATTTTCCTACATTTTGAGCCATCCCCATTTTAATATTATCAGTAAAAGTGATTTTTGAAGCAAAAATTTACTACTCTACATGGAATATGGTGTGGCGGGTGTTGAATGTCAGGAAAGTGGGTGAACATAACAATTGAGTCGATGAATTATAGATACATAACTAATAGTGAGAGATATGCATGTATTCACGTGGACCCTGACCCTGTAAAACGTTAAATGTCATGTAAAATGCCATGTAAAATGTCAAATTTTCTTTTAATTTTTTCACCAGCAATTTGAAAGTTTACAGAACATTTACAGGCTCTGGTAGTGGCTCCCGAATTACATCGGTTAAGTACTCCAAAACTTGTGAACACAACAGCAATGTGTCTGCAAAACTACACTTCACATGGTCAAAAAAATCTACCCCGCCACATCCCATGTAGATGGGTGTATACCCAGCGTGAGAGTCTTGGCAGCAAAATAAAACGTCTCTTTCGGGTGCCCGTCAGAAAGGCGCTGCACACACTAGTTTACTAACAGAAATAAACTTATTTTGGGTGCTCATAAATCAGCTTTGAACGCATTTGAGTTTACCAAAATGAGGTATCTGTAAACTACAGTTGACGAGGATCTAAAAAACGTATTCTGGTCAACTCAAAACCGTTCAAAGCTGTTTTATGGGCACCCAAATTGAGTTTACTCGTGTTAGTAAACTAGTGTGTGCGGCCACAATATATGCGATGTTCCCCCCCCCCCCTATTGCCGCACTGCTGCTGTACTGAACGGCGAAATGGCGCACTTTTTATCAAACTGATGCCAGTGGTTCTCGGAGAATATTTCCCATATCTCCGGTCCGCTTGAAACTCTCGTGGGAACCGTTTCCTAGCCATTTTATCCAATAGAGTGAACGTTGGAGGAACTTAGTTGTCGCTTTTTCCCGGGTTAGGTTTATGAGAGTGCATGAAGAATTCGGCAAAACATGCAAATTAGAAAGATTTTTGATACAACAAGCATGTAGTTTCTCGATGCATGTAAATGACCAATTTTAGCGTTTTTTTTAGGGGTTTTTCTATGTGGACTTCTCTGACGGCCGCACAAAATGTGTGTAGGTTTTACCGTCGCATTTTCAGTTTCAAATTTTTGGTACACTATCATGTAAAAAGCTCACATTCACCCTCCGATATCTCATCCCGACCTGCTTATCTGACTTTGCAGCGGCGTAGTTTTTCATCGCAGCCACCATTTTATGGCCGCCGCTGCAGTTTGTCACATGCAGTGCGCTGCGGCCGCCCACAGTAGATAGTGATGAATGGAAAGAAGACCCGACTCGACATTTTCGGGTACCCGACAAGGTAGCGGGTAGAACTTGGGTCGAGATTTGGATATTTGTCGGGTTGTGTGTAGTTTTACGGCACTAAATCGCCTGATTTTCTGGTCTAACTAGCGAATAGTGATTAGCATCGGTCGCTCGCTTGCGTCTGGTTCTGATATCAAAGCAAAATGCATCGTGTTTGTGAATTTGATTCTTGGAGTATACTCCCCATGCGATTTTTAGTTTTTTTTTTTAAATTTGAAAGGCGTGACTTTTCGGCACCATTCATTTTCGGAATCACGCCGCACGCTGTGATTTTTGAAAACGCTATTATAAATACTATTTACTACTGACAAGTCTGCAATATTAATCAAATTGTGCAGATTCTGGCCTCGTTTAAGTGATTTGTCTCGGTTTACACCGATCCGAGTCGGTTTGAACATTATCGGGTTGAGTGAAACCGATTCGGGTCGGTTCTCTAGTTATTTTCGGGTCATTCGAAAGAACCGAAAGTACCGCTTCCCAACCCCGGGACTATTGATCCCATCTGCGGTGCACTGGAAGTTTTCGTCGTGTTGTTTTGATGTAGGCTAAGCCGCGGTCAACGTAGTACAATTTCAATATTTTAGCCACCGTTTGACTTTGCATGTGATCGAACACAAAAGACGGGATGTACGGTGCGCGGATTTCCCGACTTTTTGTCGGTGTTCAGTGAACCGGCTTAAGTACTTTGATGGAAATGTTTAATAATTAACCATAATGTTTTTATTCATTATGCGCACCCTCGACAATAAATTACAGCTCGCATGGATGCGTTTACATAAATTTTTTTAACAAATGTGGCGGCTAATCAAAGTTCAAGACAATTTTTCAGTTCTAATCTTACTCTAGCTGATAAAATGAGTCATCGGCGGGAAATTTTCGCTCAGAATCTACAGAGAGTACGCTATGTTTACTGTGGAGCGAATGTGTATGCTTCACCGAAAATGCTGGCCGCACTGGTATGTTCATTGAGTTCTGGCTGGATACAGTAGTTTGCAATATGTTTTTATGTGTTGTGTTCTACTTTTTGTATTTGGGATCACCCCCACTTATCTGTGTGAGAAAATTCTGATATAATGTGTCTTCGCACACTAGTAGACAACGGGAATTTCCAACACAGATTAATCTGTTTTGGACACATTTGAGTTTACAATAATAAATCAGTTTTGATTTTCATCAATAGTTGTCGGAATACTGATTCCGGTTTACTCAAATGCGATCAAAACAGATTTATCAGCTTCTTGGAAATTTCTGGTGTCAACTACTTTGTGTACCCGTGCGACAATTATTACTTTTTTGTCTCAAAATCCGTTGATATACGCTTACATACCTTGCAAGGGACGCTCATAAAAAAAATCCCAAATATTTGTGTCTATACATTTTCAAGTGATTCACCGATGTGTAAGTCACATCGCCCGTTTCAGGAACTTTCAGACCGAATTTTATCCTTCCGTGTAGAGTGTATTTTGATCGCTGGAATGGTTCCCGTCACGCGATCATTTCCACTTTGCTTTATAATAGGAAGCTCTAAAGTTGGTGGTATTTATCTGTCTGGGAGCGTAAATACAGTGAGCTGTTCTGATATTGCGGGTACAGTATGGGGTCCCAGTCCCGCCCCCCCCCACCCCCCCCCCATTGCAGACCAATGGGTATGCTACCTTTTATGGGTTAATGTGTATCTATATCCCATCATGCGATCATCCAAATATTGTTTTTTTTTCGATATGAAAATTTCATGTAAATAAATGTGTAAACAGGTCCCAGCTCGCCAAAAAACTACACTGTCTCAGTATTTTTGACACGGACCACGAAAGTACACGGCATCCCATTTGAATCTTAAATATATTCAATACTTAAGTTGCAAGAAACAAAACATTTATTTTGAAATTTGAGTCACCCTGTATCCGTGCATTGCACTGCGCGTGACAGTACATAAAGATTTCAGTTGTCTACCATCTATAACCTTGAAGTCACGCGGCCGCGAGTATAGATAGTAATCACCATAAAGTGAACTATAAATACTTTAGATGCTGCACACATGTAATTATCAGTGTTAATGTCAACGAGTGTAGCCTCTAAATTTTCCGGAATTTTGCTGGCATGAATTTCAAATTTGTCGGATGGCGCCCGCCTGGCTACTGCTATAGACTGCTGCAGGTTATCTGAAAATGGATATTTTTCTTATAATAAGTTGTTCAGATGTGTAAGTTCGAGAACATGGGATGGAGTCCAATATTTGACGTTTTCAAGTTTTTCAGCTTTTCATGTCTTTATTGCAGTGACCGAAAATCAGTTCTTGTCAAAGATTGACAAATTTTATTTTAGTTTTGACACTTGGAAACTGTGTCTCACCGTGGTAGTATTTTTTAGAGAGTTAAACATAAGCTGATAAATACATAAATTCATTTGCACACACAAATATGGTGGTATGGGTAATATCCATTGGCTATTACATTCTTTTCTGCTCGCTGATTGGTTAATATCATGAGTAACATACCTATTTTAATTTGATGCCATTTCCAGAATGTATGAACAAAATTTGTGTAAAATGGGAGAAATTGATTCAGTGAAAATTCAGCCAAAAATTAAACATAATCAAAATTTAAAATTGATTGCCCAATTTTCTGAAACGTATTGAAGCAATATCTGAATTTCAATAGTCTTTTAAGGTCAGAAAACTGCAGTTTTATTGTTATCTGAGAAATATGTTACTCAAACTTGGAACGGCTATTGGCGCTTTGCACCCTTTTCTACTTTTTTCCTGGCTCCATTTTTCCTGTCTCTTTCAATCAGTATTCATTTCGATCCCGCAGGTTGCCAAGTGAAAAGAATTATTTTTAATTTATATGTGATAATTCAAGTGACCAGTGACCAGTTTATTTCTGGCTGAAAGTCCTTATTACTTTCCTCAACACTAAGTTTACTTCTTACACTCCTTACCACTAAAAACTCTGTTTTTAATTTTTCTCGTCTCTCGTACACTTGCGAAATTGGGAATGGCACAATTCCGACCCACTGTGATGCCTTTTTTAAGCTGCCAACACAAGTAAATCATTGCATGCAATTAATCCCAGCTGCCACATGCCACGTAAGCGACCATATTCGATCTGGTGCCAATTCCGTCAAAGGAGAAGTTAGAAGTGTAATCGGAAGTGAAAAGTGAAATGGAAAGTGAGAAGTGAAATGAGAAGTGAAAAGTGATTTGAAGCGAAAAGTGATGTGAAATAGTTTTTTTTTGGATAGGGTAACATTTTCAATTCCAAAGTTCCGACGCAGGCGAAAAATCGGCACGTTTTCCACTAATCATCATTACCGTCATCAGAAACAATGCTTTCTAAGTCAGCATTAATCCTTATAATTTTTATAATCTTTTTAAAAATTTTTTCACTTCTCCTTTCACTTCTCCTCTTGCAAATTTACGCCTGGACCACAATTGACCCTGCATAAGTCCGTGTTTCTACTTGAACTATTCAAGTTTCACTCAAAGCTGCCAGTGCATTGTCGCTGCTATAGTGACTGGGCCTGGAGC
This sequence comes from Sphaerolaimus hirsutus, assembly GCA_964036195.1. Classification (NCBI taxonomy): domain Eukaryota; kingdom Metazoa; phylum Nematoda; class Chromadorea; order Monhysterida; family Sphaerolaimidae; genus Sphaerolaimus; species Sphaerolaimus hirsutus. The sequence continues at coordinate 3,252,645 of OZ038450.1, read as the reverse complement.
CAAATTCAAATTGCCCGCCTGTTTACTTTGGCAGCCCGGTAACTCGCATGTCAACTAAAATTGTGCCGTTTTTCAAGTAGATACATATTGTGAAAAATAAACATATCGGTAGCGTGTCATTAATAAAAAACATATAATTGCAATGTAACCTGATGGGAAAAATGTAATGGGAAAAAATTCCTGTTGTTTTTATTCAGACGGAATATGGTACAGTTAATTGTTAAGCCTGCCATCAGTGTGCCACCCAATCAATCTACCCAAAAATTTCTCGGGCAATTATAGTTTCGTCCCTGAATCCCAGTGCAGTGGATTGTGACTGTCTGGGGGTGGGGGGGGGGGGCTCCATAAAATGCATGAACAAAACGTCACATGGTGCCGCCGCGGCGCCACTGCACTAGGATACATGCTTACATGCATGCACTACCGGCTAATTATTAGGATTAGTGATATTTATAAACTCATTTGATGCTCGTGTTTTTATTTTGAGAACCTTTTTGTAGCGTGAATTTATATAGTAGGTTTTTAGGAGTTATAGGTTGCTTTACGTTCACACCAGAGCTGTTTTATGGAAAATGTATAGCTAATAACAATTAGCAACCTAATGAAGTTGTTGCTTCGATTTGGAATCTGATATACCTGTCACAATAAAAAAGCTGTTCGTTTGTTTTTGATCAACTTCGCTCTTGACCCAAGTAATGACTGCCGGTGTAAAGAAAGTATTCTGTCTGGAACAAATTTTTACATATATATTTAAATTTAGGTATTATGTTCTCTCTCCAAAGTGCCTAATTTCACGTTTGCTATGCATTTTCAATGACACATGTATTTATGTAAATGTCGACACTTTACTTTTTCCGAAAGTGTCGCTTGTATTTATCTCGGTTTCCCGTTTATACATACACTATGTCGTATTTTGGTATTTTACCAGTGCAAAAGTTCGTCTAGAAAAGCAGATGTGCTGATTTCTAGCTGAGATAAGTCGCGCAAAATGAAAAATGTGTCATCATTCTGTCTGATTTTGGGCAAAATTCATTAGAATTCTAGAAGATTTATACTCTTATTTTCTTCGATTTTCACCCATCGCCAAAATTCATCATACAGTTCAAAGCACTCAAAAAATCCCATCAAATTCAGCGTATGAATGCTCTCAGAATTGCATTTTCTGTTCACATGGAGCTCACTTTCAGTTAGCTTCAATCAAGGAATTCTAAGGCGCCATGGCGCCATTGAGTGCCATGGGGCACTCCAAGATCTGTAAAATCTCCTGGAAAATGTCAAATATCTACAAAGTTTCAAAAGTCAAGTAAATTACCCTGTAAAGTGTCAAATGTCATGTAAAGTGTTAAAAGTCATGTAAAGTGTCAAAAGTCATGTAAAATGCACTGGAAAATGGCAAACGTACTTTGGCTATTTTCCAGGGCTTTTTACATGACTTTTGAAACTTAGCATGACATTTGACATCTTACAGGGTTTGGGATTGGCACATGGCACTTAGCTGCAGAGGCGCGCACTTAACTTTGAAAAATTCACTTTAGAAGTCGCATTTTAGAAACACCCTAAAAATTCACTTCTCTCTGCTTGGCAGGGGTCTCCAAGATTTGGGCCCTTGCGGGTGCTGGATAGATAGCAAATCGCTCCTCCGGCTGCAAATAGATAGCTGACAATTTTTCTGGGGGGGGGGGTTTGGGGGGCAAATATATAGGCTTTTTCAGTGCATAGAAGGCAGAAATGGGAAAAATTACTAAAAACAGGTTAAAAGTAGCTAAAACGAGGTATATAAGCATGTGTATAGGCGAAAGCAGCGATTTTGAAGGTGGAAAACTATAAAATGGTATGAAAAATTTGAGCGAAAATTGGGCCAAAAATTCTCAAAAATCGCTCCAGATAGGTAGGTAGCTGAGCGTTTGGAGGGGGGGGGGCAGGGGGTAGTAGCCAAATATTTTGTCTCAGGATAGATAGATAGCTGAGCGGCCTCCGGGATAGATATATAGTTGGCAGATTTGGAGGGGGGCAGCCCCCCCAGCCCCCCTAGGAGACCCTACTGCTTGGTGCCCTTGGCGTTCCTCCCAGCACTATGTAGATCACCAGCGACATTGCACAGCGGAGGCACGCCGGTTCTGCGAACGCGCACCAACTTCATTTGCCCCGCTTCTGCCTGCATGCGGACGCGTATCGAATTTCGCCGCAATGAATTATGTCGCCGCACTTGTTTGCTCGCGGGGTATAGCTTTAACTGGGTATGGGTAGATGTATGTCGTGTTTTTGTATTGGCTTGTTTTAGCGCCTTGTTTGAATTTAGTCGCATGCTCGAATACAGTATCATGGTGGCTGACTTTTTTTGTGTGTGTTGATTTTGCAAATTGCTCTTAACTTTAAATTTCTTTTAAATTCAACACATTGTTTGCGTGGGGTGGGAAGAGGCAGGTCCAATAAAATTCAGTTGACTTTTCCAGTTGACATTGCGTTCTACTACGGTATTTTAGACAAGAAAACAACCCCCATCGTGCCCCCACTTGATATTTGATCTTAGATTTTTGTGTTTATTTGATTTTTATGTGGCTCGACGTCAATTTCAAGGTATACAGTGCCATGCGTGGATTGAGTGTTTCACTGGTCCCCTCTACACCCCCCCACAGTTCAATTGGTTTAAAATGCCTTCCACCTTATGTGAAAACTTGTGAATTGGTGTTGCCGGAGTAACAAGATTCAAAAAACGTCATTTTCAGTTGACAGCTGATAATTTGTCAACTGTTCGCAGGCACAATAGGGAGCGTAGCTCAATCGAGTTTTGCTGCTAGCATGAGTTGAAAAAATACAGTGCCAGATACAGTGTTAAAAACCAGATAATACGGTATTCTATTTTCCGAATCTGTGAAAGATTTCAACTCAAACGGTACGAAAGTATAATACGGGGTTCTTAGTGACTTTTGTGATGTGAAATGGTATTCTGAAGTTTCGTCATTTCGTTTTTTATTTAGTTTGGTAATGGTGAAGTTTTGTCTGCTCTATACTGTGATTGATGGAACGCTCATCTGCTAAAAGATTTTTGCGGTATTCCTTCCTGAAACATTCAAATTGTACCAAGTGAATTTTTATGGCTCAGTTTGGTACATAAATCGTCATCGCAAGATTCGAATTGACGTTAAAAGTTTCGGAAAATCCTGACTCTCAAAGCGAAACCAACTTCAACATTTTTCGCGAAATTAGTATTTATTTTCAGTCGATTCAGAATGTTTTGGAGAGCGTGCGGAGGGAATCTTCACCACTTTAACCATAATAATCGACTTTATAAAAAATTTCAATGCCGAAAATAAATCAGCAATTAACTGGTGAAAATTTCACAAGCGGACATGTAACCTTAAAAGTGTCGAGTATGAAAAATTTAATTGTTACCCATAAGTTTGCTTCTTACTTGACCTAACACTTCTAGTGCCACTGCTCTAGCGTGTAAAATTTCATGCAAAGTGTCTCAATTCGTGTAAAATGCCATGTAAAATTGGAAAAGCAACTTTTGCTAACGTTTGTAATTCTACATGAAATTTTGACACTTTGCATGACATTTTACATTTGACAGGACACTTTACGCGGTCTGGGAGTGCCTCCTGATCACTTAACACTTTTCTTGTCACTTATCCACTTCCGCGATTGCCTCGGTAGCCATTTCAATATTTTTACCTTTGCTTTCTACCCCTCAATGAATAAATAAAAAATTGTTGTGCTGTTGTTTGTTCTCTTCACTGTATCAAATGTCTGCGGGCGCCGTTTTAGACAAAAAACATGTATAAAATGACTGCGGAAAGTGTAGCGTTACATTTGGTGTCTGGACACAAATGACACCAGACTTCTTTCAACTGTGCTATCGAACTTTATTTCGGATTCAATGACGTAAAGATGTTGAAACTTTTCATCTACGTGACCCCTGAAATAACAATGGTCTAACCTTTTTAGCCCGACAATTTTTTGGGGCAACCCGATTTTCTCTGTATAATTCTACTGACGAGAAACTTTACGCTTAAATCTACCAAAATCGCCTGAATAAGGAAACAATTTTTCCCCTCATCCCATGGATTGCTCATACTATTTATTTATCTGTAAATTTGGTGCACATTTTCTCACCTTAATTTATTAATAATTCATAGAATATGGTAAAATTTCTGCAAAGCGTTCGGTCACAGCATACTTGAGTTGATTCTGTGCCTGTTGGCATGTAACCCGTTATGCATGTACACAACGGATCAGGGGTTTCCAAGGTTTTGACCCCCACGGGAGCTTTATAGATAGCAAATCGCTCCTCCGGAGAGATAAATAGGTGAAAATTATTCTGGGGCTCGCTGGAGCAAACTATATATATGATATATATGTCAAAATTGACAAAATGGAGCAAAATTTAGTGATCTTGAGTAAAAATTAGTGCTAAAATTTCTCAAAGTTTGCTCCACATACATACCTAGATAGTTGAGCAATTTGTGGGGGGCGCAATGGATGTAGCCTCGGGATAGAAAGATAGGTAGTTGAGCAGCCCTCCTCCATGAGACCCCCGTAACGGGTCTAGGTACATGCCTAGCGGGTTTACATGCCAAGCAAGCCTACGTCCTTGATTTCAGCATGCTCATTATAAATTACCTTTATCTGCCCAATATCAACCTAATTCTAAGTAACCTCCGAATCGGGTAACCCGAAAACCCTCAAAGGGAATAATCAATTTCGCGCCTCGGCTCGATACTGAAACATTAGAATTTACAACCGCCCATTTTACATTCATTTATTGTTTCCAAAATAGTTGGGACAGGTCGCCCATCGCTGATGCTATTTAGTGGGCCAATTAAAAAGGAATAATTTACATAATTTTAAAAGTATTTATTTCGAAATAGAAGCGGACATGTTTCGTTTGATAAACGCGGCAGCTGACCACCTGCTGCAAGCGGCCAAAACGAACCCCGTCCGTTTTGATATGTTACTTTGAAGTGAATTTGACCAGTAAAGCTTTTGAAATAGATTTATTTTTTGAAAATTTATTTTATTAATTTTTCTTTCATTTATTGTTGAAATTTTTGAATGTTCTTATAGGAAATTTGAGGAAATCTGTGAATGTAGGAGAAATAGCTGATATGATTAATAGAATCTACTCTCAGCCGTGTACACAAAGCATCGAGCGATTTTCGATTTTTCGCGTTTAGTGTCATGCTTCGACCTTTTTCTTGTTACGTTGTTAAATAAATATTTACATCAAAATATCGGATAAATATTCGCGCGGAACATTTGAAATCGAATAGTTTTTTCACATCGAAATCAAAATCGAAAATTTCGAAAAAGTATCGATAATCGACATCAAATAGGTAGTCATATAGTCCGAAGTCTACACATCCAAATTTAACATCTTTCCACACTTTCAGTTATCCGACTCGCCGCAGCACCAAAATCACGCCAGCACCACAACAAATCGCAACCAATCACCGATCAGCAATCAACCATCGCACGGTCAAAGTTTGGCGTCGCAGCGCCATGGAAATGGCGCCAGCGCCAAAACCAACAACAATAATAAAGGGACGGAAACTGTTGGAGGGGGCACTTATTTTGTTACCGTAAGGAAACCTAGTCCTGGTGTCGGAAATAGCGATAGAGAACAGGTTTGTGGGGGAGTGTTTTTTCAAAATAATTGGAGTTTTTGAGATGTTTAAAATTCTTTATTTTTCGGTTATTTATCATTATTCGAAACATTTTTTTCGGCATCCTCATATTCGGTGCCAAGTAAACCAGTAATTGCCAAGAAAACTTATGGATGGTAAGTCAAGGGTAGTGATGTAAAGGCACCGGGGCACCGGTGCCCCGGTGCTGAGCACCGAAGGGCACCAGCACCGGTGCTGGTGCGGTGCCATTGCAATCTTCAGGGGTGCCATGCCGTGCCGGTGCCATTTTTTTCAGAATAGCACCGGTGCCGGTGCGGTGCGGTGCCATTTTTTTGCCTGTGCCAAAGGTGCTAGCACCGGGCCAAAGTAAAAGGCACCGGGAAAGGCACCGGCCAAGGCTTCATGTGCTGTGCAATTTTGTCCATAGTATGTGCTTATTCATATTTCAAAAAACAGCGATATATTTACCCAACCGTTTTTGCCTTTTTTGTAAACCTCCCATCAAATAAATATACCTACTGTGAAATCTACTGTTGTACCCGATACGTGATCTGATGAATGAATCTAAAATTTTGTTGAATTTTAAATCATTTTTATATTTTATATTTATCTTACTTGTTTGTTCAAAATTTGTTGTCAGTTTATGACAGAGATAGTTCCATTCTCTGTACAGCAACGATTCCGATCAGTAGACAATAGTGGCTATGGACTTTGCAGTGCATTAAATATTTTATCTTTCATTTGTAATCATTGTAATTGCTTCATAAAAGTGATTGCCACATCATTCTGATCATTTTAAGTGCTCAACCATCAAAATCGGTTGAAAATTCATGGAAATATGCGCTTCCAAAAGTGAGACCACTGAGAAACTGCCCGATATTCACTTAAGAAATTCCAGCCCGGTGCGGTGCCTTTCGGTGCTAGCACCGGCAACCCGCCGGTGCCCTTCGGTGCCGGTGCCATTTTTTCCAAAACGCACCGGTGCCGGTGCGGTGCGGTGCCATTTTCTGGCCGGTGCCCCAGGGTGCCAGGTGCCCTTTTCATGTGTTGGCAAAGGTGCCGGTGCGGTGCGGTGCCATTTTTCCCGGTGCCTTTAACATCACTAGTCAAGGGGTATAAATACTTGTTAATACAATAAATATCTTTATAATCATTACGCTCGCTTTACAATCAATTCGGGGGTATTTGGGGAGGGGTTTATTATATACTCACTCAGACAGTGTCCATACGGGATCCCGAATCCCGATAATTTTCGAATTTTGCTGTTCCGATCCCAATCCCGAAATTCAAACAACCCGAGATCCGGATCCCGAACAGTCGATTCCGTTTGAACCCTACTCAGATATCGATGCATTTCTAGCGGGAGGGGGGGGGGGTTGAATTCAAGCGGGGTATTCGGGAAAATACGGTATATTTATCATTAACATTAACCCCCACAGACATCGCGTCCGCGGCCCCCCGCATTACCGCCGCACAAAAAGCACCCGTTCCAAAAGAATTCGGACGCGTGCACTCAAACGAGTCCCTTGGACGTGAGCAGGTCGACCAGTTTCACGTGGATGACTGACGCCAGTTTTTCGGGCCTCGGGGGGTCCAAAAGTACCCCCGGGGGTCCCCAGAGGGATTTGGTTGAGAGCAATTTGACTGGCGAGTATGATAATTGCGATGAAGATGGTAAGTTGGTTTTTTCTTCTTCTTTTTTTTTGGTGAATTGATTTTGTTGATGTGGTTTTATGATTGTGTGGATGGCAATTTTTTGTAGGACTCGTTTTAATAACTGCACAGCAGCACACTTTGATCATCCCTTTACTCGAACACCTCAAGCTGGACTGCCCGATTTATTGTATCTGAAAGTGCCCGATTTAATTTGGTTCTGATTGCTCGCAATTATTGCTCATAAGTACCAAATTATATGGTGCAGCTGAGAATTTTGAGTTGAATGAATCGGGCTGCCCGACAAACGTTTGTCGGGTTTTGTTATTCCGGTCCCTATTTTCTTTAGCCTGCATTTTTATCTGCGTTCCATGCCTCACCATTGTAAATATATCGAACACGCCAACATGTCATGTAGCTCTCGTATAGATGGAAGCAATTTCGAATGCTGTGCTATGCACGTGCTCAAGGATGTTATCCATACATCTATATTTTTCTTGTATGTACCTACCTGTACATAAAATACATAAATAATTATATTTAAGTACACAGAGTGGACTAGGTAGTGGTACGGTACTTAGAAAAAGTTCGAATATATAACAATTTTGCTTGTTTAAGTATCTCAAATACCTTCTGTGGGTATTGAAATACATGCCTTTGACGTACTTCACTCTCACTGGTGTGCTTTCTGTTGCGCCAGTACAGCGGCATAGTTTGCTTACCACACCGCTGGTAATGGTATGCGGTAGTGTATGCGACAAATTATTTGGGACAGTCATTATGGTATTAGAAGGTTTTGCAAATGAGTGGGTGGTGGGCATGTGCTTTTGCATTGGCCTGTGCAAAGTGGAATTTTGAAAATTCTCATAGATATTGGCAGTGTGCACGAAAAACGCTGGGAATCGTTTTGTGGTGTCAATGTTCCATTGTGCAGTGCATTTGTGCATCATTCGGAACATGTTGCTCAGAATTCTGCTGGTGGACAATTGGCACAAAAATATCAGGCTGCATGAAAAGTCATAAGTGCTGAGTGCCACGTAAAATTATACATCAAATTACATGTCCCTATAAGTTTCCTTGATGCTAAATTCACTGATGATAAAATTGTATGTTGCTTTACCCCATACTAATGACTTGTCTTATCATTTATCACCTGTATTTCTTGTCACTTGTCCACCTGAAGAATCAATCCGTTTTTTGTATTTACACAAAATGCGCAGTGTTTCTCAGCCACTGGAAATTCTGCAAACTCAGCCATCCAACTCGAAATTCACAAGACTGTTGCAATAATTTTGTCCAGTTCAATAATGCATTCACATATAAGTGATGCACATGTGGCCGAGCTCCTGAGTGCGGACATGCGTTAGCTATTTAGACATTCCCTTATTGAGTTGAACGCAGATAAGGGTCATGTAGTGGGAGCACATTGTTATCGCCATCAATACTAGATTTATTTAGTTTACTGTGTTCTGAGATAAGTAGTCATTTCCATTTGTGCCATGATTAGCGATGCTTTTTGAGTGCATTGAATGACTCATTACTTTTTTTTCATGGGTGTATTTATGAAAAAACAGCGAGAGATCGATGCACATGGTTTTTGTTGTAAATTTCACATGTTAATTGATCCGCTATTTTCAACCTGCCTTTTGTCGTAAAATTTCACTCGCACATTTAAAACATTTAACCGTTTTCCAAAATACCCATGATTTATGCCTGCTATGTACTGTTCCGAATCTGACTTATATTTACCTCTGCGACTTCTACAAAATATATAGGTGGGTATCTTTAAATCGTAATCATGAAAATGGCACGAACAAACATGTCACTAATTAGTGTATCTCAGTCGCACATACCTCCAATCACTGCAAGCAAACTTATATTTAATTTTTTTCCCCAGTCGCTTGCAATAAACTGATCACCCGTAAAGGACGGAGTATGATTTGCCCAGCAAATTTTTTCGGGTAACCCGATTCATTATACCGTAGATTGTTCAATCAAACCCACCTTGAATAACCCCCCCCCCTGTTGGTCAGGTGAGGAAAAAATAACCCACTTAAATAACCCCCTCTTGAATAATTCCCCATCTGTGTATTTGCATGGATACCTTGTTTTTTGTCATTGAATTGTTAAACTGGATTATATGAGATGACGGAATGCATTCATTAATAAATACAATGGAAGTGCAAGTTTTTCTGAAAGTTCTAAGGAAAAATGCACTCCACCACTTGAACAACTCCCACACCAAAACTTCTGACGAGATAATGTGCCTACACACACTAGTTTTCACCGTGACTTGAACGTGTGAAAACTGAAATTTTTCAAATTCAAATTAATGAACACTGTTGAATAATTTAATTTAATATAAATTTGAATTAAAATTTATGAAAGTTAAAATTTAAAAATTTTAAAACTAAAACACATAAAGCGTACAATAAGCGTAGGCTGGATGTCGCCATGTCGCCATTTCAGTTTTTAATACAAGTGTCACGGTGAAAACTAGTGTGTGTAGGGCCATTAACTCACTTGGGGTCTTATTCGAGGATAAAAGGTTGCTCGAATGTTGCTCTCCGCATTACGTTTCTAATCAAATCAAAAATGTTGAGCAAAAATTCCACCTGGTAATATATGTGCAAAATCGTGCTCGAAATAGGATGCACTGCGAGCATCTTGTGAAAAAAATCCAGTGCCCGGTATTGGAAGAAAGCCAAACCGTATTCCGGTCCCAGTTTCAATGAATCGGGTCGCCCGACAAACGTGTCGGATTTAATAAATTTCTGCACCACGAAATGTGGTCGGGGCGAACGATGCCAATTTGTGGTACATATATTTAATCAGCACATTGAGCTAGTGCGCAATCGTTCTGCACGGGTACATGTTCTAAACGTGTAAAAACAATCAGTTGCGTGAATTTCTCTACCTAGGTAAAACTGTCAGTCAGTTATGTTACCTAAATATATGTACCTACCGTATTTCCTCGAAATACCCCCCGGGGGTGATTGTTTCATAGTGGTCTCGAGAGGGGGGGGGGGGGGGTTAGAACGAGGGGGGGGGGTATTTCGAGGGGGGGGGGTTATTATTTCACACGAAAAAATTTTAAATCCCAGTACGAAATTGTCGTCTGAAACGTACGCAGACGTCGAAAAAATACAACAAAAAACCGCCATTTATAAGGTTCTGTAGACTAATATTAGTATGTAGACGGTATAAACACTGTTCTAACGTGACACCAACATTGTTTTAACGTGTGTTCTGCATTACACAGAACACAAACTACAGTTATTGTCATGTATCATTTTACACTCAATTGGGGGGGATTTCGAGGGGGGGGGGGGGTGATTGTTTCATAGTGGTCCCGAGAGGGGGGGGGGGTAGAACGAGGGGGGAGGGGTATTTCGAGGAAATACGGTATGTATAAAAACTCAAATGTTCAGAAAATTCTAGCATTGTCCTGGTGCCTTATCTGGACGAATAGGTGGCAGTACCGCGCTTGTAAAGGTTTAAGTAAAGTATCATGTAATGTAAAATGTTTATTTGACACTTTACTTTATACTTTACTATACAAAGTGCGGGACTGCGCCATCCTAAGTTTTCATACAAAAACCTAGAACTTTTATCACAGGGTGAGGCCGAGGGTTCTTATTTTTATACATATAATTACCTCGGGAGTCGGGAGGAGGGTAAATATCATTTATTTACCTGGACTGTAAACCGCGTTTTCGGATGCAGAACAAGCTTTTTTATAGCAGTAATTACTTTAAGCAGGCTTAACAAGTAAATAAACAGATAAAATGAGAAAATTTGGTGAAATTTAGTGAATTTTGACTGAAAATCAACTCAAATTGTGCAAATTTAGGTATGGTACATACCTAAATACATGTCTATGTTTATGTCGGCGTGCCTCGTGTGTTGAGGTTCATTTCTGTGTTCTTTCTCGCTTAGAGTTAATCACACAGATGGTAAAAATTGTGCCTGTTTGCTCATGCACTGCCTGTATTGACTGACTTGCTTATTGCTGCAAAGGGGTAATGTTGTGCGGCCACTATACGCCCGTTATCTGTTCAAGTTTTTGTGTCGGTTTCAAATTCAAGTTGAGTGTTTTTTAAGTTGAATATTCAAAATTTGCGATGCTTGAATTACAATTATGAATCCTAGGCACTGTAAAATGTCTAATATCATGAAAATGTCAAAAAAATCGAGAAAAAGTGTCAAACGATCCCTAAATTTTTTGACATTCCGCAGGTTATTTGACACTTTGCATGAGATTTGACATTTTACAGGGAATTTTACAGGGTCTGGGAGTGGCTCTTATGGCAAAACCTCCATCACCCCCCATAACCCCCCACCCCCACCCCCACAGACTCGTGGCTGTCCACCACGGGCAGTCTATCCACGCACAGCCACAGTCACCCAGTCTCCCACAGTCAGTCGCATGGGGCGCAGCTGCCTGGCCTCACCAGTGGCTCACAGCAACGCCACGGTGGGCAGGCTGGTCAGAGTGCTGGGGTGCTGGCTGGTGGACAGGCGGCACAGGAAGGGGGTGTTGGCGCTCTGGGAAGACAGGTGGGTGGGGGTGTTTGAGTAATAGTGATGCAATGTGTTGTATCGGTCAACTGGCGGATTTTTTGTTGGTTGTGGGTGGGATTTGTGAATGCTTGAAAATTGGTTAAAGTAAATACTTTTTTTGTGTTGACTGTAAATAATCGCTGTGAATTCATTTTGAATAAACCACTATAATGCTTAATACACTAAAATCAACAAATAAATACATATGATTAAAAATAGGGATAAAAAAGCGTTTTTTCAACGACCTGGGTTTAAAAAAATATAAAAACCGTTTTTTAGAGTGGTTTAACCCCCCCCCCCCTTCAGTCATCCACTACGCGCACCAGCGCCAGCAGTCTGGGCAAGCTGAGCGACAGCGCGGCAACGGGCGACGCGCAGACGCAGTCGCACACGCAGACGCAGCGCGACGCCAATGGCGCGTCGCACACTCTGGGCCGAAGGTCGAGATTAGGCTCTGCTAGTAACGTGGCCTGTGCTGGCACTGGTGCGGATATTGGTAATAAAGCAGGCATGCCGTATAAACTGCCTATTAATGCGCCGATTGAGAAGTGAGTTTTTGGTTTTCGATTTGATGTTTTTTGTATTGTTATCTATTTACCGTATTTGCTTTAATAATCCCCCTGCGGATTTTTTTTCGTCGTACTTTTTTTGAGGGAGGGGGAACTATTCGAGGGGGAATTATTCAAGGGGAGGGATTTTTTATTTCGTCAACATTTTCAAGCATGTGTCTATCCACTTGTTCCACAAAATGTGCTTGATAAACACAACACAATGCCGTTATTGGTAAAATTGAACACAACAAATTGATCACATATCTTGAGGGGGGGGGGGAATTATTTTTTCCTCAGTCATTTTACAGGGGAAACTATTCGAAGGGGAATTATTCAACTGTTATATTCAAGCAAATATGGTATGTTTATTTGTTGTAGTTTTCAGTACTTTTTCATGTTGGATTGTGACGACGGATTCAATTCACAATGAATTCAACAAATGCCATCGACGTTAAAATAGCGCCAAAGTTCCATCACCGATGTTGTTTCTGATGTGAATCTCATGGCTAACAAATAATGTAGATAACGTAAATGATTTTCCAAATAAAAATACCCCCCCTCAGGTACCCATTCAGCGTGACTGCCGGTGGCGCAGCGTATCAAAAATTGATCACACACCACGCGCCAAATTCTGCAGCTGCCAGACATCACCAATATGTGGAACAGAACGCTGCAAGGCTCAGCAGGGGGGTGGGCGGAGCCTCGCAGGGGTCCCATGAAAATATGGAGGTTTGTTTTTCGGGGGCCTTTTTTGGGGGTTGCAGGGACGTAGCCGGGATTTTTGATCGGTGGGGGGGGGGCGGATTGTATACGGAGCCCGGCGAACGGGGGGGGGGCGGCGCCCACCCCCTAAAGTTTAAACACTGTGGTAAAGGAATGGCGCCAGCGACATTTGTAGGCGCCGCGCCATGGCGCCATTGGCGTTGGGAATGGCGCCAAATACCGATGTACATGTAGGTATGTATTTTACCTACATATACAGCGACCGGGACAGATCTTGGGGGCTTTTTTGTCCCAAATTATAGGTATCCATGAAATATAGTGTAGGGTGACGAAATGCGCGCTTGCGCGCAAAATTTTTCCGAGCTACCAACAAAACCCCTTCAAGAAGTGCCATTTCAGGCATATTTTTTTGTCCGACCCGGCAAGGGGGGGGGGCCTACCCTGGCTACGTCCTTGGGGGGGGGGGGGGTTGGTTGTTTTTGGTTGATGTTCTTGATCTGGAGTTTAGGTTCGACATTTGCTGTGGAAAAGAGCCAATTTTGTAGAGCATTTGAATAAACGTGAGTATTGTAAGTGCAATGTGAGAAAGTCTCTTTGTACATTGCAAATTATTGGAATAATCTTTGGAAATGCGATATTATGTAGTTATGAAATCTTGGAAATGAAGGAAACAATGCAAGATGCGAGAATTGCAACGATGTTGCTAATCTTGTATTCCGTAATCACTTGACTCCAGCGATAATTTTTTCCACCACTCAACCCTTCCTATGTCGCCATAAATACGTTACTATTTACTACCCACCACCTACTTACTACACACTACTACTAAATAGACTTTAAAAATAAAAAAACCCGCCGCCGCAGGTGCTGCTCGAATCGCAATACGACAACGTGTCGGGCAGCCAGCAACAATCGTCCAGCGCCCAGCCGGGCAGTTGCCCTTCACAAAGCCAGAGCCAAGCCCAAAGCCACGCGAGCGCCTGTTCAACGAGCGCCAGTGGCCACTCACCGCCGCCCCCTGCCGCTCAGCACCAGCACACGAATCAAGCCGCTCAGCAGCAGTACTGGCTGGCTAGGAGGGGGTTGCTTCGGCCCACTGTGGATGCGTGGAGCTCGCAGCAGAATGTGGTCGCCAGGGGTGCTGATAGAGCGTCGTTTTTGGATCAGAACATCGATTTGGGTACGTGCGATTTGAGTTTCACGGCCCACGGGTCACTGTTTTTGCATAGAATTGATAGATGTCTCATGTTTTTTATGTTTATGTTTTTCGCGAGCCGTGGTTGAAGCATAAGAATATTTATAGTTTCACATTTCTCAACTGTTTGCATGGCATCTCTTTTAAAAATGTGTTCACGCCATAAAATAATAGAACCATGCTGATTCAAATCGATTCATCATTCACTGTATCACTCCACCTAGGGATGGAAAGCAGTTTTTTTAACAGCCCGCTAGTTATAAAAAGCGCTGGGGGCTTTGCGCGTTTTTCAAAAAGCAACGTTTTTTTAAAATAGCGGTTGAAAAAAACCCTGGCCAACTTTACCTTCACCCTCTTCACCCCCAGATTCCCCTTCACCACCAACAGCGGACAGACCGCTGCCAGCGGAACCTGACGACCCCCTCCACCAGCACCTGACATCCCCAGCTGGCAGGTTGCCAGCAGCCAGGTCTAATAACGACGTTGGCGGCACTGTGGACGCCACCGCTGACTTCGTGGTGCTGCAGCACAGACGTGGGGTTGGCGGTGCGCAGAGACCCCATGGTGGGTTGGGTTTGGTAGGGCATTTTTGGTGGCTATTTTGTCGACGATATGTGGATACTTTCCGGTGTCGGTATCGACACCTGGTACCGGAAAATTAAAATGACAGTATCGGTATCTTTCAATGTTAATGTCAAAAATGAATGAAAATGAAAATTTTGCCAGTGTCGTTATGGCCCTTCACACTAGTTTGCACCATGACCGATGTGAAAACTGAAATGGCGACAGTGCGACATCCAGCCTACTCTTTTTGTATGCTATATGTGTTTTAGTCAACAAATTTTTAAATTTTAACTTTCATTAATATAAATTCCAATTAAAAATAAATGAAATCGTTCAACCCTGTTCATTAATTTGCATTTGAAAAATTTCGGTTTTCACACTAAGTCACGGTGTAAACTAGTGTGTGTAGGCACTATCGAGAAGCCAGTATATAGTTTGAACACTAATGTGGTAAAGTGGACAAGTTGAGGGAGAAATGGGTAGTGGTAAGAAAAGTTATAAGTTGTTAACCAAGTGACTGGAAAGTTTATACCTAAGTGACAGGTATATTTCTAAACTTCTCAAGTTCTTGTCGCCTTACTCGCCGCTTATGACATTTTTCCTTGTCCTTTCTCCACTTTCAAGATTACCCCCCCCCCCCCGTTTATATTTGACCCCCCCCCTTTTGGTCACGTGCCTGGTCGATTGCGTCGCGGCATTATAAAACCCACATCAATACAAAGAAACTACTGCGCAGATCTGCTGCACGCGACCGCCAGCGAAACGCGCGCCATGTACGTGCACGGTGCCTCGAGCGGCGAGCTCCAGCAGCAACAGCAAGCCAGATTCCACAAGGACGCTTGGGTCAGTCTGGTTCGACCTGTTTTGGTTGGGTGTGATTTTTGGGCGTTTTTTAGTTTTGTTGGGTTTCGTAAAAGCTAACCGTTTTTCAGAATGCTTTGATATTGATTGGTGCCGGAGTGCTTGATTAAAAAATGGGTATTCAGGCTTTTAGTTGTGAAATTTATGAAGCCAAGCAAAGTATGTTGATAGCAAGTGACAGCAAATAACAGCTAATTTCAGATCGCGGTTTCAGCTATGGTTCAACTTTTAAGGCCGTGAAATTAAAACTCGAAGTCGGGATCCCGTTTGAAAACCAGCGCAGCGACACCAACAAATACCCTTCAACCCAACTTTCTATCACCCATCTCAAATACCCCCCCCCCAAATCCAGCGTCACATGGGCCGTTCAAACTCTCGCCACATCTACGACGAGCCTTACCCAGCCTCGCCCGATTATTCGCCGCCCGGCGGCAGCGATCAAAGGCGGCTGTCGCAGCCGCAGCAAACTGCCGTCGCGGCGGCGGAAAAGTTGTCGTCGCAGCGACAACGCGCCGACATGCAGATGAGCTACCACCAGGCGATGGGCGCTTATGATAGGCCGGGCGGGGGTATATATGATACGCCGCCTGATCAGAGTCTCTATGCCAATGTGCATTCGGAGAAGGTGGGTGCCGCTTTATTAGGTAGTATTTATTTACCGTAATCCTTTAATAAATATTTACGTGGACAGGCTAGTATTTATCTGTAAATATTTATGTGTTGAAGAGCCAATAACGTATTAAAAAAATTAACCCCCTTGAATTACACCCCGCCCCCACACTCGAGCACCCGTCTCACCTTTTGGAATATTGTAGTGACTGACGACATGGGTAAATGATGAAAACTGCATTTACATATGAATTTTAATTTAAACCGAGCACACACAAAAATACCTAAATACGTCGAGTGAATTTTGCATATCGTGATTTTTATATGCAAACGTAGGGCGTCAGTTAATTTACGTACTTCTAAAACGTAATTATACTCCAGTTACTTTACACCCTGCACACGTGGTTCCCGCTGGAAGCGTGCCAACGATTTTTTACGCATTCGATTTTCATAAAAAGTTGAGAAAAGTAATCGTTGTTATAATACTAAAACGTTAACTCATTCACAACAATGATTTTTTACGTTTTTTATACAAAAATCGCACGCTTTATCATCATTGGCACGCATCCAACGTGAGACATAACTGAGTGCGAGGGCAGAGTATCATGTCCGCCGAGTATATGTGGTTTCATAGTTCAAAAAATCTAATTTTTCCTAAATCCTAAATTATAATTTTCTTTATTTTTATGATAAAAAATCCAATTTCACAGGCCTCGATGGGCGCCTACACCCCCCAGCACCAGGGTTCATCTGCAGCCGGCTACAATTATTACAAATCGATGCCTAGTTTGGCACCCGATTTTCCCGATGGTTTTGATGATATGGACGATAGCGATTCCGCGCCGGCGCCTGCAGTTTTTGGTCACAAACAAGGTGAATTTTGGGAGATTTTGAGTTTTTCGGGTTCTGTTCGTTGCTGTGCTGCAGTGCAACGTTTTTAGTAGGAATGTGGTTTTTAATGCCTCTGTGTAAGCAATACAATTACCACTGAAAAATGGGAGATTTTTTTAATATCAGAAAATATATATAACACTCATATTGATTTATATTGTCACCCGGTTTTTCGAGCAAGTTTTTATTCTATTTTATTTATGATAAGAAAATATATCAAAATATCTGATAAAGGTATATTTTTTATCTATTTTATGTGCATTTTTCAGTGAGATAAAAATTTTTTTGAAAGATTTTTTCCAACATTCTATTGAATTATATTTTCCAAAAAATCGCCCAATTTTGAGACTCGTTTTTTTTGTTCGCTACGGCCCAAAAGCAACTCAAAGACAGTGTCCCCCCCCCCAACCATCTCAGCATATCCCTTCTCCCGTCCGCGCACCTCGTCCCACTACGACAGCGCTGAGTTGCCGCCGCCGCGACACTTTTCCGCCGCCGCCGCGGCGCAGCAGCAAGTGCCGCTCAGGTACGCCGGCAGCATGGACAGACAGCTGATCGGCTCCGCTAATGAACTGCATTTGAGGGAGGTGCGTTGTTTTGGGCGACCTTTTGGGTGGGGGTTTTTTTTGGGGGGGGGGGTTGGCGGGGGGTGCTTTTGGTATTTTGAGTGCGCCATACTGTAAATAAAACCATTGCTGAATGTGGTGCTTTGACTTCATCATGAACTGAGGCCTTTACTTAAAAAAAGTCGATAAGTTCAAAAGGGTTAGGTGTCAAATGTTCCGCAAATGGGTATAGTGGGTTTACGGCAAAATAGAATTGGACAGGAACAAAAGAGCATCTAAGAAAAAGTCCAGTATACAATTGAACTTGTCGACTTTTAGATATCAGTGCCCTCGATGGACTAAACGACTTTCTCACAATTTTTCCCATGGCCCGTTAATCAGTAAATTAGGTTAATAATGTCAAAATTTGATCCATGAAATATTGTAGATATTTACATTGAATCGAGCTCCAGGATATTAGTATTGAATATTGAGCAAAACCGACTTTCTAAATTGGGGAAATTTCTACCCGAATTTTACCGTTGACCTCATGAAATTTGTCTGAAGCTTTTCTCGGTTCATACAATACACTGTACAATGCACAATGATTACACCATTGGCGCCATAAGTCCTAGTATGACACTAAAACGTGTGAAACTGCTGCCAGATGTGCCCTTGTCCGAAGATTTTTGTCGACATGTGTGGACTTAACTCTGCAATACTGCGGCAGGTGGCATTCGCGGCACACTGGTGTGACTGACATTGTTATTATGCAATTATGCAGTCACTCGCGAAATTGATAAGTGCAGGGTTCACTCTGGGTGATATGGTTCGCCATTAGCGAGTCATTTTGGCCCCATTCCAAATGGATTTTATTTTCGAATCGTCGGATTTACACGGCGGCCAAATTTACTTTGAAAATTTAATCCACCTGCGGATCGCGGCGGCGAATAAATTAGATATGAATATTGCAAATGTGCGCGCGTTTCCTGTTTTTACGCTGTTTACAGCATAACATATTTACATGTATGCAAATTGGCATTGCTGTAACCTTGATAGGGGATATAATGCATGGATCCAATGCTTGATATTTTACATGCATCCTGGTTCCGTTGACAGGTGGCACTAATGTTGTCATTTTGTGTAATGTATTTAGCGTCGAAAATGGAACACCCTGTAAATTGCATTGTGCCTGTGGTAGTGGCCAAAATGGTGCCAGAAATAAACAGCGCCATAAAATATAAATTACTTGTCTCTCAGTCCTCGTTGAAGCCAGAGGCGTCACACTAGAAAACTGTGTTCAAAAGAGGCGCAGATTTTCTTTGTGTCACTGCTGTTTGGTATCCTAAAATAGCACCAGCTTCACAAGTAACTTATCTAGGTATCCAAAAAAAAACATTTCAGAATTTTCAAGTTGCACTAAAAATACAGACAACTTCCGCATTACCGTTCACCTAACAAATGAATGGAACGGATAAACCTCTCACTTTCTCTCTTTTCTGTCGGATGCGTCTATCGAATTGAACCGATATGTCAACTGAATCGAACCGATATGTCAACTGAATTGACATGTGGACGGAAAACCTTGATCCATGCATATCAAATGGGCGTATTTCGATTTTGACTGATTCCATTGCTCATCTTTCATTGCCCTGTGAATTTGAGTCCCGAATTTTAGGTATAATAAATAGAAATTTATTCACCGCCCACGGAACTGAGGTTGGAACGAATCACAAGTGTGATTTGTACAAGCCGTTTTACCTACATTTTTTTCATCAGGTGCAGATTGAGATATTTATTCACATTTTACTTTATTTTTTCAATATAGAAATATAAATTACACGTGATTTCCGAATTGATTTGTAGTTTTTGGTGTGAAAAATCCTACTTCAGGGCTAAATATTTTTTTGTAGATACCTAAGAAACTTAATTTTTAAGATTCAGCAGTGTTTCTTTTGTTCACGAAGGAACTGTTAAAACAACGTCCACATTTTTGAGGCGGTTTGTGAAAAGGGACGCTTGTTAAATCATAAAATTACGTTTACTTGCTGTGTGAAAATCGCGGCCATTACAGATGACCATTTCCATAATTTTATGCCTCCGAATATTTAAAAGGCCTTTTCGATTTCACGTTTCATACATTTCCGTTGCGGTAATTTTGTACCGCGGTTTGTTTGAACACGTGTCTTGTTTGATGGCACATTTTGTACCCGTCTGGATGTCTGTGTTTGGTTTGATACGAAAGTGCTTTTGTATGTGCACTCGAAGTGACTTACAGCTGTTCATTTTTACATTTTTATTTTTCATTTCAGCTTAAAGTGAGACTTTTTCCATGGGCAAACATGGTAAAATTTTTGATAGCATTTAGTGTGCGTGCGGCAAATTTTCTAGCACATTTTTATTGTGCAAACTTTGGACGTTTCTTTCTGCCTTAAAGATGGTTTCTCAACATTACAATGTGCATTTTCACGCGCAAAATGCGACAATTGTTGAAATTGAGTATCGATAATGAATCACATTTTTACGCGCGATCATCGAATCAACATCATGATTTACGGTGTGGTGCAAAAAATTACGTTTGCACGTAGGCTTGGTGAAGTTTTTACACATTAACCCTTGTACGCAAAATTTCAATTTGCACCCTTGAAGTGTTGAACTCACTACCTGCGTATTGGAATAGTAAAGTATACTCGGTAGATCGCAAGGTATGTGCTTAAAATTACTTATGTCTTAGTCAATAACGTGCGAGCAGGATACTTATGTATGCACCTTCACAAAATAAGGAAAAATATTTTATAAAGAAAAAAGCGGAACCGAGTACAGCCAAGTAAATACAATCCTGTCTGAAAATTATTGTTCTTTTTGGAACAATTTATATTTTATCAACGATGACGTCATGATGCAGTGTTACCTTCAGAATATGCATAGCATGCGGTCCGCGGAGTATAGTATTAAGTGAGTGGTAGCAAGTACAATTGTGAGTAGAATTCAGATTTTAAGATATTTTTTATATGCCGTTTTAGGTAAAAAAAATTTTTCTCAATACCCCCAGCCAATGATTAGCCATTTTTACCCGTTTCTCATTAAAATACATTAGCATGTTGAAATTTTTCCAGGATTCCTGGGAGCCGAGCGGGAATATCTACAATTATTCCAGGGATAAAATCGGTGAGTGAAATTTTCCTTAACTACAGGGGTCACCTAGAGGGGGGGGGGGGCTGGGGAGGGGGGCTTAAGCCCCCCCCCCAGAAATTTTTTTCCAGCTATCTATCCCTCCGGAGGAGCGATTTGATATCTATCCAGCCCCCGCGAGGGCCAAAATCTTGGAGACCCCTGCTTGACTACTTTGGACATGATTATCAAGTTATTGGATATTGTTTACTCCATGAAAAATGGAGACCTATCTATATCATCATTATGTCAATAATTTCGCGGTGAAATTTCATGTTCGTGACACTCCGTTTTATGTGGAGCGGTAATTTCAGCGCTAAAGGTCGTTTTCTCTGAGTCATAAAGTTTTGATCGCATCACGTGTTTATTAATTATCCTGCAAAACGGGTAATAGGCAGTGATCACGCTATACAAAAGTTAAGTTTTGTGCCACGTGGTTTTAAAAATGTTCTGGAAATGTCAAATGTTACTGTAAATTTGTTACCACCATAGCACGTTTTACAAAATACACATTTACATCATTCAAATGGATATGAAATTCATAATGGAATTGTTCTGATGCATTCTGAAATGTCGGCATTTTACAAAGCACCGATCAAAATTTTGGCACTTGTGCCTTTGACGAAAATTTGCATTTTCTATAGCAAGTGGTGTGAAGCATTTTTGATGGATATGCTGTGAGAATGTGCTGCATTTGACGAATTTTACGCAGTCAAAAATTGCCGCGGCGGCACGTTTTTGTCCTGTTTACTGTTGTGCGCAGCCAAGAGTAAATAAACTGTTTTTCTTGTTGATTCATAGGCTTTTTGTCGCACTTTTTTGATTAGTGTCTGGAGATCTTCCCTCGAGCTTCCCTCAAGACATCTCTCTAAAAATACTTGTTTTTGGAAAACAAAGCATAAGCTTCGCCGTTTTTTCTGAAGTAGAAAGTGACTCTTTGATTGAAATTTTCCATTTAGGATGACTCAAACTATAGCCACTTGACTTGATAAATTTGTGTTTTTTGATTTATGACAAAGGCAGAATTTCTGCGCAAACATTTCAGAATTCACTGTTGAAATTTAAATAACAATAGCTGTCGAACATCTTGTTCAATTGTCGGCTTTCTTACAAGACAAACCTGTTATGTTCTTTTGATCATTTCGATGTTTTTTTTCTGTAAAATAGCAATCCTTGTAATCTGGTTGTTCACGAATCATTCGGCAAACAAATTGGGTGGGTGGTATTCAGATTGAGAAAAGTGGCCTTGGACTTGGTTTATTTTGCCCGACTTTTTGGGCTGCCCGACTAATTTTATCTGGCTACTCTAGCTTCTACAGGCTAATTGATATAATTTAGAATCTGGAACCGCATACCTAATTTCAAATCGCGTTACAGTGGTGTGAAAGTTGTAGAGGCCAATAAAAAGTATCTTGGCGCTTGGCGCCAAATTTCTGGCGCTTTTTCAGATCACTAAGTCGGCTGCCCGAGAAACGTGCCGGGCAAATTTAACTATGCATCGAATCCTTTGGCCTTCGAATAGTATTTACTACACAATATGTTCACATTTTGAGACGTTTATTTATGTATTATGTGCATTTCTACAAGTGAAAGAAAATTATAGCTTTCCTCTGGCATTCAATTTAGTTGTAAGTGTCGGAAATTTATTGCCGATATTTAACTTAAACTGTGTAGGAGTGATTTATGTGCATTATGTAGGATTTATTTTGGCCCTGAGTAACTTTCGATTTCCACTACATAGCATATTTTTCAAAAAAATCTTATATCCAAAAAACAGCACTTTTCCCCACAGAATCTGAAGCATGGGACGCTTGTCAATGGTTGCGGGCGGCCGGATTCCCGCAATATGCCAGCATGTATGAAGGTTAGCGAAGCTTTACAACGTTTTCGGGATATTTATTTTTTTAATTTAAAAGTTTTATGAATAAGTGTTCAGTGGCAAACTGCATTCGTGTGTGGGTGTTAAATACACATCACAATTTTCACATTTTCCATATTTGTTCTCATTGATGTTCAAACATTTATTTGCATTTTAACGCGTCCTTCCCTGTGTTGATGCGCACATGCAGCCCGAAAGTTTGTGCATCGAATAGCATATTTATTTATCACATTATCACTCCATTTGCCCCTTCCATTGCATGCATCTCGCTGATAAACCTAATTTGTTACCTTAACACTAGTTGAGGAAAGGCGCCATGGTGCTGGCGGTGGCGCCAGACAACGTTTTGGCGCTTGGCAAACTGCCCGATGCTTGAAAAGTGCTCTGTAGTGATGGAATGGCGCCATTCAATGGCGCCAAAGGGCGCCAGCGCCCTTAGCGCTTGGCGCCATTTTTGCTGGCGCCAATTTGTCGCCCGACGCCATTGTTGTAAATTCCAGTTGCCCAGTTGTAAATTCCGCAAGTGGACAAGTTACAAGAAAACTGATAAGAATGATCATACGTTCACTTGTTACTTGACAGAACATTTAGAACTTTTTCACTTGCCGAATTGCCCCCTGAGTGGCTAAAAATGAAAATCGAATTTTTAGGGCGCAGCACCTTAAACTATTGGCGCTGGCGCCAGAAATCCTGGCACCTTTCCCCTGCTACCTTATCCGTATCTAGTGAGCGTTTCCCTGCAATCATCATGGGCAATTCAATTATGATGTATGTACATAACAAGTTGTGTCTGAAATTGCGCAGACAGTTTTTTTTCTGAACGACAACATTTTACATAGGTTTTAAATTTTGGAAGGGCGGAATCTCGCTTTTCCATTTCGCTTTTCCATTCCTGAAAATTGCAATAAAAGTAGTATTCATTATTTTTTTGCTGCTGTGGATTGCCTGGATTATTTATTCCGGTGCATTTATTGCGTTTTATTATTTTTTTGCGAACACAAATCCTCACTTCTTTTTCCTGTTTTGGTGCACGCCGGCGGGCACGCACAAATCAAAATGTTTATGACAGAAAAACCATAAAAATTCACTCTATCATTAAACAGATTCGAGTATTATATCGCGCCGCAATTTATTTTTGAAGCATCGTCGAATTTTGGACGCATTGAGGGAGTATCAAAAATTGTTCGGTAAAAAATTCTATCATAAGGTAAACTTCTGGACCAGCAAATTTTGAGGCATTTTTCAGTTCATCAAAAATTCACGGGTACTTTTCCGGCAAAGAGTGCAATTCGGCATTCGGTTCACACCAATTTTTGAAGTGTAAAACACACAAACGGTTACCAGAAAATGCCTACCCATCTATCCATGAATGCGACAAAATGAATTCACACATTTGGCTTCAATTTGTTCCCCGCTGTCAGCGATATTTCTGTCCACAATTGACGGCGCTACTTGGCTGACCTCCGCGCGCCAATTTTTATTACTTCATCACTTTTGGACCCGCCTCTGAAACAAAACTCGACTGATTGATGGAGACTTTTTTGTTACACAAGCATCGAATTTCTGCTGGAAAGTGGAACGCGAAGCGAATACCCGGGATGGAAATTGGTTGGCCCGATGCGTTTTTCGGGTAGCCCGGTTCTTTGCCCGTGTTTTAAATGACACCCTGGTGCCAGTCCCAGACATTGTAAAATGACCTGTAAGTGTCAAATGTCATGCAAAGTGTCAAAAGTCATGCAAAATGCCCTGTAAAATGTCAGAAAAATTACGGGTCATTTGACATTCTTCTTGACATTTTACTTGACTTTTGACACTTTGCATGACATTTGACTCTTACAGGGCGTTTTACAGGGTCTGGGAGTGGCACCAGGATGTGGCAAGAAAAGTGGTGAATGATCAACCGTGATCATTAACCATGAACCCCAAAAGTGACAATTGAACTCCGAATTCACATGAAAACTGTATTGTAAAAGAAAATATTTGTCGGAAAAGGTTTACTTGTCACATTTGACTTGACACTAACCGTTCATTGTCATTTGTGAATTTTTGAAATCTAACCCCTATCTAATCTAATCTAAGTCAGATTCAGAACTGCTAAAATAAGTGCTGGAAAAACAGCAATTCAGAATCATAATGCGTTCGGTCCTGGAGGCAATCCCAGACCCCCCAAAAAGTACCGTAAAATGACAATGTCATGCAAAGTGTCAAAAGTCATGTAAAATCCCATGAAAAATGGCAAACTAATCTTCCATTTTACCTGACTTCTGCGTGACATTTGGCATCTTACAAGGTCTGAAATTGCGCTCGCTTATAATTTCTTTTTTATTCGCTTTATCGGGCTGCCCGAAAATACAGCCTGTCGGGCCGATCAAATTGCATATCAGGGTCAGAAGAAGTCATGCTTCAATTCAAGTTCACTTTTTGTTTATTGAGGATTACAACGTGTCTCCGTTTATGACAAAATGCGTCTGTGTAAAGTATCGCATGCGTTATTACTGTTTACTCTTATTGACAGCATTTTCAATAATGCGATCGGAATAGGGGTCCCTGTAAAACCTGACATAATTACTGACTAATCACACACTACACTTCCTAAAATCTATCGATTTTTCATCAATTTCACTAATCTAATTATCATGAATCACGTCTACCGCTGGTACGGGCACGTTGCCAGCAACGCTTTTTCACCCGACCTGTGCCGCAAGCCCCTCGTACGCGGTAAATTAACATTTCCCCGCTCCGTGTGTCCAGGCACTTTTGGAACGCCCTACTTCCGTTTACGCCCTACAAACCCTCCGTACAGCCTACAATGAGGACCAGCTGCAGCAAAATCACGACAATGGAAAGTCGCACGAGGAAAAAGCGCCCCGATTACCGGCGAAAAGTAGCTGGACAGTCTCTCCCGTGCGTCGTCGGAGGGCGGGAACTGGCGCTGTGCCAAATGCCGCCCTACAAGTAGGGCGCCAGATCGATGACCCTACAAAACTGGGCACTCCTCCGAGAACTGTGCGGAAACTGAAACAGCACAAAGTGATGCAGTCTGAGAGGGGTAGGGCGGCGGGCAAAAGTAGGAGATGTAGGGGTGGAAATGCTGAATATGACAATATTGGGGCGGTCGATATCGATTGGCACAGTCAGAAAAGAGAAATTAGGCCCAGGTGTTCGAAGTCTGATCTGGGCAGGAAAAATTCCGGTGGACTGAGTCGAGAAATTGAACAGCAGAGGTGCGGTGGGGTATGATCGAGGATCGTGATTGTATTTTTTGGTGCTGGGCAAAATTGTTGCCACTGCTGAACCCTCAGAAACGCACCCTATGCACTTGGGCGGCTTTTGACAGTTTATGGTGATATTTTTTTGATGAGAAGTTGTTTCTTTAACAATAATGCATAGAAATCCGGTAGATTCTATGGTTCAAACTGAACTGATTCTTGACAGATTTTGTTGCGCTTTATTTAGCAGATATTTACATTGTTTAGGTGCAAGTTCCGTAAGTGTAAAAATGATAAGAAACGTTGTAAGCGATAAGTGATATTATGAGTGGTGAGTGAGGTGACAGGTAAACTCATCTATGACAGGTTAATTTTCAAGTGAAAGTACTTGTCACTCATGAGTTGACTTGTCACTCGACTTGTCACTTGTAAGTTCACGTCGCTTCTCGTCACTTGTCCATTTTCAGAATTGAGCCAAGTCACAGCACGGGGGGGGGCTGTGGCCATCTTCTCCCCCTCTCACCCCCCCCAAAAAAAAAAAGGTGCACTCGCTCAGACGTCGCCGCTCATTGGGCGAGAGTCCTTCGGGATCGCGGCACTCATCGAAATCGAGCGCAGTGAGCGGCAATGAGCGGCTGATGCGCTCACTGGGATATTTCGCCTATTTGCACGGCACCGGCAACAATAGCAGCAGATCTAGATCGAGGGAAAGTAGTAATAATTACAGCGGCGCTTATGGTTATGAAGAGAGTGGATATAGGCAGTATGGCCAGTGTAGGAGATTTTATTCTTTTAAACCTGGTTGGATTTTGGGGTTTTGTTTTTCGCCGGATCGTAAAATCAAATTGTGTTCAAGGCGACAAAAACTTGACTGTTTTGCTGTGCAGATGTATTTACGAACGTGCTTCTAAATTTCTAATTTTAGTTGTATTTATTTTTAGCGCATTCTATTATTATCACCTTAACTACCCTGTTTACCGATTTCACCCATGATATCTCATTCACTTAACTGAAGGCTATCGTGCCGATTATAACATGTAGATGGTCATTACAAGAACGCTTCCCAAACAGACCTCCCAACAAGTTCGAAAGTCTATCAATATAAAAAGGTATTTTTAGTGAAAACGCTCCCGTGCGAACCCTGAAAGCCATTTTGTGATAGCGCTTTTACATGAAACCCGCTGACTGATTGAATATCCGCGTGCATGCATTAGTTCATCAGCCAATCTAATTTTAACCGTCATATGAATCTTACTTGTTTATTCTTTTGTTTGTCATGTACCGAAAGACCCGACTATTTTCGCTTTGAGAATACTGTATTCCTCGAAATACCCCCCTCCCTTGAATTAACCCCACCCTCTAAATACCCCCAGGTGTTTTCGAGCTGGGGAAAAAATAACCCCCCTCGAATTACCCCCAGGTGTTTTCGAGCTGGGAAACCCCCCCTCTAAATACCCCCAGGTATTTTCGAGCTGGGAACCCCCCCCTCGAAATACCCCCAGTTTTCAATGAGGTAAATCATGTATGCAATGTACATGATGTTTTTATTCGGGCCGAATCGCATCGCAGTTATACATAAAGTAGTCTGTATGGCTATATATACGTTTACATCTAATATAAACCGTAATAGTTTACGTGCTAATATTCCTCTATACGTTCTAATATTCCTCTTTTGTGACATTGATTACCAGTTTTGGGTATGTAAAGCCCATTCTGTACTACGAACTTACCGAAAATTTCTCGCGAAATAATAACCCCCCCCCCCCTCGAATAAGCCCCCCTTGAAATCCCCCCTCAAAATTTCCACTCTGAAAAAATAAACCCCTGGGTGTATTGCGAGGAAATACGGTAGTTCTCTAAAAGAAAAATTGACGGAATTTATTCAAGCGGATGTGGACTCGTGCATGGCTTAATGACGTACTTTCTTTATCTTGTTGGAGTTTTAGATGGGAATAATACTTTTATGTAAGTGCTGGCCACGACAAGCTTTATATATAGCTCACTTATGTAAAAAGAACTGGTCACGTAGCACGTAGGAATGGCGCTGGCGCCATTTGAGAAGCTAAAACAGCGCCACACCATTTGCTCTGCAACGTTTCAGATTTCTGTCAAGTGACAAATTTCGGATTTCAAATGCTATGTAGACTGACAACTTTCCGACGGAATTTTCGAATGTCGTACTGAGTGACAAAAATAAAAACTCACATTGAACTGTTTTTTCCATCACTTAAAAAGCGATGTGTGCTTAGCTGTGCATAATTAGTGTATGCTGTTTTCCATTGATGAAAGCCGCAATTCACGGTTGAATGTTATGACAGTTGATGGAATGACGTCAGTGGTAAAAATGTATAGAAAAAGCTTTATCAAAGTATTATATGACTGACTTTCAAATTATCAACTACTACCTGCGGTACAGAAACCTATTAACAGTGTCCCTATCCCTATTTAGGTTCACTGTTTATTTATTTTAAATTTATTAGAACTTTACATTGGAACACATTTTTTCCTTTCCACGCCAACTGCACTTGCCACTGAAAAAAGTATAGACTGAATCCAATGAAATCCACCATTTTATCTTCCAGCGATGGGTAATCCTATATCCTGTAAAATGCCCTGTAAAATGTCATGCAAAGTGTCAAAAGTTATGTAAAATGCCTTAGACCCCGTTTACACGGATTTTTTGTGACGACTCGACAAAAATAAAACGTTCAATAAGTTGAGTAAAAATGTTCCACATTTATGAGAAAAAGTGGTCAATTATACATCTTACCTAGGCGAATATGCATGTCAAATTGCACAATCGTGCTTGTAGCTCATGAGTTAAAGGCGTTTGAAAACTTTTGCAGTTGTCAGACTGTTGTCGGACTGTCTCCGACAGCCAGCGACAATAGCAAACTTTTTTTGAACGTTATAAATGTTGAGCTATAGCACGAGTCTGCAATTTGGCCTGCATATTTATTATCTGCATTAACATTTATCACGTTCGAAAAAAGTTTGCTATTGTCGCTGGCTGTCGGAGACAGTCCTACAACAGTCTGACAACTGCAAAAGTTTTCAAACACCTTTAACTCATGAGCTACAAGCACGATTGTGCAATTTGACATGCATATTCGCCTAGGTAAATAAGATGTATAATTGACCACTTTTTCTCATAAATATGGAACATTTTTACTCAACTTATTGAACGTTTTATTTTTGTCGAGTCATCACAAAAAATCCGTGTAAACGGGGTCTAATGAATATGGAACCTTTTTACTCAACTTATTGAACGTTTTATTGTTGTCGAGTCATCACAAAAAATCCGTGTAAACTGGGCCTTAGAAAATGACGAATTGGTGTACCATTTTCCAGGGCATTTTACATGGCTTTTGACACTGCATGAAATTTGAAATTTCACAAGCCATTTTACAGAGTCTGAGACTGGTACCATGCTCCTACCATAACCCCCCAAATTGCCACCCTCAAACAACCCCCCCCCACAGATTCCCGCCTTCCAATAGACATCACTGCGGCCGCGAGGGACCACTCATTTCTCGACAGTGACTCCTTGGAGGCTCTTTTTAGAAGGTTGCATTCATTGAACCGGGCGAACCCAATGAGTCAGCGCCAGCAAAATGGAGGCGTAGGGCAGAATGTAGGGGGAGGTGGCGGTAGGGGGAGGGCCAATGGAGAGGTTTGTTGGGTTTTTGAGGGTTTTTTTGTGTGGCTTTGGGATAGATTTGATATAATGGAAACGCGGTTTTTGACAGATCTTTGGATACTATCATAAAGCCTGAGGTTTTTACATGTGTTTTAACTTTTTTATTCCACCTCAACATTTTTGACATCAACAGGGGGGGGGGCAATTGCAGTGTGGACACGTGACAAGAAATGTGGTAAGTGGTGTTACGTAAAGTTCTAAGTGCTGAGTCAAGTGACCAGTTAAAAGTGAAGTTGTAAATGGAAATACTTCCCACATTTATATTTACTTGCTAGTTGGCTTCCCATTTATGACTTCACTTATCACCTCCCCTTTTTTCTTGTCACCTGTCCACTCACTGAATTCCCACCAGGCCACACTCTTCACAATACCCCCAAATTAGGTCAAAATCCCTGTACCCCCAGGCGGCACCCCCGCACCCCCCATCTGGACCCCCCTGTCACTCTTCATCGGACGAGGACGACGCGTGTCCAGATGTAGCCCTGTCCCGCCGTTGGCGCTTCGAAAGGAACTCCCGCACTTGGAGCAGATTGGCGGAGGATTTCGAGCGAGAAGTGAACGATTTGCAGACGGACATTGACGCCAAATTGGGTGGGGGCCCGGCGCAGATGGCCCCCCACGGACAGAGGGGCCCCAGGGGCAGGAGGGTGCCCCAGCAACAACACGTGCCCAGGGTGGAGGTCGATTTGAATAGGTTCGTGCGGCTGTCTGTGGAATTGTTGGGACGATGTGATTTTTTGAAGATTTTTGGCGCTAGAATTTGCTACAACCCTGCCCTATTTTTACCAACAATGATTTTCCATGGTACTAGGCCCCGCACCCTGTAAAATGTCAAGTGTTCGGCAAAAAATGTTTTTTCCTTTCATCGGGCATTTTACAGTGCGCGGGACTGCCCTCAGAGGAGGCTCAAAAATAAAATAACACCAAAAATAAAAATGTAGCCCTCTTTCTATTCCTTTTCCACCATCACAAAAAAATCAATTTAACAAAAAAACATGCACTGCCCAGACGGGTGGAGAGCCGTTCGCTAGACGGGTCGCGGCACTCGTTGTCGCGCTCGCTGGGCTCGCGCGACGGCGACAACGACGCCGACATGCCGCCGCAGCAGCACTACGGCAGACAGCAGCATCGCCAACTCGCAGCTGCTGGCATCGGGCAGAAAGACGGTCGGTTTTGCGGTCGGGTTACTGGGCGGGTTTATGTTGTGTTTCTTTGACGCAATCGGAATAAGGACAATATCGGATAACGAGACGTGTGCTATTGTGCACATGCAAATCGTCTTGTGCAAATTGATAACTGGGCGCAATGCGCGCAGGCAAGGTGTTGATGTGTTATACGCTCTTGTACCATCAATCAGCTGCATGATACTATATAGTGCATCTGCATATCAAATACTGAAAAGGCATCAAAAACAGTGCAAATAATTCAATTCTGCATATGCAATTTAAAACCACTGATTCCTTATCATCCAATCCTTGGCACTCTGCCAATTGAAACCCAAATAACTCTCCAAATCAGACGCGGACGACACGGCCGAATTGGTGCACGCGCTCGTTGCGCAGCACATGGCCGCCGCCGGCAACAACGGCGTCCAGCCGCAGCAGCAGCAGGAGAATATCGACGCCGCTGCGAAGTTGCAGCGCAGCCAGTCAGAGAGGATCAAGGATCGCGCCAAGGCTCTCGTCAGGTTTTTTATTTTCTTTTTTTTCTATTTTCTTTTTTCTGTTGAAATGATGGTGATTTTGTGTAATATGGATAAAAATCTGAGTGTCTTCGGTTTTATCTACCAACATTTTATGATTTTTTACTAATCGTTTTCGAATACTCGATTGAGATCATCAATGATCAAATCACAATAATTTTGACAAATTGACAAAAATCAAATTTTCCGCAGACGCGTAGACCGTTCGATCCGCGCGTCGGCTCGCCGCAGTCGAAATAAAACGGTAGTTATCGATGGGACACCCTGCAGCGAGCAACAGGACAGGCACAGGGGAGATTTGGTCATTTCAAATCCCATTGCACCCCATGATGTCGCTTCGCGGGGTGAGTATTTTTGGATGTTTTTTTTTGTTTTCTTTTTTTAATGAAATGTGTGGATGCTATCGATGCTTGATTTTATGTCGCCGAAACACAGTCTTATTTAATCGAGTTAAGAAGTGCATGCGTTTCATTACCCACCCTTGTAATCCTAACACACTTTTGCAGTCTATGCTGCAATAACCCAGTCCAAACAATGAATTTGACGCATCATTTCGGTGTGTTATTGATGGAACATAAATCAATGTTATGTCCTTTTTCTGATCAAAGTATCAACCAAGAAATTTGATAAGTTCTGCATCAGCTTTTGGCACTGAGACGCTGTATTTAATTCGTCTACAAACAAATTGTCTTCAGTCAATCAAAATTATCAGTGTCTTCATGCACAATCTACAAATTCAATCCAGTTAAGAAATGCTCTCTTTCCAAAGACTTAGCACCGAACAAAACTATTTTCAAGGATTTACGTTCCATCGACCCCACCTCAAATATAACCCCCACCCAAAAAAAAACAACTAATTTCCGCACGCCTAAACCAGGATGGGCCACGGAAATGGGCCGAGGGGCGCAACCGATAGTCCCCCTGGGCGACTCCCCCCAACAGCAGTGGGGACCCCCAGTGGGGCAGCGACTGCAGTACGACCAGCGAATCACCCCCGTGTCCCCCGGCGCCAGGAGTTTGGCCGCTAATTTCGCCATGTTTGGTGCGTTTTTTGCGAGGTTATAGTGGATGCGGTTTCGAATTACGGATCCTGGTTTTGCTTTCTCAATTTGGAAGCATCTCATGATTAGTGATGGAAAAAGCGCCAGGCTTTTGGCGCCAAGCGCCAGCGCCATGGCGCTTTTCCATCACTACTCATGATTTTTCTCATGATCTCTCATTTTTGAGAATTCTGATTTTTTGAAAGTTGTGATTTTTGAAGACTAGTATCTATGCACACCGTTTTTTCACCCATCTAATCCTTTTACCCATCCTTAATCCCCTACCGTAACCCTACCGTAACCCAATCCAGGGTGGTCGGACAACGCCTTCGGTTCAATGACAACTTCCGGTTCGGAACCGCGGAAAGCTAGCGGTGGATTTCAAGCGCACACGTTGGACGACGGCGTATATTTGCCATCGGCACGTTTTCCCAACGCTAGTGCCACCTGCATGAGCCCCCTGGGGCCTAGGGGCACCTTTGGCACCGGGGATGTGGGCAATAATTCGGAGGGTTACGGTAGCGGCAGCGGAGAGAGGAAGGGCATTAGTCAGTGTGGGAAGTGTGAGTTGCTTGCGGATAATGCTTTGGGGCGAGATCTATTTGGTCAGACACGCTTTTTGGATTGATTTCGTTTCGTTAAAAATCACGGGGTGCACGTTCAGTGAAATGTCAATCAGAATGATATTTAATCTGGCAGTGTATGATTTCTTCGGGTTGCCGAAAAACTGGGCTAATTAAATTTCGCACCAGTTTGCATTTTGATTATATCAATGCATCTTAATAGCATGCGGCATGCAATATAAAGTGTGATTGATGGAACTCGACAAATTTTTTCTCTTTGCCAGGACCCTTTTTATTGACCTCAAATGTAATTTTAGCAGAATGGGACAGAATATTTGTACAAACTTTAACAATACCCGATCATCCCAGTTGCAACAATCACACTGTGTTTTTTCATACTCACCTCAAATTATTAACTCCGTTTCTCACCATTATACTTTCGTAATCAAAATAATGAAAAGTAAGCGGCATTCACGTTTAAAAAAGCCGTTAAAACGAGCCCTGACATATTAAGACGACAAAACGGGGTCTCAAAATCGCCGCACCCTGACATTCTCAGACGCGCAACACTCGCCCGACCAGCCGGAAAGGGACGCAGAAGTAGGGCAGTGGAGTTCATCCGCCCTACCGGGCGCCAGCCGCATGGGCGGCGCGACTGCAGCCGCCGGCGCCGCCGCCGTCGAGGGCGACAACAGCAGCGAGGGGGAGTTGCCGCCGTCGCGACTGCACCAGGCCGCGGAGGCCGGCGCCCAAGTCGTGCAGCACAGGGTCAATTTCGCGCCCATGCAGCAGCAGCAGCAACAGCATGGACAGTCGCAGAGCGAGCGGAGGGATAGCGGCGTGGGCAGCAGCTTGAGCAGGAGTCCTAGGTGGGTCGCTGGGGGGTCGGATTGGGGGGTTCTGCACATTTGATTGTTTATGGTTTTTATGTGCTAAGGGCATTCTATAGCCCTAACAGCTGACACTTAGTTAAAGTTGAATTCTAAATTAACACTAAAAGTTTATATCTCATTACTTGTCACCTGACAGAAAATTTGGCACTTGAAATTTTGCATGTCAACTGGCAGAGTTCAAAATTTTGTAAAAAAAACTAGTCAAAGTGTCGCACTTGACAGGACACATGAATGTTATATTTAAATCCTAATCCTACAGCGCTGTGTAGGATGAGTAAGGTTGTGTCCACTTAAATTAGGATCTCCCCCTTTTCACTCCTATTGTGACCCTCCAGGTATATTCAAACTACCTCATACCATCATTCAAAAACCCTCAACACCCCCACTCAGCGGGCCCACCAAATACGCGTGCAGCGGCGGCATAGCAGCGCAACAACAGCGGCAACGTGCCACCCGCTGGACGGGCGCCAGCGGCAACGCCAAGCAGCCGGGCTGCGTCGACGCGAACGCCAGCGGCTCGTCGGACGCCCAGCAGCACCAGCACCAGAGCACGAGCAGCGTGGACAGCGCGTCGGCGCAGCAGCAGCAGTTCGACGGGGCCGCGCCGCCGGCGGCCGGCTGCAGCGCCGCCCTGCCGCCAAACGGCCTGGCGGCGCATAATGATGCGGCTTATGAGCCGGTGGATGCGCTGAGTTTGCCTGGTTCGTGGGGGGGTTTGAGTGTTTTGATTGGAAATTGAGTGCGTGGCAAGTTTCGTAGTGCCGTTGCATAGCTGCTGTGTGCGACAGTGTTTCTTATTGCACGAAAAATTACAACTATTTATTATGCGCATACCTGGTGTTACTCTCAGACCCTGTACAATGTCAAATGTCAAAAGTCATGTAAAATGCCCTGAAAAATGGTAAACAAACTTTTGACACTTTACATGACATTTTACATTCTACAGGGTTCTACAAAGTGGCCCCTGTGCTTGTGTACTCACTCAACACTTTTATGCTTGATGTTTATGTATTAACATTGATGTTTCATTCTTCAGAATTGGTCACAATGCGCAAACACGCCGTGCTGCGTCTAACTTCTGCCATGGAGAAATACGAGGCGAAAAATGGCGCCGCATGGCGTGGCGTGCAGAGACTTTGGCGTAAAATCAACCGCCCTCAGGAGTATAAGGATAACAAAGGTTGGTGGCGAGTGTCAGAGTTTTAGATTTTCGCGGGTAAGTTTGCATTGTTTCGTTGTCTGTCATGATGTTATTTACACATTTTTGTAAACACTCTCACCGCGACTGATAAAATGGGGGTGCGCAAATGCACCCCAATTTGCTTTAATTGATTAATTAATTTACAGGATTTAAGATATTTAATGTTATTCATTTATTTTATGATAAGAAAATATAGATTTTTTTGAGAAAATGTTGAAATTTTCTGAAAAACACCAATTTTCCGAACACCAGTCACTGGTCACAGTCCAAATCACCGAGCAAATAACCTCCAATCCACTCATCAACCCACAAATACCCCCCTCCATTTCAGACTGCCGAGTATTTGGCGCCAGCCTTACAAGCACGGCTCAACGCACTGGGGTCCCCCTGCCCCAGTGCATTTTATACGCCATGCATTCGCTGCGCGCTCGCGCCACCCAACCGGACGCGATCGGAATTTTCCGAAAATCCGGCGTCAGGAAACGCTTGGAAGCGTTGAAATTGAGAATCGAGGCGAATCCGGATGAAATTCCCGATTGGCAATCGGAACAGCCGGCGGATGTTGCCGATTTGATCAAGCATTATTTTAGACATTTGCCTGAACCGTTGCTCACTTCGAAATTGTCGGATACTTTTATAGCGATTTATATGGGTGAGTTTGGTAGTTTTCGACATTTTTGACATTTTTTCGATGGTTTTCGCGTCAAAATTTCTAAAAATTTCTGTCAAAATACCCGCTTATTTTTTGCAGACGTGCCGTCGGAACGGCGCCTGGAACTGCTGCAAAAAGCGGTTTTGCTGCTGCCCGACGAAAACCGGGAAGCGCTGCACACGCTGCTCTACTTTCTCAACGACATCGCGCACAATCACCACGTGAATAAGGTCGGTTTTTCGTGAGATTTTGTGGTTTAGTTTCGTGGTTTAGTTCATTTTTAAAATGCAACTTACAATTCAATTTTTGCGAGAAAAATTTAAATTTTTGAAAATTATTTTGTCATCTAATGGAAATTTGAGCCAGTTAATTATCTTTATTAAACCGTTTTGTCAATCAGTCAAATGACGATCGTCGCAGATGACCGCGTGCAATTTGTCCGTGTGTTTTGGCCAGTGTTTGTTCCAGCTGGGCGGCGGGTCGGCCGGCGCTTTTGGCCCCAATTCCATTGCCAGCCCCCAGCTTACACGGTGGGTCATGTATTGAATTTGTTTTTTCAACTTATTTTTGTAGTAAATTTATGTTTATTTTTAATCTTAATTCGCAAAAGGCATGAGACAATCATTTTTTTTGTTTATATACCAAATGTTTGCTCAATTTTTGGACGGCCTAGTATAAAGGACAAATTCAGTATAACGCGATTTGTATAGGTAAATTAGTTTATAGCCTTGTCAAGATATCTTACCCAAAAATGCACTCGCGAAAATTCGCCCGAAAAACATCAATCATGCTCAATCACTAATTAATCCATCACATCATGTCACACCCAAAAAAACCCTCTCAGCGCCAGGCACCGGACAATAGTGGGCGGCAGCGGCGGGGGTCTGGGCGGCGCGGGCGCCATGGCGCTCACGGACAAAGACATGCGCCAGTCGACCGCCGCCAACGCGTGCCTGCAGCACATGATCGAGCATTGCAGGGCGCTGTTTTTGGCGCCGGCTACGCCCAGGTGAGGATTTGTTGGGGAGTTTTTGGATGTGATTTTGGGTTTGAAGTATGTCGGGAAGTGTGTTCGACGTTGGCTTTCTAGTCATGTAAACCCGCTTGTCATGTAGATCCGCCAGTCATGTATTTTAGGGGGATTAGTATGGCGCAGGGGATTAGCGGCAGCTGTCTTACACGATTAGTAAAGTACATAGTGCGTGTGCACTATGCACTCTACTAATCATGCAAACCCGCTACCGCTAATCACCTGTGCCGGGCTTATCCCCCTAAAATACATGACTAGCGGGTCTACATGACTAGTGGGTTTATAATACTAGTACGCCTATGTCAAATTTACAACACCACCTTGACACTCAGGGAGCGGTATGGCAACGCGCTGGTGGATGTATTGCGATCGGAACCTCCCACCCTCCACGAGTTGGGCGCCGCGGTCAGGGGAACCTACAGAACCTACTTGGAACAGTGCGTGCAGGCGTTGACTAAGGTTGGTTAGGTTCAGAGGCTGAGTCGTGGGGTAGTGGGTTTGTGCGGAAAATTGTTTTTTAACCGTCCTTTTATCATCGGGGGTGGGCAGTCCCGGACCCTGTAAACGTGAACTGTCATGCAGTGTCAAAAGTCATGTAAAATGCACTGCAAAATGGCAACCGAGTTGGCATTTTGCAGGGCATTTTACAGGCTCTGGGACTGGCACCGGAGCATTCTTCATTATAAACATGGTCATAATTAGGTGCCTATGAAATATCAAGTTATCAGTTATATTATATAGGAATTATATTGAGATCCTATTTTTTAAAGATCCAAAAACCTCAAACAACCCCTCCCCCCCACAGGAACAGCGCGACGACTGGCGGCGGTGGTGCACCGAGGGCCGCGGCTGGCGGCACAGCGTCGAGCTGTCCAGCAAGAAGGTCGCGTCCGACGAGCACCCTGCCAAGATGTGGCGCGCCACCGTCGACATGCCCGCCAGCGTGGACCTGGTGCTCGATGCGTTGTTGAGGTGAGTGGCTGGAAGGGGGGTTTGGTGATGCCAGTGTCGCACCCTGTATGAAAAGTGTCAAATGTCATGCAAAGTGTAAAAAGTCATTGTAGTTTTACAGGGCATTTTACATTACTTTTGACACTTTGACATTTGATATTTTACAGGGTTTGGGACTTCCCACAGTTCTGTAGTCACCCTTGAAACTCTGGGAGGTTTATATTTAAAAAATATCAGAAAAAATAAACAAACTGTGTAACTTTAGCAAACTTTTAGAGGAAAGGTGTTTGAATTTTGAAGATTTTCAATAATTCAATTCGAAAATTCGAAAGCTCCTAAAAATCGAAAACCTTTTTCTCACTCGAATTTTCGAGTATTTCTTTGCCATCATTGTAATAATCGAGCCCCGAAACCAATCCAACAAACCCTCAACACTTCACCACCAAACGAACCCCCCCCCTCCTTCCCAGGGACCGTTCCTCTTGGGACGAGGACACGATCAAATGGTCGGTGGTGCGGCAGCTGGCCGACGACTGCGACCTGGTGCAGTACGTGCTGAACGACATGCCGCCGCACCCCACGCGCGACTACACCGTCGTCAGGCTGTGGAAGAGGGGTGGCAATGCCTGGCAGCAGACTAATGGGGGTGCGTGTGGGGGTGATTTGGGGGGGTTTTTCGGGGGGGGGGGGGGGGGTTGGCGGTTTGGGTGGTTGCGTTTGAAGCTAAGTTTCTGTTTTTGTGATTTTTAAGGGAAATGTCTGTCGGATGGGCTCTGCATCGAACATCTGGGGCCAGTTCCGCAAGATGGGAAGTGAGAAGTAAAATGGCAAAGGCGAAGTAAAAGCGCAAAGGATAAGTGAAACCGCAAATGAATCGGCAGAAGCGAAGTAAAAAATAAATATAAAAAGTAATTTCTCGTCGCTTTTGCCATTTCACTTGCCAATTCACTTCGCCTGGTTCACGTTCTGCAAATTGAGAAGTGAGAAGTAAAACGGCACAACCGAAGTGAAATGACAAAAGTTAAGTAAAATGGAAAATAAATTGGCAAAAGTGAAGTAAAATGAATATAAAATAAAAAGCAACTTCTCTATGCTTTTGCCATTTCACATCGCATTTGCCATTTTACTTCTCAATTTGCGGAACTGGCCCCTGGCACGAATTCTGAAAATGGGAAAGTGTCGATAAAAGTGGAAAGTAAAGTTATTCATATAGAATCAAGTGACAAGTATTGTTGTTGAGAAATCGACTGTCACCGACTCCCCAATTTTACTCAATATCCAAACAAACAGTACCCATCCAACAAAAAAAACAACTATACTCTGCGTACATGATACTCTGCCCTCGCACTGATTTATGTCTCGTGTTGGAAGCGTGCCAATGATTATTAAATCATGCGATTTTCGTAAAAGTATGAAAAAAATTCATCGATGTAAATATGTTAATGAATGACATTATAACAACAATCAATTTTGTCATCTTTTTATGAAACTCGGACGCGTTAACCATCGTTGGCACACTCCCAGCGGGAACCACGCGTGCAGGGTGTAAAGTAACCGGAGTATACCTAATCTCACAGGCTCTGCTATCCTCGTGGAAACGTCGGTGTCGCACGGGGATGCTCCCTTGGTGGGCGGAGTCAGGGGAAATTGTTTGGCGGCTAGATACCTTATTGAGTACAGGGGCCCAAATGCTTCTAGACTGAATTACGTGGCCAGATTGGATACTAAGTTTGTTGGGGGTTGTATTTACTTTGGGTTGATGCTTGAGATAATTAATTGAGGGCGGTTGTTTTAATTGGGATTTTGAGTACATTTACAGTTACATGCACGATTTACAGTAACATACCATATATACGACATCAATGATAAAGGAAAGCTCTAGGTCTTAAATATGTTTTTCACATCACAATAGATTTGTCCCGCAGTTGTCCACATTCATCAAAATATAGTAAAAAAAATTCTGCCATCCACGCGGACTATTCAGTATCTATTTTTCAAATTTTATCTAGTTTTTTTGTCGCTCGTTTTAAATCGCTCTAAACAAACAAACAAAAATCGCAGGGGCCGCGGCAAAGCGTGGTACAATCGAGTATTCGGACATATTTGCGCCAGGCACGTGGGCCGGCTGCGCGACGCCCTAAGCACAGACGGACCCGAAACTAAGATTTGACACTTTTAATTTTTTGAGAAAAAAATATTTAGTGTTATATATCGATTTGGCGTTACTCTCGGTTGCGTGATATTTGTAAATTGATAACTGGTGATATGATAAAAATAGTTGGTAAAAAAGAATGAAAACCATATATATTTTTATTGAATACAGTTTATATTCGTGCGTTGTAAATATGCAAAAATGTGGTTTTTCTCCATCGGAATTTGCTTTAGGTACACACGCAAATATCCATTTCGATATATTTAAGTGTAATATCATATTTTGCTCTGTTTATGCAGATTTTATTGAATGCAAATTTCGCATCTATTTGTCTGTTTGTCGGATGTATTCAATTTATAATACATTGTCTTCAGAGGTAAATTTTTATTCAATCAACCATACAGGGGACAATTCTACAAGTGGACAAGTGACGAGAAAAGTTAGGCTTAGTAAAGTTGTAAAAATGAAACTGAAGTAAAAATAAAAACCATGTCACTTCAAAAAAAATTTGTCACTTGACCAGTGTATCTGGGCACTTTTTGTCACTTGTCAACTTGCGGAATTGGTTCCTGAGGCCTGTGCAAGCGCCACTTCCCCCCAGTCATTCCCGGGCTCTTTTTATTTCACGATGTTTCACGTTTGCATGCTTCTCGCTGCATTTTCACACAAATGCTCACAAAATATCACATTACATCGTCCACTTTTATTCAGACTACATTTATTCAGTTTGATTTGCTTTGTTGTTCTTTATGATCATAGAAACTTGTCACATGGCTTGTATTATAACGATTATGTATGACTTTTTTATATTTTGTTTTCAGCGCATATTGCCCTTTCGCATCGCTTAGAAATTTGTATCGGCTTTATGAGCAGATTATCTGGTTGAAATTGTTCATGTTAAAAATTTTACTGCGGTGAACAAATAAACTGTTAGGCAGTGTTTGCATTGAATTGGCACAATAAAAGTACTAGTTTTATTTGCTTGTTTTTCAAAGCTGTGAAGTTCCGGTTTAGTGCTACATTTTTATACTCACATAAAAAGTAGTCCAAAGAGATGATATTTTTTTATTTTTTCCGGGATTAGTGATAAACAGCATGCACCACGGAGCAGTTTTTCCACGATCTCAGTATAAATATATACCTATAAATTATCACATCGTTTCTTTGGCGCAACCGATTTCCCTGAACAATGACGATGACAAAATGTCCAGAAAACAACGAGTTTTCGTATTTCCAAATTGATTTTTTTGTATTTTTTACCCGATTCTGAATTTTTGAGTGTTTGCAATTGAGACCAGCTTCGAAACTACCCGATGGTGTCAACATCTTTCCAGTTTTCACGCGGATTGCGTATAATAATTACATATATTTTCTGTCCCAAAAAACGATTTTTGCAAAAAAAAAAATCCATCGTCCGTTCAACTAGCGCGCACAATCACCAATAAATCACGCAGACGGGCACACCATAAGAACTAAATAAATACCGCATTCCTTCGAAATACCCCCTTGAATTAACCCCTCGCGATACCCCCAGGTGCCAGTTCCGCAAGTGCATTTTACTCTCCCTTTCTTACCAGTTTTGGGTACGTAAAAGCCCATCTTTATTACTCTCTGTTTCGAAAATTTATGGGGAAAAATACCCCCCCTACACTCTGAAGAAAATAAACCCCCCCTGGGGGTATTTCGAGGAAATACCGTAATCCAAACAAAGCGCATCCCGAGCCCGACTACCGACGCTCATCACTTTTCTTATGCTGCGTGACATTGTCGGGTCTCTCCTCCACTTGCACGTGCGTGGCATTTTGCACTTGCGTAACGTTGTCGGCTTTCTCCACCGGTTTAATTTACCCCACACTCCTTTGGGCGGGTCGATTTATTGTGTATGAGGTTGCCACGTTGCTCAATTCAATGCTTTTCGGGGGGGGGGAGTTATAACACTGGGGCTGGTTCTGGTGCTACCGTATTTCTTCTAATAGAACGGCATACCTCCAATACAACGCACCACCAATAGAACGGCTGGTTTTGACCTTTTTTTCACTCACGAAAACAATAGAACGGCTGCGTCCAATAGAACGGCTGGTAAAAAAGTTGACGACAAAAATAGAACGGCGCTCTTCTATTAGAAGAAATACGGTAATCAGGTGCCAGTTCCCGACCCTGTGAAATGCTTTGTAAAATTTGAAATGTGATGCAAACTGTCGAAAGTCGTGTAAAATGTCACGAAAAATGTCCACAATCCAGTAAAACATTTACATAGGTAAAAAATTCTGACATTTTACAAGGTCTGGGATTAGGCCCAGGTGCCAGTCCCGCACCCTGTCATATGAAAAGTTTTCAAATATCATGTAAAAGTAAAAGTCGAGCAAAATGTCACTGAAAACGACGAATTTTCTTTTTTTTTGATGACATTCTACGCTTCGCCTGACATTTGACTTTTTACATAACATACAACTACAGTGTGCCGGACTGGCATCTCAACCACGTTAAATCGGGCAACGTAA
Organism: Sphaerolaimus hirsutus; assembly: GCA_964036195.1. Classification (NCBI taxonomy): domain Eukaryota; kingdom Metazoa; phylum Nematoda; class Chromadorea; order Monhysterida; family Sphaerolaimidae; genus Sphaerolaimus; species Sphaerolaimus hirsutus. Next base: position 3,210,219 of record OZ038450.1, on the reverse strand, counting down.
AATTTCAAATCCAATTAATCGGGCGGCCCGACAAAAGTGTCGGGCAAATTAAATCTCACGCCTGCGCCGGGATCGGTTGAACCGCCGCGACCGGTTGAACCACGGCGGCTGGCTGCACTACCACGGCGGCTACGTTATCCTCGTTGCCTTGCTGTTTGTCCACCACAGTTGTTGATGAGTATTTACTTTTACTCAAAAAGTACGCTTTTTGAGTACCGAGTAAATACGCATATGCATACTTTGAAAAAGTATCTGTACTCGCCCGTACGCTTACTTTTTGAGAGTAGAGTAGAGTAATTTTTGTGAGTACAGAAATAGTATTTTTGAGATTCGAGCCCTGCTTTTCATAAAGAATACCTACTTCATTCATAAAGAATGAAAACACATTTTTGTTGTCTAGTGTAAACATTCATAATGCTTCATCATAATGAAAACACATTCATCCTACATTTTCCAGCAAGAAAAAGTAATTTCACTCGTTTTTTACGCTTTCCTGAGAGAAAAAAATACTCGCATTAACTCTCTCTGGAAAACAACGTAAACACCTTCCCGGTCAGGTCCGGCACCCTATTTTTGATTTCACTTCGGGTGCCCCAACTCCCGCTGCAGGCGGAGTAGAAAGCTGAAAATGGGGGGTATATACTTGCAACCCCCCTCTACGCTGCATCAATGGGGTAAGCCACGGCGACCCGCTACTGGGTGGGTTGCCGTATACGCAAAGTTTTTTTTTTGGCTTTTTGAGTGTCCCACACAGGTCCGGCAGCCACTTTATTTTGCGACACTTCGGATGCCATACCTCCAGCTGTGGGGGTGATAAAGAGCTGCAATTTGGGGGGAGTATAGACAACACCCTCTCCTACTATACCCCCTCAGGGCGGCCTCCGGCGACTCACTAAATTCCCGGTTGCCGCGGCTCAATTTCATTTCATTGAAAAAAAATGTCCCATCGGGTCCGTCACTGGTTTCTGGTTCAAAAATGAACACTAGTGTAGAAAATGCGCGATTAATGTGAAATAAAGCGATTAAAGATGCAATTGGATACACGTATTTTATTTTACAAGTTGAAAAATCGCTTGCTTTGCAGGGTCTCTTTTCGAGCGATTTCGTTTCATTGAAAAAATCGACTGTCCCATTGACATGACCACCCAATAGATGGATGACAAACAATTCAGTTTTTGGAACTTTTTTATTAGACACTTGAAGAGCTGGTTTATGATACTTTAAACGGAAGGGTTAGATGATTAAAGTTATGTAAAGAACCATACCTCTAAAATTCCTGCATTGCAAAATTTACTTAGGGGGAATTTTATGACACCATAATGACATCATTTCAGGAACAAAAATTTACAAAATTTACACTTTGAAATTCCCCCCAAGTAAATTTTGCAATGCAGGCGTTTTAGAGGTGTGGTTCTTTACATAACTTCAATCATCAACCCCTTCACTTTAAAGTATTGTAAACCAGCTTTGCAAGTGTCTGATAAAAAAGTTCCAAAAAGTGAATTATTTGTCATCCATCTATTGGGTGGTCATGTTTTTTAGAGAATAAGAGAAAATTTTAGAATTTTTTCACATTAATCTCACATTTTTGAATAGTGTATAGTAGGGGAGGGGTGTTGGTAACACATCCCCAAAATTTTAGATTTATAGCCCTCCCACAGCTAAAAAATCAGTGGGTGCCGGACCTGTGAGGGACACCAGAAAAGCCAATAAAAATTTTGTACTTATGGCGACCCACCCTCTAAAGGGGTCGCCGCGACCCCCCAAATTTATGCGAAGTAGAGGGGGGTTCCGTCAATATTTCCCCCAAGTTTCAGCTTCTGGCGCACCATAGAACTGGAGATAGGATGTCACAAGTGTCATCAAAAATAGGGTGCCGGACGTGACCGGGAAGGTGTTTATTTTACTCTAATTTATTCTTGAGCAAAGTAAAAAAAAACTTAACTCTTTCTGTACTCAGTGGGTGAGTAAAAAATAAATACCTAGGTACTTTACGTTTACGTATACTCTTAAAAAAAAGTTGGGTACTTTTAACAACTCTATTGTCCACGCCCTGTCTGTCTTTGTTGATGCCCAGCGCGCCGGGCACGGGCGCCGGCCCACCGGGAAACTCCGAGTGAGATGAGAAACGCGACGTGACCCGCGATGGCGCTTGACTGCCGGGATTTTTATTGTGTTTTTTTTTGTTATGGTGCTTGTGCTGCACTTAGTTAAAATACCTTCTAGGTGCCCATTAGGCACGTAAAATATCCGTTGCGTATAATAGGCACCTAAGATCAGTCAATAATAATAGAGTTTACACCGTTTTCTGGATTTGGGTGAGGACTAGTTATATAATATTTATAGTGCCATAGCCCTGGCGCTAGCGCCAAAACTAATTCTGGTGGCGTTATTAACGCCTGACGCCAGCTTTTTATGGCGCCAAAATGCGCCAATAACGACAATCAATAGCGCATGGGACCATCGTGTTGCTGTGGTCCACAAAACACCATAGCGCTTCTGACATCCATGGCGCCATTGGCATAATTTAACTTTCTCGTGAACTTTTCTTTACTCAGTAACGCCGCGATTACAGCCCTGGCGTAAAATTGACTGGGCGTAAAATTGAATTTTTGGCGTAAAATTAATCACAGGTGAATGGATTTGGCGCTATAATTTCAGTCAAAGAAAGCGCACATGCTGATGTTGCTTGTGTCCAAAGCTCATCAGTTTATTTTAATTGTACATTATAGAAGTTATGAATTTTGGGACAAATTTTTTTTTAATTTTACGCCCCAATTTTACGCAACTTACAGCGCATAATTGACAAAATTGTGCTAAAAATCATAACTCACAGTACGATTAAAGTAAACTCATGAGCTTTGGACACAAGAAACGTCTGCATCTAAGCTTTCTTTGACTGAAATAACAATGTCGTATCTTTATCCATTCATATGTAGTTAATTTTACGCCCAAAATCAATTTTACGGTCAATTTTATGCCGTGGTCAATTTTATGCCAGAGCTGTAATCGCAGCATTAGGCTCAATTTTACCAGAAACAAACCTGACATTTGTCGTTATTGGAGGCACTCCAGCACCGCTGCCAGTGCCCGTCGATGTTCTCGTTGCCGTGTTTTTCGTTTTAGAGTCATGATCTGCGCCGTTGGGACAGATTCTGTTAGAATTCGTCGTTCGTTCGTCGATTTCCAGGGTATACAAAGTACAATTACAGCTTGCACAGTGCATTTTTGCAATATATAACTGTTGAGCGGGATAGCGCCAGCAGAGTTGTTAAAGTACTGGACTTTTTTGAAGTCACTTACAAGTTTTCAATTTCAGTTTCACCTTTGTGCTTGTCAGTTTCCACAACCTGCTAAAGTGCACAATATACAGGGTGCGGCAATTTAGACCTGCGCTCTAGATTTCGAATAACTTGTCATTGGGTGGTCGGATAAATGTAATATTTGAGGTCAACATTAACAACTAAATAGGAAAGGATCCCTGAAGATATGGATGTGATAGCTCCACTCGTTCTCAAGTTATTCATGGAAACGTGTAATTGTCACGTTTCCACCTCCTAGCTTTACGACCAATTACGCAAGCGCCTACCGATTTCCTTATGGGCATAGCGAATTGGTGGCGGGCGTGCACGCATTTGCGCATGCAGCTGCGAAAAGAAAATCAGAAAAAAACCCTGCAAAAAACAATCCGATCCAGATTCCAGATCCCGGTCCCGAGAAGTCAATCTCGTTTGAACGATATCACAAGGTGGTGGAAAAGTGACAATTACGCGTTCGCGTGAATAACTTGTCAACGAGTGGAGCTATCGCAGCCGTTTTTTCAGGGATCCTTTCCTATTTAGTTGTTAATGTTGACTTCAAATTTGACATTTATCCGATTACCCAGTGACAAGTTATTCGAAATCTAGAGGGCAGGTCTAAATTGCCGCACCCTGTATGTCAGAATGACCACACTCGTTTTTCTCCTGATAGGTAAGCATTTCTTAAGAATATGTGGGTCACTTTCTACATTCACGACGAAAAATAAAGTTCTCAAACAGCTAGACTTCTCAGCTGCAATAACAATGACTGCAATAAACTTAGGTAATACCTAGGTAAGTCTTGTGAAATAATATGTCGGCGACAGGTGTATCAATTGCGCTATAAATAGTATCAGAATTTTAATCATTTTCAGAAATCAGCGTTTATTCAATACTGTGACAAACGTGAACATCAGATGCCGCCGATAACATAAATATGTATTATACGGTACATTAAAAAGAAATCGACAAAATTTGGACTTTTTAATCATTCACCTGACTTTTTTCTGCCCCAACAGCCCCCGAATATTTGCAATGCGACAATGGCGCCCAGTATGCCCAGCATTAATCCACGCAACACTATAGATATTAGTTGAATCAGCACATCCATTTTGCAACACTGAATTTTATTTTCTCTTTTCAGAGGAGCTAATTTGAGGACTTTGACATGGCGTTTGGTCTGAATTTTGCTGTTTTATTTTGGCTGGAGGGATGTGAATTGTGAGGACGTGTTTTCATTGTTTTCTATCATTTTTGTTGCGCCACACAAGTTGAGAACCGATATTTCCAAGTGATCAATATGTTTTGAACATATCTGGTGGCAGTTCCGCACCCTGTAAAGTGTCATGTCTGTTGTCAAATGTCGTGGAAATTGTTTATCAAAAAAAACTTTATTACTGAACACTTGACATTTTGCATGACACTTGACATTGCGGTGCGGGACCGCCCCCTGTTATTATAACGATAATCAATGGGTAAATAAATACTTATTTATCACCGTCGGCAGTAGTCAACGGACTTCTCATTCAGGGAAACTCAAAAATATGTTTGTGCGTGTAGTGCTGTATATTCATTTTATTTCCTGATTTCATCCCAATACATTTGTAAGCATTTTGAATTTTTCTAACACCGTGGACCAGAAACCGTTTTTGATAAAAAAATATTAACCATTTTATCACTAGGTAAATAAATTCATACGTATACAATGAGTAGTGATAGAAAACCACCATTACCTAACTATGTTGTAACTATTTCGCCACATGAACTTTGTGAAGTGGCAACACCATGTTTATTATTATTGAATGTTTTTATTTTTATTTTTATTAATTAACATTTCTGAAACAGCCGAAATGATAATAATGCCTGCGTACGTTAACTCTAGAAATCTTTAGACTCTAGTACTCATTTTCTTTCTGGAAACTGAAAATTTCGGAGTTTATAAGAAAAACTAAATTTGATTTTATGAGACCTTTCCTTGTTTCCAGTTTTCCTTGTTTCTACACTTGACAAATTTTAGACTTCTCGGAAATTGTATTTACTTAATTTCCGGGTTACACGGATTATTCGCCATCATTACCTAAGCTGGGACTCTGCGGTGTTCCGCTCGTCCCACCGCATGTGATATATTTTCTCCTACTCAGTTAAAATAAAATCATCTGATAAGTCCCAAAACAGGGTTGGTTTTATAAAAATCATTCGTATACAAATTGTATAAAAATGTATTTTATTTTAATTTTATTTTTGTTTCATTTTATTTTATTTTATTTTATTCCAAATGTTAATAAAATAATAAAATGAACCATTTTACAAAAATCTTAGAAAACGCTTGAGAAATTTTTCCATAACTTTGCAGAAGTTGCATGCAGTAGGTATTGTTAGCTAGTTGCAAGTGTGAAGTTACAATTATTGATATTAATGGTTTGCATTTTCATTAGAGGGACTACTGGAGTGTGCTGGGCACATTTGTAAAATGTAATGCAAAGTGTTAATTGTCATGACAAATGTAAAATAAAGAGTCAATTGACATCTCAAATGTCAAGCAAAGTGTCAATTGTCATGACAAATGTCATGCAAAGAATAAATTGTGTATCCAAATCTTATGTTTTGGTATCCAAATCTTATGTTTTGTTATATGAATCTTATGTTTTTGTATCCAAATCTTATGTTTTGTTATCTGAATCTTATGTTTTTGTATCCAAATGGTCACATAAGATTTGGAAACAAAAACAACAACAAGATTTGGATACAAAAACAACAACAATGTTTGGATACAAAACACAAGATTTGGATACAATTTGCTTGACAGTTGCCACTTTAATTTATATTTGTCATGACAATTGACACCTTACTTAACATTTGGCATGACAATTGACACTTTGCATGACATTTCATATGACATTTGGCAGTTTACGGGGCTTGGGACTGCCCCAGCTCTGCGAATCAACAGGTTGAACCATGTGCAACAAGATAACAATTTTACAAAAAATATGAATGTTTATACAATTTTACAAAAATACGAATTTTTATACAATTTTACAAAAAAAGTACAAAAATTAGAATTTTTATACAATTTTTAACTTTATTTTGAAATTTTCCATTTTATTTTATTCTTACATTTTCCATTTTATTTTATTTTTATTTTTTTCTGAGATTATGCCATTCCTGGTCCCAAAGCAGTTAAGTTGCAGTTAAGTTTTTTAATTGCAAAGTTATTCAAGGGGTGCGTGTGATTTTTGTTCAGGATTTGAAAAAATATGCAATCAATTGTACTGGTAAACAATATATTCGAGTATAATTTAACTATTCAATATCAATCTAAGCACCTCAACCAAAATTCACGTTTATCAGAATCGTCCGCCCATCGCAGAGTTATTATCGTAGGGGGTGGAGTTATTCGAGAGGTACTATATTTTTTCATCAGGTGGTCAAACATTTGAGATTTATTCAAGGGGAGTTATTCAAGGGAGGCGTCTTATTATAGGATTTGCTATATGTAATAAAGCTGAAAATGGGCTCCAAGTTAACCCACCACACACATCGAAAACACACAGGTAGCTTCTACCCTGAAAAACGGTCAGCGCCATTTTATCGTCTTAAGAAGCGCCAGTTCCCGACTTTCGCTAACGCGCGTCCCGTGTATTTTATTTTATTTATCGTGTGTAGATAAATATGAGTGCCCTTTTTACCGGTGCGTCCCCTTGCGCTAGATGCGAGCAAATAAGCTGTTGGGCTATTTTTGTTTTTATTTATAACACATTTCCTACATTATTAGAGTTATAGCGGGAACATATGTGTAGTGTGTAGTGATGTAACAAAGCGATGGCGCTAGCGCCAAAACAAAAAACGTCATGGCGCTTTTGGCGCTTGGCGCTATATTGCTGTGGCGCCATTGGCGCTTGGCGCCGTGCCCATGAAAAGGGCCATGGCGCTTTTGGCGCTTGGCTCTATTTTTGCCTGGCGCCAGGAACAAAACGCCTGGCGCTGGAACTTGGCGCTTGGCGCTAGCGCCAAAGCAAACAGCGCCATGGCGCTTGGCGCCAAAGTCCTGGCGCTTTTCACATCACTAGTTGTGTGCATCTTTCTCTAAACTTTCCCTACTTAAACAAAGCATTAAGTGCCTTAATGTATGTGCATTTGTATCTCAATTTCTTTGCCCCTTGAAAGTTTTATGGATATTGCAACTCTAAGTCGCTTCACAATGAATATGTACTGGAAAACTAAGTATTTACATGTAAACTAGTGAAACATAAAACAATTTCAGAGGAGGGCTTCATCAATAGCAGGGTTGGTTTTATAAAAATCATTTGTATACAAATTGTATAAAAATTGTATAAAAATGTATTTTATTTTTATTTTATTCTTGTTTCATTTTATTTTATTATATTTTATTCCATAATAATAATAAAATAATAAAATGGACCATTTTACAAAAATTTTACAAAAATTTTACAGAAATTTTACAAAAAATCAGAATCTTGCATGCAAGGTCAGAAAAATGTGATAATTAGACCTAAACATGAAAAACGTGTGACAAATTTTTCCATTACTTTGCAACAGTTGCATGCAGTAGGTATTGTTAGCTAGTTGCAAGTGTTAAGTTACAATTATGGATAAGAATGGTTTGCATTTTCAGTAGAAGGATTACTGGAGTGTGCTGGGCGCATTTGTAAAACATCATGCAAAGTGTCAATTGTCCTGACAAATGTAGTAAAGTGTCAATTGGCATCTCAAATGTCAAGCAAAGTATAATTGTCATGACAAATGTCATGCAGAGTGTAAATCTTGTATCTGAATCTTATGTTTTGGTATCCAAACCTTATATTTTTGTATCCAAATCTTATGTTTTTGTATCCAAATGTTCACATAAGATTTGGTCACAAAAACAACAAGATTTGGATTCAAAAAAATAAGATTTGGATACAATTTGCTTTACAGTTTCCACTTTAATTTATATTTGTCATGACAATTGACACTTTACTTAACATTTTCATGAAAATTAACACTTTCCATTCCATTTCATATGACATTTTGACACTTTACATGGCTTGGGACTGCCCCAGCTCCGCAAATGAACAGGTTGAACTATAAACAACAGAAAAAATTTTTACAAAAAATATGAATTTTTATACTATTTTTACAAAAATATGAATTTGTATACAATTTTACAAAAATTTTACAATAATTTGAATTTTTATACAATTTTTATTTTTATTTTGAAATTTTCCATTTTATTTTATTTTATTTTATTCTTCATTTTTCCATTTTATTTTTATTTTATTTTTATTCTTTTCTGAGATTTTGCCAACCCTGATCAATAGTGCAAAAGTACATCTGTGCTTTTCTAAGCGTGCATCACAGCTGTTTGCTTACATCTCTTCAATACTTAACTTATGCCTTGTGGCTACTGGGTGCAGGACAAATAAATACCTATAACTAAGTGTGTTCAAAAAGTACCGGGCAACGATTCGGATCGTTTCTGGGACCAGCCCTTCTTGCAATCTCGCAATTTTGGATCGTTTCTTGCAATCTGGCACCAGTCCTGCACGTTGTCACATGTCATGTAGTATGTAAAGTGTCCCGTTTTCCAGGTATTTTACATTTCTCATGACATTTGAAAAAATAAAGTGTCATTTCACAGTCTTTTAAACCTGCCCTATATCTATCTGCCTACAAAAACAAAAATTTGTGCTCATAATTGGGCCACACAGTTCTTTTAATTACTAAACTTTTTTCAAAGTATATGTATGTGTAAAATACCTTTTTACTCACCACTGAATGCGGAAAATGAAATACACTTTTTACTCATACTCATGAGTACATGTCAGTAAAACACTTTTTTCCAGGAAAATGTAAAAGTGAGTACTTTTCTTCATAGAATTTGTAAAAGTGGGTACTTTTTCATGGAACCAGTTTCATGGAATTGCTCAGCCACCTACCTATCTGGAGCGATTTTTGAGAAATTTTGGCCCAATTTTCGATCAAAATCGTTAATTTTTTACCATTTTATAGTTTTTCACCTTCAAAATCACAGCTTTCACCAATACACATGTTTATATACCTATTTTAAGCCAATTTTAACCTGTATTTAGCGATTTTTTCCCCGTTCTGCCTTCTATGCACTGAAAAAGTCTATATATTTTGCCCCCGGGAACCCCCCCCCCCCCACAGCCCCCCCAGAAAACTTTTCAGCTATCTATCCCTCCAGAGGAGCGATTTGCTGTTTATCCAGCCTCTGCGAGGGCCAAAATCTTGGAGACCCCTGATTGCAGCTACACTTGCAGCTAGACTAGTTTGTGTAGCTAATCTATGCTTTTATGTCCAAATATATTCTGTTTGGACACATTTATTACCTGTTTTGGGTATGCAAATGCCTACTATTTACTACAATCTTTACAAAATTTCTGATCAAATAATAACCCCCCCATTGAATTAACCCCAACTCCAATTTTGCTGGCGAAATAATAGACCCTCATGGGGGTATTTTGAGGTAATACGGTATTTGGAAAAGACACACAAACACTACATTCACAATAGCGAGCCATGTATTTGCACCATGGATTTACATGGAAAATGCCCTGTCTGAATATTTTCTGAACATACCATTTATTTTTGTATTAAAAGTAAAGTTCTGCGTTTTGTTTTGCTGCTGAGAAAGATGTTAGGCCGTTCAGTATTTAGTCTTTTTATTGGAAGCTAAGTATTTAGAAAGTAGCGCTGGCTCAAAACTTTTTACAATATCATATCCTTGTATTTTTAACGCGTGGCCATATTTACATTTTCAATTAGGTACCTACATATAAATAATTATGTAAATAATTCACATAAAATTGCTGAGTGCACGTTCGTATATACCCGGTGAGCAATGCCACCTGCCAAGCGTACTTATCTAACAAATTGCTTCTCATAAATAAATCTGAGACCGTAATGTTACCTCGATGTGGGCGAGCATGTAGGCTGTGGCTGATAAATTGGTTTTTGAAGTTTTGAAATTCCATGGTCTTCGTTCACAAATGAAAATGAAACTGAATATTTTCAGAATAATATTGATAAGGTAAATAATATTTTTAATGTAACATTCTCGTTAAAGCTATGATATTTGTTAATTTACATTTTGTTAATGTAATCTTCTCGTTAAAGCTTTGATATTTTACATTCTATACCATGGACAACCATTGTAAGCTGGAGTCATAAATTGCGGATTAGCCTGTCTCTAAGCCAATCGTGATCCAAGACATACAGTAGTGTTTCTGTTGAAACATTGGTTGTCGAAAATTGACAGAAATGGGTAAACAGAAGTCGCCTGCGTACGTAAAGATGGTAGCAGGGCCGTATCCAGGGGGGGGGGGGGCGGGGGGGGCTGCAGCCCCCCCCCCCCCTCCCGGGCTGAGACAAAAAAGTGACCGGAAAATGGCACTTTTTCAACGTCAGCGTAAAAAAATTTTGCGCGCAAGCGCGCATTTTTCACCACACGTGATGTATTTTCTACAGATTTGCTCCCTGTGGCCAAAATCGTTACAAACATACTCAATTGTGTGTTGTTTGTTGTATTTGTATGTATATTTACATACATATACAGCGTTCCAAGGCGCTGGCGCCAACGCCAATGGCGCCATGGCGTTGCGCCTACTAATGGCGCCAGCGCCATGGCGCCATTCGTCACTGTATACGTGAAATTTTAGGGGGGGGGGGCTGAGCTCCCCCCGCTCGCCGGCCTCCGTAAACAAACAGCCCCCCCCGCTCGAAAATCCTGGATACGTCCCTGGATGGTAGACAAAGCCACGAAGAATCCCTTTCCCCTGTTTGAATACATTCGAATGTGTAATTTTCATGTTAATTCGATCGATATCGTTACTATTGCGTTACGCGAAATTATTGTCAGTTGCGCAAAAATTTGCACGTTTTTTTTTACCGCGGAAGTGAGTGTATTCTGATTGCTTGAATAAAATCGCTATGCCGCGTATACATTCAATTATTTACTGTCGTTGAAATAAACTAATTACTATTACCTCATGTTGTCTGTATGTTTTACTCTGTGTGCCAATTTTGTAGAAAGAAAGAAATGTGTTGTTTTTAAATGTAACATACCTACACACACTGTAGGTTGATTCATGCTGGTGCGGCACCACACATTAATTATTTATCGAAGGAAAATATCACTGCGAAAATTCAGCCAGCTAGAAATGGGTGTTACCGTATTTCTTCTGGTAGAAGAGCGCCGTTCCATTTTTGCGTCAACTTTTTTACCTGCCGTTCTATTGGAGTTGCCCCTTTTTGGAGGCTGCCGTTTTATTTTTACACACATTTTTCATTTGAACATAGTTTTTAAATGAAACTTGAACAATATTTGTATATACTCGGCATACCGAACACTATGCAATCCTGACGTCATCATTAATAATAGGTAATTAAAATTCTTAAATAAAACAAAATATGACTGCAGGCATGAAGCATTTCGTATTTTTCTAGCATTTTTCCTACTTGACTTGACCCCCCGCGAAATACCCCCAGGTCTGAGTGAGCTGGGGAAATGGTAGACCCCTTTGAAATACTCCCACAATGTCTGAGTACGTCGAATTGAAAAAACTTTGTTGAAATAATGAAAAAATCGTCGTATTTATTTGCGCCTTGAATGAACCCCCTCAAAATTTGCTGGCAAAATAATAAGCCACCCTTCGACATGTTGTTTTTGTTTGTAATCGACTCTGCGTTTTTATTTTTTAACTTTTGTGTGAAGATGTTTAATAGATAAGTATCCCACTCGCATGTTATCGACTAAGACATAAGTCATTTTGGGAGCATACTTTGCAGTCAGCCGAGTATATCAAAGCATCAATGTGGATTTTAAAAAATGTATTAGAAGAAATACGGTACAAGATCCATGTATCTACCCAACAAACATTGCATGCAACCAGCGGTGATGAAATATAGTAATAGCAAAGGGTTTCATTTCAAAATAAATATTCATTGCATTGTAATCTGTATGTATTTGAATGTGCCAGTAGCGCGGGGCACCGCGTGCCACTAGGGTTGGGATGACACTTTTCGATATACCGAACTTCCGCGAAATACCCCAAGGGGGTTTATTTTTTCAGAGTGAGAATTTTGAGGGGGGGTTAAACGAGGGGGGGGTAATTCGAGGGGGTCTATTATTTCGCCAGAAATTGTTTGTAATCCCAGTACTAAATTGTTGTTTGTAACCAGGGACGTATCCAGGATTTTTGAGCGGGGGGGGCTGCTTGTTTACGGGGGCCGGCGAACGGGGGGGGCTCAGCCCCCCCCCCTAAAATTTTTCCCTATATAGGGACGGAAAAGCGTTTTGGCGCTAGCGCCATACAAAGGCACCATTCCATGGCGCTATTGGCGTTGGCGCCAGCGCCAGGAACCGCTTTATATGTATGTAAAATGCATACATATACAGCGAAAATCGCAAAAATGGGTTTTATTTCAGAGTATATTGGTTTACAGGGGCCGATCCGCTGAAAATACAAAGCATGGGGACGAAATTGCGCGCTTGCGCGCAAAATTTTTAAGAACCATCGGAAAATATATAGGAAAAGTTGCATTTTCCGGGACTTTTTGGGTCTCACCCCGGGAAGGGGGGGGGCTGCAGCCCCCCCCGCCCCCCCCCTGGATACGTCCTTGTTTGTAACGTACCCAGACGTCGAAAATGCAACAAATAGCGCCATGTATAAGACTCTCACTGTTTCTAACATAACACAGTCATTGTTCTAACGTGTGTTCTGCGTTGCCCGGATCACAAACCGTAGCTTTTGTTACTTTCGTTCTCTATACACTATATTTGGGGGGTATTTCGAGGGGGGGGGAGTTTTGAAATTCATAGTGTCCATTTTGAGGGGGATTTCGAGGAAATCCGATAGATTTTAGATATGAAAAGTGCCCGAGATCGGATACCGTATTTCTCGTAATACCCCGGGGGGGGGGGGGGGTTCATTCTTTCGTCTGAACTTTTCGTGGAGTGTCATAGTGAAGAATAGGGTGGTAATAAATGGCAATAAATGTGATTAGATATAAGCGTAGATAGGTGCATATAGGCGTAGAAGACTACTCAAACTAGGTAGTCTACGTGTAACTGCGATGTAAATTGGCAGTATTTAATAAATACATCATTTGCATTGCATACATCTGAATATATATTATGATTATCTGAATATACCTCAGCTCATTCACACCAGGGGGTATTTCGAGGGGTGGAGTTATTTCGAGCAAATACGGTGGTATTCGATCGTCGATACTTTATCAAAATTTAGACCTATTCGATATTTGACAGAAAAAGTGCTCGATATTCGATATATAATTCCAACCCTAACTATCTGTTATTGAGAAGCGTGATGCATTAGGCACTGTCCTTTGTGTGTGTTGAGTTGGAAAACAAGCACATGCATTGTACTTTGTCCGCATGGATCCAATTTTTTCACTTGTCAAATGTCGTCAAAAGGAATATGACCAATTGAATGACAAGTAAAAATGTCAACCTACTTTCAGTTTTGATTCCTCGCTGCGGCCAGTCCCGCACATTGTGAAATGTCACGTGTAATAAAATGTCTGACACTTTTATCAAATGTCATTCAAAATGTTAAGTATCCATTAAAATTTTCTCTTGCACTTTACCAGGACCATAAAATTCAATATGACATTTGACAAATGTGTCTGATATTTGAAATTTTACAGTATATGAAAGTGGCCACAAGTTGACATTTGTCAAATTTCTTGCCACTTGTCTTGACAATGCTCGAAATTGGCCGCTATGGTTTGTTATCAATACAAGTTACAGTACAGATATTGTAGCATGGAAACAGATTAATAATTAATAATTAATTATTTCACTAAATTCATCAGCTGCATTCATGACAGCTGATTAGATTCAATCTGTTGAATCATGCCCATTTTCATCTCTACTTTCCACGTTGTTCTTGAAAAGGAGATGCCATTTGCAGAAATCGAAATTGCTTTACAAGTGCTGCGCAGCGGCCATTGCGGTAGCACAAAAACGCAAGAAATGCTAATAAAATTTAAAGAATTGCAGAGAAACCATTTGTGTTAACAGAGCTGCCGGAGGGCATTACTTGTTTCAGATTATTAGGTTTCAATAAACTTGCTTGATCAACTGAGCTGCAATGACAATGGCTCGGATTGAATGTGACCAGAGCTGTTAAATGTACAAAACTTTTTCAAAATACCTATATGTAAATGTAAACATAATATATTTCTTCTTTACTTACCCTCTGAGTACAGAAAATGATAAGTAAATTTTTTACTTTTACTTATTAGTAAATGTGAGTAAAACACTTTTTTACTAAAAAGGTAGTATTTTTGAGATTTTTTTATAGAATTTACATACTTTTTGCTTATTTCCACCTTCAAATTCACTGGTACAGTGTTTTTTTGCGTATTTTCAGCTATTTTTCGCTAGATATGGGCTTATATTTATGCCCATTTTTTAAAGCTTTTTTCGTCATTTTTTCGTCTTTGCTTCTAAGCCTATATAAGAGCTTATCAGAAATATGTTTTCTGTACTCAAATACTTAAAAAAGTATATGTAAAAGCGAGTACATGTCATTTTTAAAGGAAACTCAAACGTATTCACTCAGTACTCGAGTATACCTATGTTTGAGTAAACGTAAATACGCTGTAACAACTATGCTGCTCACGTTGTCAGTCATTCCATTCCAATTATTTTCAGTGGAATTTAATTTTTATCTATACTCCAGCGACATTACGCCTTACAATGAAACTACCATATCCCGTCTGAATAAAAGAACAAACATAATTTTTTATTTCATGATATTAATCACATTGCTTCTACTTTGGGTGAATTTGGAGCAGTCTTTCATGTGATCTTATTCATCAAAATATGGTAACATAACATTCAAGGCGATCTGTCTGTCCAGTTTACCTAGGTAATATTTGTACAGCTATTTTCAATCATAAATATAGTGACAACATTGCAAGTGAAAACGCACATAAGCATTTAGAGTTACCGTATTTGCTTGAATAGTTCCTCCGATGAATAATCCCCCCCCCCCGTAAGACGAGTGAGGAAAAAATAATTCCCCCCTTGAATAATATCCCTCCTAAGAGATTTGATCAATTCGTTGTGCCTAATTTTAACAAAAATGGCACGTTATTGTGTTAATGATGCACATTTCGTGACTTGACTGGATCGAAACATGCTCGAAAATTTTGACGAAATTATAATTCTCCCTTGAATATTTCCCCTCAAAAGTCTGAGGAAATAATAATCCCCCAGGGGGATTATTCAAGCAAATACGGTATGTGAGCTGTGTTTAGCACAACAATTAGCACGAAAGGGAACCCGTTACTTAACTTACAAAATGGATCACATCTGCGGGCGGTTCTTTGTTAAATGTAAATATAAATTTCTTCATTTGCCCATGCAATCTCTCAGGTAGACTTGTATAAAAATACATCTATTCATCCTTTCAAAGATATAGACTTTTTTATATTCTTTTCTGCCTGATAGATATTACATTTTCCATTCAAAGACTAGCCATAAATAGCGGGCATTTTATCCATAAGAAATACCACTTGCGATTTTTCTTTCGCAGCGACATAAAAACAGCAATGGGCAGGCATAAATATCATTCATGATCATGATGCATGGCACCTTTGACCCATTTAAAGAACTTTGCATCTACAGCACATGAACACATGTTTAGCTAAACTTTTTTTCCGCGCACAGACCCCGACTCGACTCGCAGTAAACCAGTTGATATATTGCATGACCACAGAGGCTGGCGTGCACATCTAATTGCATGAATCTAATGCATTAGTTTCGCCTTCGACATGTCTACTGGTGCGCAGTTGAATAAAAAATGCCCCGGCCGCAGTGATCAAAGCAGAAAGCTGGGAAATGAAGCTTATACTGCTGGCGATTTATGTGTTGGTTTGGCTTGTTTGATGATGAGTGAGACTTTGAAGAAAATGAGTTTTGAGTTTTTCAAAAAATGAGTAACTGTGTTTTGAGTTGTTGTTTTTTTGTTGCAAAAAGACTTGTGTAACTCTGTTTTTATTTCCAATGTTCGATAAGATACAATTAAAATAAACAAAATATTATAAAAATATAAAAATTATCCGACTGAACACTAGTCAAAGAGTGTCATCGTATTTTGATAAATAAAGGCAGGTGCAAAATAATAATTACACATCACAGCTAGCATTGAAAAATATCATAAATTTTTGGAAAATACATATAATTAGGTAAATATAATCTCAGAAAATCCCTCCAGAATAAAATATAATCACTCTCAAAAAACCTGGGAAAAATATATATAAATATATCATAATTTGAGAGATTTTCTGATATTTTAAAAATCTCTGAAAATCTCTCATAAATAAAATTAAATTAAATCTCTCTGTAAAATCGTGAAAAAAGTATGAATATCAGGAAATATTATATTTTTCTGAGATTCTCTGAGATTTTTAAATATAAATCTGGCAGAGATTTTTTCAATGCTAATCACAGCCCACACACACTATATTTCATGAGTCAGCTGATAAATCAGAATTGGACAAATTTACTCGACTGTTGAATGAGATAAAAATGATTCATTCTGGTTAACTCAGAAATGATAAAAAGGCTTTATCAGTTTTCGAAGTTACACCGCTAACTAAATGCTGTGTGGCCACATCGTGAGAGCAATGTAGTGCATGTATGGTTGATTTCTTCTTAGCGCAAATCCCCACCCCACTGTTTAATGTGTATTTTCAGGAGTCTAAACAGAATTACAAAAGTGCCCAACATGGTCCTAGTATGTACTATATATAGGTATAAATAGATATCCCTATGGTAGACGATGGCGCCAACGCCAACGCCAACGTCAATACTGCCATGCCATGGCGCTTGCGCCTACAAATGGCGCCACCGCCATGGCTCCATTCTTTTGATATAGGGCCACATTTTAGGGGGGGGGGCCGTCTCCTCGTTTGCCGGGCCCGTATACAATCCCCCCCCGATCAAAAATGCTGTGTACGTCCTTGAGTGCGCATCCAGCAGTGGGGTATAATTACGGGCTAAATTATTTTTGAAGACATCCGTACGTCACGCAGGCGGCGCTCGGTCATTACGAAATTGCTATATGGCATGCGGAGACACAATCAGCTGAACTATCACTCGCATATGGGAATAGATCGGCGGTGTTCTTTAGAATGGCACAAGAAAATATTCACACTTTGATGGACGAATTATGCAGAAAGGATTCAATCGGACAAAACAGTGAAAATATTCGCACGGCGAATTCCGATGAGCAGAAAGTGAACTTTTATGAGGCGGCAGTTAGGGATCTTGAAAGGGCGATCGCCGGGTACCCGGAACCGCTTGCGGAAAATTTGCGGAAAAAATGGACAGATAGAAGACATCAGGCGACTCTGGCAAAAGGTACATTTTGGGATAGGCATTTTTTTCGAAATTGTGGAAAAATTCAAGACTGATTTCGTGAAATGCTATTTTACATCGATCTGATGCTACAAAAAATATTTTTATTTTTGTAGAGATTTATGTATTTGTGGGTAAAAGACGCTTTTGGCATAAAACACATTTTTCGCATTCCCTGAACATTTAGCGTTTGTAAAATTCTAATTTTCCCCGGGGTAAATAATATATTTATTTACTCACCGAGCGGCGCGCGTTTACCGAATCTCAGACAACGGCAACAGAACCATTCAATTAGTAAAATATTCAATGAACACGAAAACACGATTGAATTGTCCACGATCCATTTGTAAAACACGATTGAATGGTTGAACTTTGAAACCACAACCAATAAATCCAAAAACGATGGTAGACTTCAGTTTCAGTATAAGGACATCAATTGTACCATAAACTAAAAACCTAAAAACCACAATTTACAGCCGCAATGGAAGACACTTCATCTCAATCCAATAGCTCACAGTCACAATCACTAGACCAAAACGGATGCGTACACAACAGCAAAGTGACAGTCACAAGCGCTGACAAACCGTCACCACAAAGACAGCCGTTGCATGGTGGACCCAGCAAACAGCACCCCAACATGTCAGCAAGTGTCAAAGTGGCATACAGCAAACAGGTGCCACTCCCAGACCCTGTAAAATGCCCTGTAAAGTGTCAAATGTCATGCAAAGTGTCTAAAGTCATGGAAAATGCCCTGCAAAATGGCAGATGTACGTTTGCCATTTTGCAGGGCATTTTCCATAACTTTTGACACTTTGCATGACATTTGACATCTTACAGGGCATTTTACAGGGTCTGGCAGTACCCCCAGGCTGGCAGATACTTGGTTGCTGGTGCAGATTTGCCAGCCGGAGCACTTGTCATCAGGGACACCCCCTTTGTGTCTTTGCTATATGCGAAGTATGGCAGAGTGCTTTGTTCACAGTGTTTTGCCACATTGCCGCCTGGTTTGTCTTCCTCCTATCCTGGTGCCAGTCCCAGACCCTGTAAAAGACACTGTAAGATTTAAAAGACCATGTTAAATGTCATGCGTCATGTAAAAAAACCCTGTAAAGTGTCAAATATCATGTAAAACATACTGTAAAATGTCATGTGCATCCAAATCTTATTGTCACATATCCAAATATTTTATTTTGTATCCAAATTTTACTTAAATGGGTTACTTTTACCTCTTGAAAATTTTTTCGAAGTACCTGCAAAATCGCTTTACAAAAGTGCCATTCCTGGCAAACTTTCATGACCGGCCCGGGAACGGGGGGGGGGGGGCGCCTCCCCCCGCCCCCCTTGCGTACATCCTTGCACATGACATTTTACAGGGTCTCAATTTACAGAGCCTGGGACTGCCCCCTGGTTGTCTGAGTGGTTTCAAACTTAATCAGGTGTATTTACTATCACAGACCCAGTGCCTTGCCCCTCTTGTTCTGACCAGTTAACCAGATACTGCGATTCATCATGTCAAGCAAAGGCACACTATCAGCACAAGTTTGAATGTGGCACATTGGCACCAGAGTCACGAGGTGCAAATCTGGCTGGCAAACTCATAATGGCAGTGAGGAGTATAGCCAGGTGCCAAGTAGATGACATTATTGACTGTGATATGGAGGGAAGTCCACCGCCAAATTTTGGGGCTTCTGCCAGTGGTGTTGACAACAATGTGAATGGAAATTTGAATGCAAGGCAGGGGAATGACAAAACCACGGATTATGGGTACAATGAAAATGATGTTTACAGGTTTGCCACATTCAGGTGAAAGCAAATTTTCAGTGAGCACACTAATGAAAAAATGACTTCTCAGTTCTAAATCACTTAACACCGTTTTTGGATTGGTGCCAACATCGCCAGAGGATCAAAAGCAATTTGATTGGAAAATGTTAGCCGACAAAGCTGCCAGTTTGTTGGACATGAAACAGTTTCTGTCAAATAAAAGAGGCTGGCCTGAAAAGATGCCAGTTGGTTTTATACAATCTTACATCATTCTGGCAATAAAACAAAAACAAATAAAACTTTCAGTCATCCGAGCGGCGCGCGGTTGTCCAAAGAACCGCCTATCGCATTTTGCTACGGCTCAAAGCCAATTCTCACGGTGTGCTGAGGTTTGACGTTCCACCGCCAAAAAGTCGCGACCAAAACGCAAATGAGGAGACAAATGTGATGGAAAATAGTGGCAACTCTATGTCAATGGGTGATCGATATTGTGGCTCGGGGTTATACCCTACAGCCAGTTTGATGAACCACAGCTGCGTGGCCAATTTGTGCCAGGTGTTTGTTGGCAACGAGATTCAGGTGAGCTTCCATGATCATCTGAGGTCAAGTGCAGGGACGTAGCCAGGATTTTTGAGCGGGGAGGGCGGATTGTATACGGAGCCCGGCGAATGGGGGGGGCGGCGCCCCCCCCACGAAAATTTGTACATAAACCTTGTTCGCACATAAATGTGTCAATGTGGTCATAAAATTTTCGCGACCATTATGATCAACGATAAACTGATTCATCAGCGCGATTTTTTCAAACTGTGCCATTTATTTCCATCAGCTACTTCCGCCCTACTTCAAAAACACCACATCCCTACACCAACCCCACGCAGGTGCGCACCATGTGCCCCGTATCCAAAGGGCACCAGCTGGCCACCTCCTACGGCACCCACTACGGCCACAACACCTACCCAGAGCGGCAATCATTCTTGCAAAGTGGCTTTGGCTTCAATCCATGCGCTTGTGATGTGTGCGGCGATGCGCACCTCAGACAAGATGAGTGGCGCCTTAGCGCGTTTAGATGTGCCAAATGCAAGGATAGTGTGGCTGATGTGGCCGTGATCTCTTTGGTGGAGTGAGTGGAGGGGGCTTTTTGGGGGGTGTGAGTAGGGTTGAAAAAATTGTGAATTGCAATAAAATGTATTTGATGATTTTGATGCGACTACATTTGATATGTGAGCATTTAAAAACAGATACATATGATTACGACAGTGATTCATAGTTGTTCAATTTGTCAACGATCTGCAAACTGTAAATACCTAAATGCCCCCCACCCAAATCCCCCAGCTATCTATCTATCCCGGAGGCCGCACAGCTATCTATTTACCACGGAGGCAAATTTTTCGGCTATCTATCCCCCAAAACGGCCAGCTATCTACCTATCTGGAGCGATTTTTGAGAAATTTTGTCCCAATTTTCGCTCAAAATCACTAATTTTCGTACCTTTTTATAGTTTTTCACCTTCAAAATAGCGGCTTTCGCCTATACACATGTTTATATACCTATTTTGTGCCATTTTTAGCCTATTTTAGCTCATATTAACCTGTTTTTAGCGATTTTACCCATTTCTGCCTTCTATGCATTGAAAAGTCCCTATATTTTGCCTCCGCGAGCCCCCCCTCCCCAGAAAATTTTTCAGCTATCTATCCTTCCGGAGGAGCGATTTGCTATCTATCCAGCCCCCGCGAGGGCCAAAATCCTGGAGACCCCTGATTGGTGCGAATGTACAACATGAATGTACATTGAATAATATCCTAAAATGCGAGGGCTAGTATTTGCACCTAAAAATGCACGCGCTCGCAGCCACTCAGCTTAAACACCCCCCCCCCACAACAGCGACACCCTATCCCCCTGTTCCTACTGTCACCGGGTGCCAAAGTACACCCCGCAAAGTGCTTTGGCATCAGAGCAACGCCTGGGTTCAATGCTTTCCGGCGCCAATTGCGCGGCGCTGGCGTCGGACGCGTTCAGCTGCGCCCTGATCGACGCCGTGTCCGAGCTGGCCAAGTACTTGCACAGGGATAATAAGAGATTGAACGCGCTCAGAGTCAGGGCTGCTAATCAGTTGATGAAGAGCAGACCGGTGGGTCAGGGTGTAGTGATGGAAAGGCACCGGAGCACCGGTGCTGGGGACCGAAGGGCACCAGCACCGGTGCTGGTGCAATATTTAAAAAATCGGTGTTTTTTTGTATTTTAAAATTAGAGCCAAATCGTTTTTTTTTTAAATACGCCAGATCTTTTAAGAAAAAATGTATCATTAAGCAAAATTGTGGTATTTATTCAAGATTTTCACCCGTTTTCATGAAGTGCTGAAATACCCATATAGGTAAATGGGTTAGGTAAATGGTAAGGTAAAGGTAAAAGGTAAATGGGTAGACCATTGAAAAACCTCTTTATTTAGGTACATCACGGTTCATCCATCATTCACAATTCACATAAATATCACCAAAATAAACCCGCCCACATTCTGACACTACAGATGGCCGCGGCCAGCCTGTACCAATCAGCCATGAGCAGCTACAGAAACATGCGCGCCGGCCACACCATTTACTACGCATCGCTGCTTACTAGGCTGGCAGACTGCCAAGTCAGGGCCGCACAGGATAACGCCAGTAAACGAGGGTCAGTCACTGGGAAGGATTTTTTTTGTGTGTAGAACCGGCTGTGCAGAATCATAACTGCTCACGCTCAGCTCACAGTTCTGCATCGCGCGCGTGAATCGCACGTGTTAAAAAGGGTTGACTTCGCAAATTCGTGTCAACTCAATGTCGACTAAAAAGTCTTGATACGTTTTTTGAGTATCACACTTGACAGAAAAAATGAAAATTAAGTGTCAAGATGTAAAATAAACCATGCCTCATAGTTGTTAAAACGTATTTACTTTTACTCGATAAATACGTATTCTCGAATACAGAGTACCGTATTTGCTTGAATAATCCCCCTGGGGGATTATTATTTCATTAGACTTTTTTGAGGGGGAACTAATCGAGGGGAGGAATTATTCGAGGGAGGGAATTATTATTTCGTCAACAATTTCAACCATGTTTCTATCAACTCATTTGATGAAATATGCTTTATTCACACAAAAACGTGCCATTTTTGTTCAAATTAGGCACAATAAATTGAGCAAATCTCTTAAGGGGGGGGTTATTCGAGGGGGGAATTATTATTTCCTCACTCGTCTTACAGGGGGAATTATTCGAGGGGGGAATTATTCAAGGGGGAACTATTCAAGCAAATACGGTAAATACGTTTTAGGATTCCTCCGAAAAAAGTTCCTTGCTCGCTTTTACGTATACTTTTTGAAAGAACTCGAGTACAGAAAACGTATTTTGGATCATCTTTCATATAGATTTTGAAAGGCATAGAAGGGAAAAAGGAGAAAATATCATAATAATATGGGAAACTTGTCGAAAATGCGTATAAAACCAAATATATAGTCAAAACTTGCGTAAAATAGGCAAAAAGTTACGACAATGAGTGACTTTGCGCAAAAATTTTTGCGAAATTTTTCAAAAGTACTCACGTTTACGTTTTCTGAGAGAAAAAGTACCTTTACTCATGAATAAAAGTAAAAAAAATTACTTTACGTTTTCTGTACTCTGGGGGCTGAGTAAAAAATAAATACTTTACGTTTACGTATACTTTGAAAAAAGTTCGGTACTTTAAACAACTCTGCCATGCCCTATCACATAGGAAAGTTAAAAGGACAGTATTCACTAAAATTTAGTTGACATAAATTCAGTTGACATACAGCCAACGATGGCAAAAACACACATATTAAATACGGAAACTCATTGAGTTTCCGTGTTTTTGTTTAACACAGAAACACGGAAACTCAACAATTTTGAAAAACACGGAAACTCAAATGAGTTCTTTTTTGGAGAACACGGAAACACGGAAACACAGAAAATACAGAAATGTTTTTTGAGTTTTTTTTATCCAAGCAATTGAAGGCACAAGATTTGAACTGAACAATGTGTGTATGTGCATACATGAGGTATGCATGTATGTATACTGTGTAAATATGTAAATACATAGTATCCAAGTTTAACTATGAAATAAGTATCCCAAAAAAATGGTGTGCGCATCTCCTGGTGGTTTCGACAAAATTATGGACTGTGATCGAAGTGTTGAGGAGTGTCCACCAGGGTCTGCTAGCTCACACAATTGAGCTGAGCGCAATTGAGCGCCTCACCTCCCAAGCTGTCAAAGGTATTGGTCACCCATTTGGAACAACCTCCAGTGAACTAATGAAAATTTTCCACTACCGGTACACAACAAAACATATGCAAAACCAATATTTGATAAGAAAACCACTGTTTCAACAGTAAAATGCTGTAAAATGCAACTTTTTGTAAAACAACTCGCGTTTTTACCAAAAAAAAACTTGAGTTTTTATAACAAAAACTTGAGTTTTTACTAAAAAACTCGAGTTTTTGCCAAAAAAACTTGAGTTTTTATCAAAAAACTTGAGTTTTTACCAAAAAACACAAGTTTTTTCAAAAAACACAGAAATAAAACACAGAAACTCAAAACACAGATATTCATTTTTGAAAAACTCAAAATACGGAAAGTGTTTTTATTTTGAGAACTCACCCATCGTTGCATACAGCGCGTGTGGCGTCAAAAATGCATTTTGTGTAGGTGCTTGGTTATAATTTTAAAGATTCGGTTACGCATATGCCGATGTCGGTTAGGGTTCAAACGGGATTGACTTTTCGGGATCGGGATCGGGATCGGGATTCACTTTTTGAGATTTCGGGATCGGGATCGGGATCGGGATTGGGGTTTCGGGATCGGGATCGGGATTGTTTTTTTGAGATTTCGGGATCGGGATCGGGATTGGCCGGGATTGGGGTCACGGGATCGGGATCGGGATTGGGATAGGCATTTTTCCGGGATCGGGATAGGGTTCTAGGGATAGAGATTTTGGCCATTTTTCTGGCATTCACAGTTGTTCATAAAGGTCTCAATACACTGTTGGATGCCAGAAAAGTGGCATAAAATTGACGCTGGGGGATTGCATCCACTTTTTTGCATGCAAAAACGTCATTATTTCACTTTTTATAATTTCCACTAATTTTTCCGGGATCGGGATCCCGGACTTGGGAGTTTCTCGGGATCGGGATCGGGATTTGAAAACTTTCGGGATCGGGATCGGGATCGGGATTGGTATTTTTGAGATTTCGGGATCGGGATCGGGATCGGGATTGGGGTTTCGGGATCGGGATCGGGATCGGGACTGGTAAATCCCGGAATTTCACGGGATCCGGGATCGGGATCGGGATCCCGTTTGAACCCTAATGTCGGTATAATCATACTAACGCGATCCTAAATATAAATAATTTTTCGCGCAGGGACCAAACCAGAATTCTAAGGCAGCTATGGGAGTTATTGGGCGCATTATTTGGCGCTGAGATGCGATATCACTGGTTGCACTATATCAGAACGCAACTAATTTGCGAACCAGACGAGATTTATGCAAAAATGTTGGCATCCGTCCAAAATGTGGATTCTGTGAAATCCAACGGAAAACAACAGAGCAGAAGAAAAGACGTGAAATTTGTTATTTGAAAATGTTTGTGTAGATTTGCTGTGGGATGAATGAATTTAAATGAAGACAAAATCACAAAGACTGGAGCCAGCTGCGAAAGTGACAATAAAAATAGGTATTTTGTAAAGTTATATTCAAGTGGAAAGTAAAGTGAAGTGTAAGCATGACAGGAGACGGAGAGTCAACTTAAAATAACGCTAGTTGAAATTCAATGAAATTCCTGCCAGCTTGTCAGTTTTCTTGTTTTACTCGTCACTTGTCTGTCTAGGGAAATCGCCGAATGCTGGTGAATACTCGCGGCGAATGGAGACAGTGAATACATGCTGCGCGATAAGTTGGCACCCGTCCAAGTTACCGGTTGCGTGTTATACGAACGAGAGTGACGCTCAAAGTGCTCAAAATCGCTATAATAAGCTCTTGTTTGCCAATTTTCACATTCATTATCGCTATTTTCGTCTAAATACCTTGTTATATACTAATGTTCAGCTATTTTTACAGCGATTTCGAAATAATTTTGACCGGCTGATTTTGGCTGGCTGCCAATCTTCGGGTATCTTCGCGATTTCGACACACATTAGGCCTTCGTACAGAAACAAAGGAAAAGCTTGAAGTGTTCTATTCAAAAACACAAGCAAGGAGAAAATTCATGATTTTAAAACGTTTAATGAACGTATACGGATCTAAAAAACGCTATTGAAGCTATATTTTATGATTAATTTTGCAAAAATCATCTCGTTATATGAACCAACTACCGAAAACCATTAGCCGAATATGAAAACTTATGTCTCAGACATAACTAGCAACGTGACAAAAAAAGAAAAATCTCCCAATAAGATCACTGGACGAAAAATGGCCGCAAATTATCCTCTCCATTCGGCAGTGTGGCAAAATGAACCGGAAATTTTGACGGAACTCTTAAGCGCGCCCGGCGGCGACACTCGTAGCTCATTGGAGAGTTTTGACCCGCGGGGGAGAACCCCCTTAATGTTGGCTATTGTTTTGGATAGAGTCAAGTGTGCAGAGATTTTGGTCAGTTAAGGGGTAAAATTGTGCTTTTGGGTAGCGTTTGAGAAAGTTGGAAGGATGATGGATAACTTGTTGTGCGATATTTTGATTTTTTGGCACTATTCCAGCTCCGGAAATGCGAAGTGCAATATTGCATCTGCGTGAGAAACTTTTCCTCTTAAACTACCATACAAACGCCAGTTTAAAATCAACTCTGAAACTCAAATAAACCCCCAAATCCCGCAGCTATCCCACGGTGCCGATGTAAATGTCGAGTGCGATTTTTGGAGCTGCGCCCACGAAGCGACGGCCACCGGCGACCCAGGTGCCAGTCCCAGACCCTGTAAAATGTAAAATGTCATGTAAAGTGTAAAAATGGCAAACTACATTTGCAACATTATAGACAACAGACCCGGGCTTACTTCTGAATTTTTTTGGCGCATCTAATATTTCCCGAAAACGCTCATAGGCGCTCCGAGTACCTTCACACAATTTCAATTTTCAACTTTTTGGAACTTTGCCAGTTCTGATAATTTTCTTATGAAGTGGCTGTAAAAGTCACCCAACGGGTTCAAATTAGAGTGTAAGTCTGGTTCCCTTGTAAATTTTTTGCACATTTTACAGGGCATTTTACGGGATCTGGGAGTGCCCTCCTGATTTATTGCGTTTGGTTTTGCAGCACAGAGCGCTGCAGAGACGCGCCCAGCATCAGAGAAGTTTGACTGGCCTGTTGGATAGGTTGAAGGTTGTTTGGGTGATGTTTTTTCAGATTTTTTTAAATAGAATTGGCGTTTTGAGGAAACGGTTCCGCACCTTGTCAAGTGATTGAAAATTTGACACTTGACAAATCACTGCGACATGGTGCTGTACAGTGTGCGATTTGGCTTTGGTATAATATCACTTTACAATGAAATCTGAAATATAGCATGGATCACCTGGATAAAAACCCCAAAAATTAATTTTTCCTAAAAATACACCTCTCTCACAATGCGTCAATTTGTTGCATAATTTTTCAAGCGACTTTTTCATAAATACGGTGGCACACTTTTTATAGCGTCAACTCTGACCAGTTGATCTCAGTATAATTTGTTCGCGATATTGTCAACCGTAAAATCGTCAGAGATAAGCATGAAAATAATAATTGACATGTCAGTTATTTCTTGTCGCAGGAAACGGCCGATTTCTACGTGGAAATGAAATGGGAATTTCGTAGTTGGTTGCCATTTGTTAGCCGCATGTGCCCCAGCGATTCTTACAAAGTTTGTCATTTTGAACCCCCTTCACAGCTATCTCTGTTCTTGTGTACGCTATTCTGATTATTTTGAATTGATTTTCATACTCAGATTGCAAATTTCATGGACGTTTTAAGCCCACTTTCGTTGCATTGCTACCATTCCGCCCGCTTTCCCTTATATGCATTTTTGCTTATACATAAATTTACTTTTTTACATTTATTTATCACTAGAAAACCGTGAAAATGGCAAATTTTGGCGTACCCGCTCTTCCACCCCCAGTAAATTCACTACTTCTTCATCTGAACCCTACAATGTTCGATTTTGCCAATCCCCAAAGCTTTTTTAAAAGTCGATAAAATCAGGCCAAAGCGGTAAACTAAACAGTGTACAAAAACCACCTTTCTACACACTTTCTACAGATTTACAAGCGAGGCGGGGCTGTGCGCGTAGATGCGAATTTGTCATCACTTAGCGCTGGCCAGATGCCAAGTGCCGGCGGCGAAATGGAACAGGGCACTGCGACGAGATTGACTTATCTTTTTCTTGTCCATGATGGTTAGATTGGGGATTTGTGGTTGGTGGAATGTGGAGGGTTTGATTTTGGTGTAGATCTATTGGAAATGAATCGATTTGGCTGGATTGATTTTCATCTTTTTATATTGGGTTGGCCCAAACACACTAGTTGACATCAAAATTCGTGCCAACTAAATCAACTGAATTTTGGTTAATGTCCTGTGTGATAGAGCATAGTTAATATTATACCGTTCGTGGCACTTAAAAACTATTTTGTTCAAAAAAAAAATCAAATGTTAAATGGTTTAATAAAAAAATATAAAATTCATCCAAGTCCCACAATCTTTGAACATGTCGGGAGATCGTTTGGTGATGCGTGAATTGTAACTTTACCAGATGGCTCACCAGAACTGTGCGTGTTGGACCACGGCGAGAAAACCGTGATGCGCGAAAGTTTGGCACCGGATCTTCCAGACGAGGTATGTTGCTCTTGTGTTTTTTTGTGTTACTATAAACAAAAAAGCGGTCAAAATGGATTTTTTATTTGATCTATTATTAACATTTATCTAATGTGCCCGGTCGAACAGGGGTAAGAAAGAGGGCGTTACCCCCTCCCCAATCCGCCCAGCTATCTATCTATCTCAGACGCCGCTCAACTATTTGTCTATACCGGAGGCAAAATTTTGGGCTACTATCCCCTACCCCGCCCCCCCAAATCGGCCAGCTATCTACATATCTGGGGCGATTTTTGAGAAACAAGTCCCAATTTTTCGCTCAAAATCGCTATTTTTTTATACCTTTCTATGGATTTTCACCTCCAAAATCACTAGTTCATGCGTTCAACCGCCTATTTTCAGCTATTTTTAGTAGTATATGTGCTTATATATCCATTTCTCATTTACTTTTAGCGATTTATCTCCCTTTTCTTCCTTCTATGTCTACATATAGAACCCCCGCGAACCCCCCCAACCCCCAGATGATTTTCCATCAATCCCTCCGGAGGAGCGATTTGCTATCTATCCAACTCCCCGGAGGGTCGAAATCTAGAAGGCCCCTGCCCTGCGGCCAAAGTTTTGCCCGGGCAATACAAAAATTCACCACAATAACACGTGTCCAATTCAACTCAAGCCCCGCCCCCATTCAGGTGGTAACTCCGCCCACTCCCACCGCGGCCGAGTTATCGGCTCGTCTGTCGGCGCCGGTCGCGTGCACCTACGTCGACGTGAACCGCATCCAGTTCGAATTGTGCAAGCAGTCGGGCGGTGGGCTCACCGGTT